>OW203772.1:25152135-25549894 GCA_934045905.1 Leuctra nigra | reverse complement strand
TTTCAAGGAAACATGAAAGAGAATTTAGACGATTTAATGTTTATTGTTGATTGAAGTTAAGATGAAATAAACAATTGGTTGAAGTATTTCAAGACTTGAAGGAAAATAGGACATGTTCTAATTGAAACGGTTGAAGAGATGTCTTGAAATCAAGACTTGGAAACGTGAGAAATGCTACAATGCTTTCATTTAGACGATCAAAGTCTTGAATTCAACTCTCTTGAAACGCCCTGGTCGCTTAATAACAGACCTAAATCTTGTTTATTTTGCTGGATCACAAGCAATTTCTCAATAGTTTAATAATATTTTACATACATGTGAAAGAATGATTTATTTTGTAAGACAAAGTGGTATCTATAACTAGGAAAACGCTCTGAGTAACGCGTTGATGAGCGAGCACGGATACACGCAACACCTCGAACCGAAATTATGTCTATCGAAAATGTCATTAAAAGCCAATAATTCTTGAATTTCGTCACAGACTTGTATAAATATCTCCAAAATCTCCAAAAATATTGGTCCCAATAACCTTGCTAAGTTTTAAGTTGATCGATTAAACCTTTGATTGAACGGTACCTCGTTAAGTTTCAAAAATCACAGGATATCTTTCAAACAATATACCTGGGACCACTCATATGATATGATATTACTGTGTACACAAACTCAGATCAATCTGTTGAACGGTCATTATTAGCTTCATTTCGTTTGAAAGTTTCTGCTCTAACTACCTTGCCTTGCACTGAAGATTCGAAGTCGCCGTGAATTTGACAGCCAACACACAAAATGTCTCTAAAATTACAAAAACTTATGAAAATAACGATAGATTAGACTAAAAATTGCCAAAAATACCTTAAATGTTGGCACCAATGACCATGCGAAATTTTAAGTTGGTCGGTCAATCGGTTCTAGTTTAAATTACAAAAATCACCGGAAAAATGGTTTCAAATTTGAACCAATGGGAGGATTTTGCTGAAACTTTTTATGATTGGGTAAAATGTTGGTTGCAATGACTTTACTAAATTTCAAAATGATTGGACCAACCAATCGAAAGATAAATTTTTTTAAATTTGAACCAATCAGGGGATTTCAAAAAAATTAGGGTCAGCAAATCTCATATATGGTCTGGACATGTGTGCAAAATTTCAGCTCGATCGAATAAACGGTGTGACCTGTATACGAGCAGACGACAGACAAACAAAAAAAACAAAAACAAAAAAAAAACAGAGGTTCGTGCCAGAAGAGCCAAAAGGAGACGCTCGCTTCGCTCGCTCAATAAAATATTATTTACTGATAGCAGCTGTCCCCCAGTTAGATGTTGTGACTGCAGATGAGATGGGTTTAATAATTATGAACTGATGTATTTGACGGCTTCAGAGCTTTCACATGTGGTTTCTATAGAGCAGCAACTTTCACACGCATATTCGCGTTCGATACGAAGACTCGCTCACAACGGAGCGTTTACAAATAATTTTCAATATTTCTGACTTGGCACGGTGAAATAAACTGTAATTATATTCATTCTTCTATTAATATATTATAGATTTGCTACAATGACTTTTTGAGATAATGTTAGTAGATTAGATTATAGCATCCACTTATAGAATCACGCACGAAACAAATCAAAACATATTGATGTTAAAACCACTGGAAGTTCAAATGCAGACCAATACAAACTTTAACTATTTTCTTCGTTTTAGGGCAATTTTTTCAATGCATTGCTAACTTTAAAACAATCAATTAGGACTTTATTGCCTAGGCAACAACCAATGACAATCCTCACCAATGGACTGCCACCTTGACGCGGTGGTGGGGCTTAAGGGACCGGCTCGCAAAGCGAGTTGGTCCTAACCAACTGCAGTCCAGGGTCGGCCTAGTCCCATGCCCTCCCTTGAATTTGCGGTCCCCTCGGGCCGGCCTCCCCCCTCGAGATGGTGATCCCCCTGAAATCGAGTCCCACCGGCCCGAAGCCTCCCCCTATCCCCCCCGGTCCGTCCCCATTCCGGCCTGGGCTTCCCACCAGTGCTGGACTCCCCCGGATCGGGCCGGTTAGGTCGACCCCTCCCCATGTCCTCCAATTATGTTCAACAAAGTTAAATATAAAATTAATGTGCGCAATATAACCTCGTCGTTGACGCGCCGTTAAACCAAACTAATCAATCAATCAAACCAATGACAATCCTCAAATGACCGTTTAAAACTTAACTATACTGGTTTAGCAGACTAATGCAAGACCTGCCTTAGTGACTTAATTTCTGTATCTCAGATGTAGAAGGGCGGAAGACCATTTTATAGATACCTACACTTTTAATATGATAATCAAGCTCTATCGAATGTAATTTGACTGATGTCAACAAATACAGTTATATTGAAGTATTCTCTTACACAATGACTCATGTCACCATTACAAATATGATTGGATGAAGCAGAATAACTGGTTTTGAGCTCACTTCAAGAATCATCGAAATGGACTTCGGACCTTCTACCTTTAATGTTCAGAATTATACTTTGTTTTGCTGATTCTTACATCAAGAATATAAATCTGAATGAGAATTCTGATTCTGACTCAGGAAATTAAATCTAAAATTAAAATTAAGCATACAAGCTGTGAAATCGTTGTTATTAGACTTCTCTTATTTTTGGAATTTGTAAGAATGTATTTTTTTGTTTTGTATTCACTACTATTTTAGCAGAAAAGCCAGTTATGGCTGTGTGGAAAAATGGAATGAATTGTATTTTTTTTGTCTACCTAAAACAAATAATACATAAATAAAAAATATGTCTTAGGGCCAGTTTTCAAAACTCTGCTAAAACCAGTAGTTAGGTTTAAACGGTAATTCAATTAGTTCTATACTAAATTTTAAAGAGTTGATTAGGACTGTTTTGTAGTTGCCATGCCAATCCAGGCCTAATAAAACCGGTAGTTAAGATAATTAAGTTGTCATGGAAGACATGTTATTTCTTGTTGCCATGGCAATATAGTCCTAATCAACTGTTTAAATTTTAGCCGAGCATTCACCAATATAGTGAAAGTTTTTAGAACTCTGCTAAATGTTAAGACTATATTGCCATGGCAACAACAAAAAACATTCATTGAATGAAAACTTAATTAAGTTTTAACAGATCATTGAAAAACCAACCAAAAAAAAATTCATCATAAGTTGTCTAACTTTAAATTTTTTACAGTATACTTCCTATCTCCATATTATCCGCCTAACTGTACCTTATCACTCACCTATGCCGTGTTATATCTCTTATATTCCAGAACACAACTTCACTCGACGAGCTTCTGCAAGACAATACCCACCGACAAACACTTATCTCTAATCACCAACCGAACCGTCTGACACCCATGGGGTGGGTTATATATCCACGTGGCTGGGCCGACGCCCTCCCCCCCCCCCCCCCCCCTGATGTCATGCTAACATGGGCACGCGCATAGGAGGCCGATCCATAGCTGGGTGCCGCAAGACTTAGCGTTTTTAATGCGGTGAAGCGCTAGGCAGTTTTAGCAAATTGATAGAGAAAAATTGGGTGTAACTTTGATAGGATGTTCACATGATCAGTCTGATTAACTTTTTCATTTTTGCTTCGTGCCTTGTGAATTAGGCGAAGTTTTTTTTCTCACAAAACCGCGCAAAACTATGAAATTTCCGATACGATTGGAGACCAAACCCGTTAACTAATTGATCTCAAATTTTTATGATGATTAGATAAAAGACCAACTTAGGGTTATCACTTTACACATTTTTAAAATTAAATTTTAACGGCACCCATCGAGACAAGAAAGTATAGTATTTTCATCAAAATCAACTAATTATTACTAATTTAAAAAGCAAAAAATGAAAAATTTACCAAGTGATAACCCTAAGTTTGTCTTTTATCTAATCATGATTAAAATTTCAAAACATTACGTCAACCCATTTTGTCTCCAATCGTATTCAATAAAGTGCCAGCATCATGCAGCAAAATCGCTCGCGCTTGCAGCACCATAATGCGGCGGAATTGCTAATATTGATTTCAATCGGCGATTTCACGTAGGCAACTCTAATTGAGCGAGCGTAGCGAGCGTCATTGGTACCAACATTTTAGATATTTTTGCCAATTTTCAGTCTAATCTGTCGTTATTTTCAAAAGTTTTGTCATTTTAAGGTCATTTTATTCCATAATCTTTGTCACCACAATTTTTCAAGATGGCTGGACCACAATTTTTCAAGATGGCCGCGGTAAAGACGTGCCTTACGGATCGCGCAGAGTATTTATCTAGAAAAAGTGATCTCCTGCAGTGTATAAAATATAAGGAGGTGCTTGACAGAAAAAACAGTTATCAGGTCAATCATGAATACATAATTCATGACGATAGAAGACAGAAATCGAACGCAATTAGCCAAACCATAGTGTCACCACGCCGCCTCTACAAGAACATGCGGGCCACGGCAGAAAAACTGCATCAGAACACAGCAGAAGCACTGCATCGGCTACAGACACAGAAATACCAGGCAGGTATCAGCATACAAGGTGAGCTGGATAATACGACAAGAATTCCAGAGGAAACTAATGCCAGGATTAGGGAGTTAAAGAGTAAAAACGGTGAAAGAGTTGCGAAAACTGCTTTATCGGCGCGAATGTCTCAATGGCGGAAACCGTTACCGACCGAACCCACACCGCAAACTGCTTTACCGGCGCGGTATTCATCGACCGAGCCACCGCCACGGCAGCAACAATTACCGGCCGATCTACCACTACAAGTTCTCGTACAACAACAGAGGAAGAACACAGTGTCACCAACGGTAACAAAACAAATCCAGAACGTCAAAATACTTGCCGACAGTCATGGGCGTGGCATGTGTCGAGAAGTATATAGGCTCACGAGCAGAAATGAAGCAAGAATCCAGACAAAAATAAAGTGCACAAGCTTCTTCAAACCGAGTGCACCGCTTGAAGAAGTAGCCATGGAACTCCACAGTGGAAACTCCACAGAGGAAGGTGAAAAAAACATTATAATACTCATAGGAGGAACAAACAATTTCTCAACAAATTCAGAGAATAACATTAAAACATCTCTTGATAAGATAGCAAATTCTAACCCCAAACACTGCATCATGATCACGAACATTCTACAAAGATATGATATCGAAGGAACAGAACAGAGAAATAATAACATTAACATCACAAATGAAAATATCAAGCTACAAATAGAGAACTACAATAATCCATTCATAAAGTTCATTACGACAGATAACATCACTCGGAGAGACTACACAGGACAAGGCCTGCATTTGAACAAACGAGGAAAAACAAAACTAGCAAAAAGTATAATTAAACATGTTCAAGAATACAAAAAAAACTCAAACTCTCCTGCTCCTCCCCCTCCTCCTCCCCCTCCTCCTCCTCCTCCTCCTCCTCCTCCTCCACCTCAAACAACTCACAGTAGCCAGACCTCCAGCCCTGCACAATCACAAATCACCTGCTGGTTGACGAGGCCTGGTAAAATGATTGAATTGATATGTGCACTTGTAAAAATGAAGCTTCCCCCACCACTTCCACCCTACAACAAGGAGGCACCGACAACACTGTCGTCAAATACCTCCCCAGACACATCTCTGTTATACGTTGAGCTAACGAGCGAGCCTGCAGCGAGTAGGATCTGCAGCGTCGAAGTCGCTACCCAGACGATATCACTGTCTCCGACAGTCGTCCAATGTCACTGTCTCTGGACGACTCCGTACACCAGCGGCCTTAATGACTCTGCTGCGGCGAGTGAGTGGAAGACTGCGGACATCAGAGGCCTCAGTGACCCCGTCGAGACAGTTCAGACTCCAGACACCGCAGAGGAGCCCGTCCTAGAAACCGTCCAGACTCCGGGCTCAACCACAACCGAAGAGGAGCCCGCTGTAGCAGACAAGCAGCCGACTAACCAAGGACGAAGACGCCAACCTTTGCGGTCGTCTAAATCAAAACACAGTGTAAATGACGGTCATCTCGCTGCTTCGCCAGTTGCCCCGCGTAGGTCAACCAGGACTTCAAAACATACCCAACGGCTTAATTTATGACGTCAAGGCAGTACCTCGATAAATGGCAGCACAACCAAGAAGCATATTAATTTATCACTGCAGGTACAGGGAAACTATGGGAAATTGCTTCATATTGGATGCCTTAATGTTCGTTCACTGCTTTCGGGCTTCGACGAGCTGATTGACCTCTTTTCATCATGTGACTTCGACATAATCGGACTTACTGAAACTTGGCTATCGCCATGCACTCCTTCAGCTGACATCTCTTTCCCCGGTTATAGTTTTATTCGCCTAGACCGCGCTGAGGAAGACGACGGTGTACAAGCTCGAACCCGACGTGGAGGAGGTGTTGGATTTTTCATCAGAGATTCACTTAAGCACAAGATTATTCCTCAAAAAAGCAAATCTAAAAAGGTCAATCAACTCGAGCAACTTTGGATATCAGTTAAAATAAAAAAGAAGACGATAGCCCTTGGAGTATGCTACAAACCCCCAACTGCTAACCAAATGTGTATACACTCCCTAGACGGAGTATTGTCAAACATGAGCATAGAGTCTGATAATATTATTCTTATGGGTGATTTCAATGTTAATCTTATCTCGAAAAACCCAGACTCAACCATTCTTCTCGACTACATGGACAGCTTTGCACTACAACAAGTCATCGAGGAACCAACCAGAATCGCTACAACATCGGCATCTACAACTTCCTCACTGATCGACCACATGTACATCAGAGATACCTCAACCGTTGTTGATACTGCAGTTATCGACACGTCTGATATACTCGACACTCGAGGACGCCGAATAACAGACCACAATCTCATTTCATGTACACTACGTTGCGCAAGACCAAAGAAGCTGGCTAAGACCTGGTCCTATAGAGATTTCTCTAAACTTGACCCGGACACCTTCTATGACCACGCATCCAACATCGCGTGGTCAGATATCCATCTTATTACATCATTAGATGAGAAGGTGGAACTTCTTAACCAAAATATTCTTACTTTGGTAAATACACATGTTCCCATGAAAATAGTCAAAGCAACCAAACCAAAAACTCCCTGGTTGACAGATTCTCTTCGACTAATGATGAAGAAGAGAGACAGTATCCTAGTCAAGTGGAGACGCAGCAAAGAGGTGGCCCATTGGAATACCTATAAGCAACTAAGGAACTTTATCACAGGCGCAGTACAACGCGAGAAAAAGGCCTATATTGCGGAGGAATTAAAAAAGTGCAAAGGCGACTCCAGGCTATTCTGGTCAAAGATTAAATCATGGGGAATGCACTCATCGAAGAACAGCAACGACAGCGCATTACCTGATCATTTATCCGACCCAGATAAGATCAACGACTATTACATCGAAGCAGTTGGTCACGAGTTAGTAAGCAGCGACGCACTGAACTACTATATCACAGGCACTAACACACCAGGAGTCACCGATTCAAAAGCGCTGATGTTCCGTCTCTCTACTGTGAGCGCTGAAGATGTTCAGAAGGCGCTTCAGGATATTAAATCCAAATCAGCTGGTATGGATGAGATTTCAGTAAAAATGTTGCAATTATGTCTACCACATTGCATTGACAGTATCACACACATTTGTAACGAATCCATGCTTAATAGCTCATTTCCCTCTCTGTGGAAGGAAGGCATCGTATTCCCACTGCCCAAAGTCACACAGCCTGAAACATTCAAGGACTTAAGGCCAATAACATTGTTGCCCATATTGTCGAAAGTCCTAGAGAAGTTGGTAGCCATTCAGCTCAAGGGCTACCTAGAACGTAACCAACTCCTGCCTGATTCACAGTCCGGCTTCAGGAAGAATCGGAGCACAGTGACAACTCTCCTAGATATCACAGACGATGCGCTTTCCGCAAGAGACTCTTCAAACGTTACGTCGCTTGTTTTGCTAGATTTCTCAAAGGCATTCGATACGCTAGATCACAAGTTACTACTGCACATCCTAGCGTACATGGGCTTCGATTCGAATACAGTGGACTGGTTTCGCAGTTACCTTTTGGATCGAGTTCAACGGGTGCGTGTCATCAAAAACGACACACACTTATTGTCCAACCCCCTGAAGCCAAAATCAGGCGTGCCACAAGGATCAGTGCTGGGGCCATTGTTGTTCACCATCTATACGGCTAAGTTGTGCGAAGTCGTCCAACACTGTAAAGTTCATACATATGCAGACGACACACAGGTGTATGCTTCATTCCCACCTGCAGATACTTTGAGCTTTGTGCAGAAGATTAATGAAGACCTTGAGAAGATCCGACTCTTTGCAACTGACCATGGCCTGGTGTTGAACCCAAGCAAATCCTCGTCGATGTTGCTGGGCTCTTCATTGCAGCGGAGTAGAGCGATACAACAGGGGTTCGAACTGTCTTTGAACAACTGTACATTACCTATTGTGGACGTCGCAAGAAACTTAGGTTTATGGCTCGATAGTGACATGAGATTCGAGGCTCATGTCAAGAAAATCTGCCAGAATGCTGTTGGGAAGCTTAAAGCCTTGTACAGATTCAAAGACCTCATATCAACACCAGCCAAGCTCCAGCTATCGGAAGCATTAATACTTTCGAAACTGAACTATTGTGATGTTATCTACGGTCCGAATATAACGAAATACACCTCAGCTAAACTCCAGAGGATACAAAACTGCTGTGTGCGCTTCGTTCTAAGTCTCCGTAGAAATGATTGGCAACATATTACACCGTTCATCAACAGCATGAGATGGCTGAAACTTGAGAACCGCAGAAAGCTTCATACCATCTGTTTAGTTCATAAGCTTAACAAATCCAAACAGCCAGCATACCTCAGCAGCAAACTAAACTACCGTAGAAATCTTCACGGCCGAAACCTGAGGCACAAAAGCACACTTAACATCAATCACCACAAAACAGCCAAGTATAAAGGATCATTCTCATATGTTGCAGCTACTTTATACAATTCATTACCGGACAGAATCAAGACAATCAACAACGACGTTAGTTTCAAGAAAGTAGCCAAAATGTTTCTCCTTGACCAACAAGGAGCCATCGTTCGCAGGGGATAATGCGGCA
This sequence comes from Leuctra nigra, assembly GCA_934045905.1. NCBI lineage: Eukaryota > Metazoa > Arthropoda > Insecta > Plecoptera > Leuctridae > Leuctra > Leuctra nigra. Next base: position 25,540,816 of record OW203772.1, on the reverse strand, counting down.
GAGAAGTGAAGACTGCAACGATTATGTCTATTTTCCATTTACGTATATTATATTATATTACATTATTCTATTCTTATTTTATTTGTTAATTTATTCACAAATTCACAAATCAAATTAATTTATCTTCATGCCCCTATATGATGTTACTTCATCTCAATGTATCACATAGTTTATTATTCCTCTTACATTATATTGTAATTTTAGCATGGTTATGTGGCAGAGCAGCCTCTGCAGTATACGAAAGCATTCTGCATGCTGAACATCGCCATTTTCGTATTTGTTACAACCTGTACACTTACTGAAATAAAGTCTTTTTATTATTATTATTAGTATACTAAATTGTCATCCCTGCCTTCTTTAAGCTTCTGTTCCAAGGCAAGGCCTGTAGAGCAGCCAAGCTATCCACAATGTACAGTAAAATGAAAGCATTTTTGAGCTAGCGCATAAAATCGGATGCAGTACGAAGGCCAAATCCTCTAATTGGTTTAAGTTTAAATAATGTCTTCTGATTGGTCGACAATAAAAATGTTCACATTAAGTTCAAATTTTGCATGGTGATCAAGACCAACTTAATATTAAATTTTACATATTGTAAGCCCAATCAGTCAAGTATTAATTGTAATTTTACGAGTTTAGAATGGGATGTTACAAGAGATTTCTGGAGAAGGTATGTAGGTAAGACTTCACGACACAATAGATCTGTTATTCATCCAGAGTATTATGGAGATTGAAAAATTGCAGAGAAAATCGTCTTGTGCCGTGTCGTGCATCGTTACTATGGGGATGTTGCATGTTCTGTGCTCGCTCATCAACGCGTTACACTGAGCGTTTTCCTAGTATATTTCAATTTTCTCAAGATAAATTAATGGGCTACAATACATTTCTGAAGTTAAAAAATTAGAAGCGCTCATAAGAATAAGATTCTTATGTGCGGGCTGTCTAAATAAAAGTACAAATTTAATCATTAAAAAAATGAAATGCCAATAATGAATCTGAATAATGAATATCAATAATGAACATTTTCATTCAAATATAAATAAAATATTATGACTAGTTAAAATAAAAAATTCACAATTTGCTTGGATTTCGAATTATTTTTAAAACTGCGTTTTGTTCTGTTTTGGTGCGACAGAACATACAGTGTCTATCGAACAGATATTTTGAATAAATGTAAATACCAATTTTCTGGTTTGATGTTTGTTGTTTAAAAACAAAAACTGGTAAAAAATACTGCCAAGCACCTTCCCACCTAAACGGATTGAGATCTGAAAGAAGGGTCAAGCAATATTGTTTAAACTTTTTCGCACTTAAAATTAGCTAAGTCGTACTGTAACACACTCAAACTCACTCAACATACCGTAAATGCCTATAATAAACTGAGGAGCAGACCAAACACTTTTACTGTAAGCAACAACATGACATTTTCGGCCTACTGGATCTTAATTTATCTTAATTTCGAGCAAACTTCGACCCCACCCAACCACATACCACATATTATACCAAATTTGTGAAAAATATGTTATTTCATTTGTGAGCTAGAGGGCCGTGAAGGGGTGTAAGCAGTGATATTACACCCCTTTAAAACTTCCATTCTAGGAAGCCCTAGAAGTTCCTTCACGCCACCAGACGCGTTTAAAATCGCTCCCAGTTTTTAGCCCAAAGAATCAGTTTTTTTCGTACTATATAAACAAGTTCTACATCGATTTGTAGTGTTAATCATTTCTCGTGCATTTGCGTATAAATAGTTTATTATTGTGATCAAAATAACGTGTTTTTTATAATTTTGTATCAATACATTCAAATATCTGCTATCGTGTGCCGTTAGAGGACGCTTTTTTTGTGTGTTTGTGCCATATTCTAAGAACTGCATCTGTTTAGTGTCCCCGGTCACACCCCCTGTCCAGCTAGGTCTCTGTTAATGAGCCGTGACCGTTGTTCTGGTTGAACGAAACTCGCAATCTGCTAAGATGTTCGCCGCCTCTCAGCCCGAGTCCTCATGTCCATCTGTCACCTGTCAACATTGCGGACTCGGGTCCAAGCCGCGAGGAATCAGGACTCACATCGCGAGGGCCCATCCAGAACATCGTCTGCCCAGTTTCATCCCCTCAACAACAGTGACATTAGCAACCTCCACCCCTTCACAAGACGTAACAACAACATCCACGCAGACAATTCCCGATTTCGATACTCCGAGTCTGCGTGAGCAACAGATGAAAGAAGAGATCGAACAATTAAAGTTCAATATGCTCGGAATGATTAATCACATCAATTCGCAAAATTATTTAATAAAACAGCAACAAGACACTATTTCGCACCTTACAATGGACAACAACATACTTTTCAATCGCCACCCAGTTCACGTACTAGATCTTCTTCAACTGCATTACATTCCTATTTCACATACGCAACCACAAAGAGTCAATCATACAAACATCAAACCAACGTCAAGTAAATCCAGAAAGAAGCCGAGGGTGGCAGTGTTTACTTGCAGTCATGGAAGAGGGTTGGGAGGAGCCCTGTCAAATCATCTTGGACCGCACACGGAGGTCAGTGTCCACGTCAAGTCTGGCGGGGACATGACAACAGTGTGCGCCGACATTCCTGCACTTACGCAAGACTTCGGACCGGCGGATCACATCATCATCATGGGCGGCAGCGACGCCATCTCTGCGGCGTCGGACAGCAACACAACAGCTGATATCATCTGTCAACTCACGCTGACCCTCGCGCTGATACCGAGCAACACCAATATCACCGTTGCGACGTTGCCTCTTCGCTCAAATACCAACACCACAGTTAACAGGATCATTCAGGAAACAAACTCCAAGATAACAGACATAGTAAAATATAATATTCACAATAAAATTAACCTCCTGGATTTGTCGATACTTGAGAAGCAAGATTTCACTGCACACGGGAGGCATCTCAATTTCGAAGGCAAAACCACCCTCCTACATCAAATCGCCAGCGTCATTCAGAAGAACTCGCCTCCCCCCGCTCTGCCCCTCCCACACTTGCCAGTTCGCTGCACGACCGCAGGGCACAAAGAGAACGCCGCCGTGACCGCTCTCACAGCTTCCAGCATCCCTGCAGAGTCGCTTGCAACAGCTGACAGTCCAGCCTCCACGAGCCAGCCACGTGGTCTGCAAGTGTCAACACCACGTGACACACCCCGAGCATCCAGCAGCTGTCCACGCGTCTTAACTCTCAGACGCAGGGCAGTTGCCGCGCCATCAGATCCAGACGCTGCGACATCCGCGAGAACGAGACAACATGCTGCGCCATCCGCGGGAACGAGACAACATGCTGCGCCTTCCGCGGGAACGAGACAACATGCTGCGCCATCCGCGGGAACGAGACAACATGCTGCGCCATCCGTTCCAGACGCCACGCCATCCGCGAGAACGAGACAACATGCTGCGCCATCCGCGGGAACGAGACAACATGCTGCGCCATCCGCGAGAACGAGACAACATGCTGCGCCATCCGTTCCAGACGCCACGCCATCCGCGAGAACGAGACAACATGCTGCGCCATCCGCGGGAACGAGACAACATGCTGCGCCATCCGCGAGAACGAGACAACATGCTGCGCAATCCGTTCCAGACGCCACGCCATCCGCGAGAACGAGACAACATGCTGCGCCATCCGTTCCAGACGCCGCGCCATCCGCGAGAACGAGATAATATGCTGCGCCATCCGTTCCAAACGCCGCGCCATCCGCGAGAACGAGACAACATGCTGCGCCATCCGTTCCAGACGCCACGCCATCCGCGAGAATGAGAAAACATGCTGCGCCATCCGTTCCAGACGCGGCACGACCGGATTCCATCACTGGTACAATAACAACACCAGCGCCACCTGTGAGTACAGTCATCACTCCAGAGCCACCTTTTCCTTCTCCAGCATTAGCGCAATACTCTCCCCCATTCAAAGCGCACCGTGCAAGACTTACCAAACGGTCTGCGCGTTTCAAGGTGCAGAAACCTGCAGTGCAGAAACCTGCAGTGCGGCAACCGAAATTGTGACAGCTACCAAGCAACACTACAAAAGGAGGAGGGCGCCTCCTGAAAATTGGTAGCATAAATACGAGGTCATTAATCAGTGGTTTTGCCGAGTTCAGTGAACTTTTTGCAGATAATGACTTTGACGTCATAGGTATAAGTGAGACATGGCTCACAGCAGATATTCCTGATCACAGCATTAACATCCCAGGATACAGACTTCTAAGAAGAGATAGAAAAGGTAGAGGCGGTGGAGTTGGGTTCTTCATTAAAAATTCATTAAGGTTCAAAGCTGTCGAATTGAACCTGAATACTGACGATTCCGCACCCTCTGAACTTGAACAACTATGGATTGTAGTGCATCTTAAAAGATCGAAGATAGCAATCGGAGTAGGGTACAGACCACCTAGTTCGAACTACAGCTCAATTAGCTGCATCGACTCTGCTCTTACAGCTCTTGAACCCACTGTGGACAACATCATCTTCACAGGCGATCTGAACGTCAACCTGCTCGACACTTCCAAACCTGACTCACAATTTCTATTGAAGTATCTGAAAACTAACTGCCTAACTCAAATCATTACCAAACCCACTCGTGTTACAGCAAGCAGTGCATCACTAATCGATCATATCTACATAAGAGACACCGCCCCACTTATAGCCACTGAAATTCTCGATACAACGCTACTGTTAGACCACAGAGGGCGAAGCATTACTGATCACAACTTAATTTCATGTACCCTTCAATACCACACTCCTGTGAAACCCATGAAGACATGGACATGCCGTAGTTACAATAACATCATCCCAGAAGAAGTATCACTCCTCGTCAGTGGCCACCCTGGCTGGGAGAGAGTATTCAATGAGCCTGACATTGATAGGAAGGTAGAACTACTCAACAGTGTCATTATTGAGGTAGCTGATGTGTTTGCACCAAACAAAACCATCACGTCAAGAAGAGCTAGTGCGCCTTGGCTCACTGGAGCAGTGCAGGAGGCTATAAGGTTGAAGAAAAATACATTGGTAAAGTACAAGAAAACCAGGGAAAAGCAGCACTGGGCGGAATATGCTGACATCCGAAATTACCTCAATGGCATGATACGTCGTGAAAAGAGAGCTTACATCATTAGTCAACTAACATCTTGCAGAGGAAATCCTGTTGAATTCTGGAATAACATCAAAAAATTCGATATCCACCGGAAGCGTAGAGAACACGACGAACTGCCAGAAGATCTGGCCAACGCGGACCATCTCAACCTTCATTACATCGAAGCTGCTGGTAAATTAGATGTTGGTGTGAACGTAATGAACAGATACAGCTCAAAAGGTGCAGACGCAGCTTCCAGCACGAAATTCAAAATTAGTACCATTTCAATTAAAGATACACTTGAACACATAAGCAAGATCAAAACAAATGCGGTTGGTGCAGACGGTATCTCGCTGAAAATGATTAAACTTTGCCTTCCCTTCTGTGCTGCTGCCATTACTGATGTCATAAATTGTTCAATTGTGACTGGTAAAGTTCCAGCCTCCTGGAAGATTGGTATAGTACGACCCATTTCCAAAGTAAAAAATCCCAAGGAATTCAAAGATCTGCGCCCAATTACAATTCTGCCAACTCTCTCCAAAGTATTAGAAAAAGCAATTTACTCTCAGCTATCACGGCACCTTGAATCAGTGAACGCACTTCCTGAAACGCAGTCTGGATTTCGTAGGAATAGAAGTACAACCACAGCTTTGCTCGATGTCGTCGATGATGCCATCCGTGCCATTGATAGATCAGAGGTCACATGTCTTGTGTTGCTTGACTACTAAAAAGCTTTTGACACCCTTCATCATGATCTCCTACTAGCTAAGCTCGAATGATGTCACCTTCATCCCGACACCATTAAATGGTTCTGCAGCTATTTGCGAAATAGAAGTCAGCAAGTTGGAGTCAAGAGGGATCAAGAGACAATAATGTCAAAACCCTTGGCAGTCACATCAGGAGTGCCGCAAGGTTCCATTTTGGGGCCTCTGTTATTTATTCTCTTCACCGCGGATGTCCAAGATGTAGTAGCCCACTGCAAAATCCATCAATTTGCCGACGACACTCAATTGTACCTGTCATTTAAGCCTGAAGACTCCGCAATAGCTCAAGATAAAATTAACAGTGACCTAACATCAATTATGAAATGGTCGAGGGAGCAAGCATTAATTCTGAACCCTAGCAAGACAACATCTAGTGGAGCGGTCGCTCCACGCCAGCCAAGTCGTACGGCGCGCGCACACTCTCATATAAAGGCTGGAGCAAACCCACTTTTACTGTAAGCATCAAAGTGGCATTTTCGGCCTACTGGATCTTAAAATTGGAAAATCTCACATTGTTGCGATATATCTTAATTTCGAGCTATGGCCCACCCTACAACATATACCAAATTTGGGAACAATAGGTTACGCCCTTTGCGCGCTAGAGGGCCGTGAAAACAGTGTTTTAGGGCGGTTTTCATAATAATAATAATAATAATAATCTCAGTAGTAGTAGTAGTAGTAGTAGTCTCCTGGAATTCAAATCCGGTAAACAGGCCACAGCCTAAACGGCTTAACCGATTGATCCCACATTTTTACCACGTGTGCACTTTTGGCGTCTGATTTAACCTTCACCCCATGAATTTTTTGTGCCGCCATTTTGAAACCGGAAGTGACGTTATATTTCAACAACTTCTAAACCGATTGGAGCGAAAATAGCGCCAAACGATTCGGACGGTCAACTACATGGATTATCATTAGCTAGAGACTAAACATTATGTTAACGAAGCCGGAAATGACGTCATGAAATTTGAAATACATCGATTGGCATTTCGGCAACAAAGGTTGATCCGATTATTTTGATATTTATGTATCGTATGTACTTCTGATATCTCATTTGACTTGTTATAAAACCAACCGGAGCCGCCATTTTGAAACCGGAAGTGACATCATATCCCAAAAACGGCTAAACAGTTTTGAACGAAACCAGCGCTAAACGATTAAGACGGTTAACTTTATGTTTTATCGTCAGTAATATTTGCAGTTTCCTATACCAAAACCGGAAATGACGTCACACATTTTAAAAATCTCACAAATTTACATTTTGATACAATTAATACTATTTGAGACAGCTTATAATAATATGTAATCATGTTTAAATTAAATTTCAAGGGGTCAGAGATTTCAGCCGCCATTTTGAAACCAGAAGTATCGTCGTATCTCGAATACTGGTAGACTGATCGGTACGAATCTAGCGCTAAATGATTCGGAAGGACATCTCTATGGAATAGGAACAGTCAAACTAGAATTTTCCTATTCATGAGCCCGGAAATGACGTCATTAAAAATTAAAAATTATTATACCTAATCCCCATTCTATAAAATGTATACATATTCAGAATCTTAAAAAGATACACATTTGTAGATATATATTCTAAGCAGTGCAGTAATTTCAGCAGCCATGTTGAAAACCGAAGTGTTGGCATGTCTCGGAACTGGGTTGACCGATTGGAATGAAACCTTTGCTATTCTTCATGAAAGACCATTTAAGCAAATATATAGCAGATTTTCATTAGTAGTAACCAAATTGTAAATGGCGATTTTTTTTACAGGATTTAGAAATTGTTCATTCGATTTAACTGTCACAAATTTTAAGAATAAACTAAAAAAAGGAGTGATATCCCCATAAAAAACACTCCGTGTAAAAATACCAGCCAAGTCTCTACAACTAAAAAAAAAGCTATGAAATCTTAAAATTCTGCACTGAAAAGTAGTGATATCAAAAAATGGGCCAAGTCAAAACTTTATTTGAAAATCAAAAAATACTTGGCGCATCATTTTTTTAGGGCATAATAGGTATACTATATGTATTATGTATATTTAATGTATATTTTCTATCTGGTCTATACTTCTAAACTATGTATACACGATGCGCCAAGTATTTTTTGATTTTCAAATAAAGTTTTGACTTGGCCCATTTTTTGATATCACTACTTTTCAGTGCAGAATTTTAAGATTTCATAGCTTTTTTTTTAGTTGTAGAGACTTGGCTGGTATTTTTACACGGAGTGTTTTTTTTATGGGGTCTCTTCTTATCGGGACCAAACAGCAACGAGAAAAAGTAATACATAGAAATTTCAACATCACACTGGAAGGAAGCTCTGTCAAATTATCAAGTGAGGCCCGCAATCTTGGACTAATAATAGACAGTGGACTCACTTTCGATAGCCACGTCTCCATGCTGCGACAGAAGTCTTATGTTAAACTCCGTACATTAACAAGATTTAAAAGCCTTCTGCCTACATTTGCAAAAATAATTCTAGCCGATTCTCTCATTCTATCTGGACTTAACTACTGTGATGTAGTATACGGCCCCAATCTCTCCTCTAAAAACTCTTCGAGCATTCAAAAAATACAGAATTCGTGTGCCCGCTTTGCTCAGAACGTAAAATACAGAGACAGAATTACTCCGCATATAAAGAAGTGCGGTTGGCTCAAGATGAATGTGCGCCGAAATCTCCACATACAGAACATAGTACACAAAACATTCAACACTTGCAAACCGGGCTACCTACGCGACAAAATTTCTATGCGTAGTGATATCCACGACATCGAAGTGCGGAACAAGGATAAACTTCATATCATTAGCCACAAGACATCTAAATTCAAATCAAGTTTTTCATATTACGGTGCCACACAGTACAACCTCGTACCAGATTAATTTAAATTATTAGGACAAAAATATTTCCGAGAGTGTCTTAAAGCCGTAGCGAAGTCTGAATATAACCTCAAATAAGTGTGTTACTATGCAATCCCATTATAAATGTCTCTCCACGTATTTGACAATTTCCTACTTATATGATGAAATCAATATTGCAATTAATATAAGTTATTTAATACCTACATTAACATTTTTTAATATAACAATCAAAGTGTATACTATGCTTGTTAGATTGTTGTACTTTATGTTAATTTATAAGTAGGCAGGTTGCATGGAAGATCAATAATCCAGCAGGATAAAATATTGAATGTACACCTTTTTGTATTATTACAAATAAAAATGCTTCTATTCTATTCTATCGAGATGTGAGAACCGAATCTAAGTCGGACCTAATGGGGACCTTATTTTTGTATGTGTTATTTTAAATTTAGAACTTATAACATAATGTTTTTTACATTTCTTTTGAGATATTTTTGATGTATTTATATAACTTAGTGGAATTTAATTTTACCTGTATTTTCTGTATTCTGTATTCACCTGTATTCTGTTACTTTTGTCTTCGCTGTTTTCTCATGAAAAGCGCGTCTAAAATAATGACGTAGTTGCTGTCTACGTAGTTGAAATAATGAGATTTCTAAATAAATAATACGTTAATTTGTGACTTGTTCTAAAGAGTTAGTTTTATTGTATTAAATTCAAACTAATCATTGGGAGAGAAGAATTATCTTCAAAGAATATCAATTGTTTAGAAATATGTTCGTATTAAATAATTAAAATGGATCCAAGGTGCTCAAGTTTAATTGTAATTTGGCAGAGTTTACACAAATTTCGTGGAAGATTTCGTTGCATCTGCCAAACTACAGAAATCAATTTTCCGGTGAAATCAAGGGACCGATCAAGCTATAGAGATCAGTACATAACTGAACATGATACGCTGAATCTTTTGTGAAAAATTGGAATGATTCGTTACTTCATAAGAACTGTAATGAAAAGCAAAGAAATGCGCAGACAGGCAAAAATTATAAATTTTTATTTTTTTATTTTTATTTATTTATTTATTATCATAAATTCAAAAAACACAACTTTTCCTGTTTTCCACAATGCCAAAGCGGGTTTTCTGTGGATCAATAATTTAAAAAAGGCGGATCAAAAAAAACATTTTCATAATTTTCAAGAAAATCAAGAAAAAAAAGCAGAATATAATGTCATGATTCAAAAAAAATACATCATCAGAGTATTCATACGACCATGATTAACTTATTTCTTGATACAACTATAATTATAAAAAGATTTAACTGTTGAAGCAACTTAATTCGAGCCAGAAGTGGAGACGCTCGCTTTTTGAATTATGCAAGATTCAAATGATGTGCTTATTTGAAAACACCGTTTCTATCTCTGAAGATGACTACAGTTGCTGATGTCAAGAATGAAGAACAGCCGAAGGTAAGAAGCAAAAATGAAATCTCCAGTCTTCAATAAATCATTTCGTGGTCAGTCAAAAAATCACCATAATGAAAAATCTTTCCCAGATCTTGAGCACATAAAATAGGTACACAATTGGTCTGTATTCAACAATCGAGTCGTTGATCTTCCATGCATCCATCTCATCTCTTCAGCTGCTTCACCTCTTCACCGTTTACCTACTTCTTCTTAATTCATAATAGTCATTAAAATTGTGCTTCATGGTAAAAACTTTGCATACAGTTAGCGTAGCTTAACTTAGATTAAAGATTACAGTTTAAAACTTAGGAAAACTTAACATTACTGAAGCTTTTGAAATATTTTGAATATTTTTGAAATATTTGCCAATTTAATGAAATTCGATGATGACTTTTCCTTTAACGTATGTTGTTCAAGATCTCGTATAGAGCAGCAACTTTCATACGCATATAAATCCCCATGCAATACTGTTGCTCGCTTATCAATGCGTTACACAGAGCGTAACTTCTTTGCCAATCTTATAGAGGTAGTATAAAAAATAATCGTAAAAATAATTATATTCCACTGATACTAGCGCACGGCCGTTGTAGCAAGTTGAGAGAACCGCGCAAAACTATGACATTTCCGAAACCCGTTTACCAATTGATCTCAAATTTTACAAGTGTGTTGTTCAAGGATTAACTTATGATTGTTAATAGCCATATTTTTAAATTAAATTTTAAAATGGCACCTAGTGAGACAAAAAATAGTTATTATTTTCACCAAAAATAAACTAATTAACGATAGCCTAAAAATTAAAAATGTATCATGTAATAGCCTAATTTTATCTTTCACCTTTTTATCGTAAATCATGAATTCACGATTAAATTTCAATAATTTCGTAAACCTGTTTCGTTTCCAATCGTATCCATACTGAAACACCTGTCTGCCAAAAGCAGACAAGTCGCTGGCGCTTGCACCACATTGATTACAGCTCTGAAATTGAGGGAGTAGCGAAACGCTGTGGCTCTCAACTACGCAACTATTTTGTTCTCTGCTCATAGCGCGTCATAGGGCATGTTAAAGCTAGGACGATACTTAGTGTTGATCCAGGCTTATCTGAGGGGGGTTAGTACCCTCCCCCCCCATTGCCCCCGGGAAAATATTCTAATTCCAACATATTTTAATCAAATTTATCAGACGGTTTATAATTAAGACGTATAACTCAAATTATAGCTCATATTGGTAGTTCATTTCTATGTTTGATGCGAATACCCTCAAGGCATTTCATCTTCTCTACAAATCTGGCCTATACTTCTAAACTATCTATATACACGATGCGCCAAGTATATTTTGGTTTTTAAAATTAAGTTTTGACTTGGCCCATTTTTTGATGTCACTACTTTTCAGTGCTGAAATTAAAGATTTCTCCTATTTTTTTTTATAGTTGAAGAGACTTGGTTGGTATTTTTACACGGAGTGTTTTTTATGGGGATCTAGTGGAGCGGTCGCTCCACCCAGCCAAGTCGTACTATACACTCACAGTCACTCAACATACCGTAAATGCCTAATAAACTGAGGAGCAGACCAAACACTTTTACTGTAAGCAACAACATGGCATTTTCGGCCTACTGGATCTTAAAATTGGAAAATCTCACATTGTTGTGAAATGTCTTAATTTCGAGCTATGGCCCACCCCACCCCATATACCAAATTTGGGAACAACAGGTTTTGCCATTTGCGAGCTAGAGGGCCATGAAAACAGTGAAATTATACCCCTTCTTAAAGCTATCTGATGATGATGATGATGATGATTCAGATATCAGGAAACATTGTTGACAGGGCCACAGCCTAAACGGCTGAACCGATCGACCTGAAACTTTTACCACATATGCACTTTTGGCGTCTGATGATACCTTGCTTCTTGTGATTTTTTTTGCCGCCATTTTTAAACCGGAAGTGACGTCATAACTCAAAAACGTCTGGACCGATTAGAACGAAATTAGCGCCATTCGATTAAGATGGTCATCTATATGAAGTATCAATAAAAAAAATATTATTTTCTTATTTTCTAAACCGGAAGTGACGTCATAAATACGCAATATTTTACTTATTTCAACAAATTATACTTAAAATACATACATAATTAACTTACATTGTAACATAGACAATACAATTTATATATTCAAGGTAGCAGTGTTCTCGGCCGCCATTCCTGAAACCGGAAGTGACGTCATATATCTAAAACGCCTGTACCGATTGCAACTGAACTAGCTCCTGCGTATTCATTCTGCTATTTATTTGAAAAATCAATTGTGAAAAATGAATAAATAAATTAATGGTACCGGAAATGGCGGCAGGAACCACTAAATGAAACCGGAAGTGACGTCATATATTACAAACGGCATGACCGATTTTACGGAAATATAGGGATTAGGAATTCAGATGGTCGTTCATGAAGGTATCAACTAGATAAAACTAGATTGTTTTCTTATTACCTATACCGGAATTCGGCCGCTATTTCAAAACCGGAAGTGACGTCATGTATCGAAAACAGCTGGATCGATTATAACGAAACTTAAGCTATTCTTCTTGGATAATCATTTTCATCTTACCAAACGCAACTTTTCATAGTAACCAAATCGGTTAAGGCGTATTTTTTTAAAGAAATTAGTCCCTGCTCGGACATGTGCTACAAGCTGTATGAATAAACTAACAAAAGAAGTGATATCCCAGAAAAAACACTCCGTGTAAAAAAGGCAGCCAAGTCTCTTTACTTTAAAAAAATTCAACACCGAAAAGGAGTGATATCAAAAAAGGAGCCAAGTCAATGACATTTCCAAATATTTAATCGTATTTTTGAAATAAAAGAATAAACACCGAGAAATACTTTACAAAAGGACTTGGCGCATCGTTTTTTTAAAGACATTTTTCTATTCATAAGCATAAGTAATTAATATACAACAGTCATTAAGAATTTTTAGAATAATAGGGAAACATCCTTCAATTACATATTATACATACCTACTGTAAAATATTTTCTATTTGAATATATACGCGATGAAACTTGTTGTCTATGTTTTCTATAAATACACAAAAGTTATCTTCGTAATATTGTTTCGTGGTCAACATAATTAAGTCTCATGCGTTATACCTTCTCATCATGAAATACATTTCAATTAATCCACATTTTATAACAATACATTTCACAAAGTACACAGTCACATTGTATTTCTATTAAAAAAAATATCTTAATCCTTTAAAATATATAATAGTGTTCCATAGATAGTTAGTAATTATTTGACAACGTTTCATGAATTCCTTCAGTTAAGATCAAATTATGAAAAGATACCCTTCTAATATCACCATATTAACAGTACTGCTCTGCAAGAATATGTATGAGCCCACTTCCAATTGTTATTTAATTCTTCCATCCTTATATTACTTATCTATTACAGCATGAAATCTTTCTTCTCGCCATTGACAAAACTATAAAATAGCCATTACTAAAAGTAGCTTGATTCATCTAATTCTAATAGAAAGAGGAAAATGTACCTACTTGTAAATTTCTTTCCACTTTTAGGATAGAATTATGTCTTTAAAAAAACGATGCGCCAAGTCCTTTTGTAAAGTATTTCTCGGTGTTTATTCTTTTATTTCAAAAATACGATTAAATATTTGGAAATGTCATTGACTTGGCTCCTTTTTTGATATCACTCCTTTTCGGTGTTGAATTTTTTTAAAGTAAAGAGACTTGGCTGCCTTTTTTACACGGAGTGTTTTTTCTGGGTTATATCATACTGTAAGGGGCAAATACTGTTTGCTAGTTGTATGTAATATGGTTTCACTAATCTTTGGTATGAATTACAACAAATTCTCATTCCCATGACGTAACCCTGGAACCCCCTTAATGCTTTGTTGCGAAGAACCTTTATCCCACTTTCCCGTGGGAGAGGAATTTCTGAGCTTTCCCACTAGAAGAAGTAAATGCCTAATGACCACTCTGTGTCCTTCAACAACCCAACAATAGAGTGTCAGCTCATTAGCGCTATGTGCAATGCTACTGTTGTCTTCTGGCGCCATATTGACGGCACTCTCGGCTATAAATACAGATCTGGTGACTGCAGCTGCATTGAAGCCAACATGATTGTGATGCGCAGTGTAGGACACGTGTTGGTTTGTGTTGTCTTGATGTGTTGGATACACTCGGCCAACGCACAGGTGTGTTCTAGAGTAATATTTCTACTTTTAAACATGTTTATCGTTTGGTGGATTTCCGTTAGAATCCAGTGTCAAATAATGTTCCAAAATTATTATTTATTATCATTTGACTGATTAAGGTGCTGCAAGCGTGAGCGATTTTGCCGCTTGTTGCAGACAATTTTTTTTGGATACGAAATGGGTTGACGAAATGATATAAAATTTTAATCATTATTAGATAAAAGCCAAACTAAAGGCCGATGCACAATTGACGCAGACGGACGACGCGGACGGACGACGGAGACGGATACGATGTTTAGGTATGACATATTCACTCTGGCTGTTCACAATCGGACGCGGACGGACGACGACTTTAACACTGTATCCGTCTCCGTCGTCCGTCCGCGTCGTCCGTCTGCGTCAATTGTGCATCAGCCTTTAGGGTTATCATTTGGTACATTTTTATTTTTTGCTTTGTCAATTAGTAATGATTAAGTTTTAGATTTTTAGAGCTTTAGATTTTTAGTGAAATTTTTTACTTTTTCTTGTCTCGCTGAGTGCCATTTGGAATTTAATTTTAAAAATGTGCCAATTAGTGAAAACCCTGAGTTTGTCTTATATCTTATCATAATTAAAATATGAGATCAACTGATAACCGGGTTCGGTCTCCAATCGTATCGGAAATTTAATAGTTTTGTGTGGTTTTGTTGAATAACTGTCGTCTAATTATACAAGGCACATAGCAAAATTAAAAAACTACCTATACTAATATACAATCAGACTGATCATGTGAACATTCGATCAAAGTTATGAACAATAATTATGAAACAATTTGTCATTCTAAATTTGCTAAAACTGCCAAGCGCTTGCACCACCTTAAATCCATCCTAGTAATTGTTTGCTGGACAAATGATCGAATATTTGTTTATTTGGTTCGACATTTGCCCAAGTATAAAATTATGCTTATTCCCCCCAAAGAACTGAACAAATATTTTCTAGCAATTCAAATTATTTTATGTCGTCCTTCAATTGACTTCCTACTGTCAATTCTTAGTACACTCGACAATTCATAAAACGGTATTTGAACGCAACAGATTGGCTGCTGGTCAGGTTCATTGACAATCAATCCTTGTTATTATCAATGAAATCATAGCTCACCTACTAGAGGTAGATGACGAGTAGGTAAAGACTTCATCAGATGATGCCATCACATTTTTTTTCAGACAATCCATTTCTTTCAAATACCGTTTTATGAATTGTCGAGTGTACCTTAGGTAGTTACCTTAAGCTGGGTTCCCATACTTTACATCGAATTCGCTTCCGGTTCGCTTCGCTTTCGCAAAATGGCTACCTTTTAACAAAGGAAATCGTCCATGTTTACATTCGCATGTTCCCGTGTTTCGGTTTCGTTAAAGTTGAGCCAATTTTAACTTTGACGAGACCGAAACGAAACCGAAACAAGTGAACATGCAAATGTAAACATGGACGATTTCCTTTGTTAAAAGGTAGCCATTTTGCGAAAGCGAAGCGAACCGGAAGCGAATTCGATGCGAAGTATGGGAACCCAGCGTAAGGGCCTAAACACCTGGTACCTGTTTCGTCACACAAAAACACCTGACAATACAATATTGGTATATTGAACCTACAATAAACCTTGCCGACAATATTAGAGAATCTATAGTCTTATCTAAACATTCGTTGTTTTTAATGTGATGTCCAAAAGTAGATACTTGGGGTATATCGCACTTTTGCGTATGCTTATGGTGTTGACCTGAAATATTGGCCCTAATTTAATATTAATGATAATTTTAATTATTGATTAAAACCAACCTCTTCTGCTCATTTTGTTTCGCCTTGCTTATAATCAACGGAATATTTGTCTCGTGTCCGAATTTTGACATCGAGAAATTTGTATCCTTCTTATAAAGTGTTTAAATCTACTTTCCGAACAATGTTCTTTACTTTCAATTTGAATTTCAATTTTGAAAGTAAAGAACATTGTTCGGAAAGTAGATTTAAACACTTTATAAGAAGGATACAAATTTCTCGATGTCAAAATTCGGACACGAGACAAATATTCCGTTGAATATAAGCAGTTCTGTCAACAATTACGTGAGTAAGAACTAAAATATTGCGGAGACACCTCACTTAGCTGTTTCATTATGAATGTGAGTGTTAGAATGTTTGGTTATACCGAATATATTCGGCGTTAAATGCGAGTAAAATGCAAATTTTTAAACCAATGTGTTGGGCTCGATTAGGGTATGAGAAAACGCCCCCCGCCCTCTACAATTGTTCGTTTGATTAGTTTATCTTGCATGACAATTGAGAAGATCAATTTTTAAATTGCAATGTTTACATTGTGCAGTAAACTTTCCTGTTAGAGGTGGTAAACTTGAAGCGCAACAATGTCTACCATCCCGATAGTCAAACTAGCAAAAAATTAAAATTAAATGCATGCTTTACTGAGCAAACTCTTTATCGCTCTTTTGGCTTTCGCTGTTCCGGTCGCATCTTTACCCCATTGAGTTCAAGAGTTGAAATATTGCACACTTAATGTAAAGTCAACCTACATGGATTTTGACTAATATTTTTAAAAAATCATCGGTTTCGTCCAAATATTAAAAACATATTGTTGGTCGAATGGTTCAAAATGATCCGATAATGTGAAAGATGAGGGACAATGTTTTTTTGTCTGGGCTTAACGTCGCACTGTTCTGCAGCGAGGCTAATGGCGACGGATGAATGATTATGATGATGATTGGGAGATGATGGTGAAGAGTGGGTAAGGATGGAAGGTGGTAAGGAGGCGGTCGTGGCCTATTAGTAGGGTACCTTCCCAGCATTTGCCTGTCGACTGAGGGAATACCACGATAAATCCCCAGTCAGGAAGGACGACCGCGGGAATCGAACCCGGGCCTCCGGAATACAAGTTCAGAGCGTTATCTCATATCCTCTGATTGGATACGATTTAAAAACATTTTCCCCTTCGTTGAAACATCAAACTCTGAAAAAAACGAGATTCGAGCCATAAGTTTCAAGTGGAGTCGCTCGCTCCGTTCTCTTGAAAATGACAATCATGTTATTTTGTACATATTTACAGGCGGAAAAGAGACCGTACAAAATCTTAGTTGAAGAAATCGGCAAACACATCCCCGAGGATCCGAGTTACATTGTGGTGCATTTGGCGCGGCCAACTTTGTACAACCGCACTTAATCAGTCGTGAACGTGTCATTGAGCATACTGCAGGACTTACCGGCTGATGCCCAGGCAAGTTCAAGACACATAATGGCGCGTCGATAACTAAGGGAGGTTTTTAGAAGATGTACACTTGGCCAAACAAAAATTGAACGTTCAATAAATCTGATAGTCTGATAAATGTAAGATCGCACAATCAGTCAGTCTAAGCGATCTCATTGTCTCACTCTAGTAGGTGACCTCACATATTTTGAATGATAATAACAAGCTTTGATTGGTTATGGGGCATGACCAGCAGTCATTCAAATTTGGTCAACGTTCAATTTTTGTTTGGCCGAATGTACACTAAATGGGCACGGACTGAGGAGTGGAGGATTTGTCTTGGATAGGTCGACCCTGGCTGCTCTTTGTCTGGGTCTCACCACTGTTCTGTACGTCATGGGTAACCCTTATTCATGCATAGCTTCATTCATGCTTATTCATGCATGAAATTCAGCATTGGATCATTGGCCAACACAAACTCCAGCACTACTTTTAGGAGGCAGCCGTCGGGAGGCAAGACTGCACATGTGGTCAATATTTCAGTTCGATCGGTTCAGCCGTTTAACAAATTCCGTTTGAACTCAACTGATGAATTTGCATGTACCCCTTTGATTCACCTAAAATTTAGTAAGATTGTTAGTTTTACCAAAGTAACATATACGTATTTTTTTATTTTCCCATGTGTGCGGTGTTTTACGTATAGTTTCATTTTGAAAGCAAAAAATCAAAGAAGTTAATTTTCAAAGTGTCAAAAATACAAAAAAAGCCCTCGCGAAAAGTTATTTTCCTTGCCAACCCCCCCCCCCCCCCCCCCCCCCCCCTGGCAGAAATCCTGCGGACGCCCATGCTTGAGTATGGACAGTTTCGACGAAAATGGTTTTAGTTTTTTGTTTACTAATTTTACTTGACTGCAATATTCCAATATATTTCGCAAAACCATTACAGCTAATATTGTTATCGCTATTTCCAGGTTGATGCTACAATGTATGAGAAACTGAAGAGCCAGCGATACAGCATGATCCCGTTGACTCTGCTACATGGCAATCTCTGCAAATTATTGGAGGTGGACACTATCTTCTGGCCAACAGTTATAGAACGTAGTAACTTCGGAGACAAATGTCCAGTCTTAAAAGTGAGTTCTAGAACGAGTACCTTTATCAAGCGAGCGTCTCCACTTGAAACTTATCGCTCGAATCTGTTTTTCTGTCTGTCTGTCTGTCTGTCTGTCTGTCTGTCTGTCTGTCTGTCTGTCATAAAACTAAAACCACTTTACCCTTAGCCTATATCAAAGCCAACAGAGCTTGACTTTACAGAGACGAGGCTCCCCAAGTGATGATGTAATAGAGACGGGAGTATTTGAAACCCGGTACCGGCATGTAGCCTACTCATATATGAAAGATACCAAGGGAGCCAACGGCTTAAGAGGGCTGAGTAGTGAGCGTGGCCTTAAAGAGTTTTTTAATCGATTTTTATCAATATCTTTTACCTATGTAATTTTTTATAAAATTAGGCTTTGTACGAGTATTCAGAACAGTTCAATGAAAATAATTTCATAGCTTGGAATAAGTTATTAGTTTTATTTTGTCCAACAGATGTTTAGTGCCATAATTTTACTAATTTTCGGGTACTAAACATCTGTAGGACAAAGTAAATCTAATAAACCATTCCAAGCTATGAAATTATTTTCATTGAACTGTTCTGAATACTCGTACAAAGCCTTATTTTGTTAACAATTACATTGGTAAAAGATATGGATAAAAATCGATTAAAAAACTCTTCAAGGTCAAACTCACTACTCAGCCGTCTTAAGACATTCATTTGGTTGGTTTCCAGGGTGACTACTGGCTTCGACGGTTCACTGTTGACGAGTCCCTCACGCCGATGCAACTCCCTGGCGTCAGATGGCGTTTGGACTTCACAATCATCGTCAAGAATAAGACGGTGTTTAAGATGAGCTTCTTCATTTACTTCAAGAGAGACATCAAGAGGGCGGGGTAGGAACTAGCATAGGCGTGCGCAAGGGGGGGGGGGGGGGCAGGCCTAATGTGTCAGCATCAACTAAAAAGTATATAATATGTGGCCGTTTTAATGCCAAAAATTTGTTTTAAAAGGGTTACAACAAAAAGATCACCCTGCGGGGCAAATTGGGATTGCTCAATTCCTTGGAATCAAGTACTTCGTTGATCAAAAAACACAATTTTTGGCCCTAGAAAGGACCGTTTGCCACGAAGTTTCGCCGAAACGTCGTAGCAAACAGGGCCCCAATTCTCGAAACATTTATCACGTCATAAGTTATGTCGGAAAGTCATAATATTAACATGGTGAGAGATAGGACAAACCTCCTCATGATATCTAAACCTGGAGTTATGACGTGACAACTGTTTCGAGAATAGACCCCCAAACACCCCATTCTTTCTGGCTCAACGGCAGCAAACTGGCAAGGAGTTGAATAGTTGAATGGTCACCCATCCAATCACTGACCGCGCTCAGTGTTGCTTAACCTCGGTGATCTGACGAGAACCGAGGTACCTATCCTATTCATAGTTTGCACGTGATGTCATCTCATTGTTGCCTGCCACCATCTTGATGGCACGAATTTGTATAGGCTCCGGAGATATCTTAAGTAAGTAGAGGAATCACTCACAGTACAAAAATACATCGATTTACCTCTAAAAGCTGACCCGTCAACGTGCCAACAAAATGTCCGTCATCAGGTGGAAAATTCAATAATTTTGCATAGCTGATATGAAACAGAAGAAGTTCGTGCAATATATGAATACACCCGCCGTTGGGCTGGAATGCAACATTGAATTATATGTAATTTAGCCATATCGATGTAATATTATAAAAGCATGCTGACGTCACAAGGTTTATCAGAGGGAAGAAAATATTAAAATAGTCGTCACCAACACTTGTGTTTATGTACACAAATATCACGTATTCAATAAATGTGCTTGAAAATTACTTGTCCTATGTTACTGAAACCCAACATTGTCAGTGCAGTCAATCCTTTAACTTTACAATATAACAATTAACTAGATCCAACATAATAAACGGGACCAGGTTTGGCTGAGTGGTAACGCACTGAACCTGTATTCCGGAGATATGGGGTTCGATTCCCCATAGAAGGAGAAAGATGGGGTTTCCTTCTTCCTGACTGGGGTTTTTCCGTGGTATTCCCTCAGACGACAGGTAAATGCTGGGAAGGTGCCGTACTAATAGCCTAATAGGTCACGACCGCCTCCTTCCCACCGTCCATCCTTACCCACTCTTCAGAAGAAGATGGAGTGGAAGAAGATGAAGCTAATGCAGAAGTTGAAGAAACGTCAGGCCCGGCCAGCGGATTTTAATAATTAATCGAATAGGCTCTTGTATTTTTGTGGGTAGGTAGGTTAATCCTCCCTCCCTTATCCATTTTATTTTGGAAAAGGAATAAAGATTAGAATTATTATTACAGATTTAAAAACCAAACCACCTCAAAATTTTTCTCTTCAAATCGTACAATAATTTAGATGTTCTAATATTTTTATAATTACTAAAAAGTGAAGTCTGCCGATAACGCGTTGATGAGCGAGCTAAAAAGTCAAACATGTAAAATAATATGCTATATTTTCCTATATGTACCATTAAAACCTCAAATTATATTGATTCTCAGTCCAAAACGGTGATTATAAATCAGACGGAATACCCACATCTGGCACCATTTGTAAAACTGCGTAAGTAAATAATGTAATTAAGAGTCGGTTGTATGGCTGCCATTTTGAAATTTTTTTCAATAATTTTCTTCCCAAAACAGGGTATACTCTTTTGCTTCTAGTTTCTACAAGTCTCCATGAATATTAGTGAAAATTTTTGTAGTAATAGACTAGATATACACGCAAAAATGCCATAAAAGATATTTTAATCCGGCGTTTATTTTCTCTCAAAATAATTTGTAAAAATGCCACTCTTAACGAGGCGTGGGGATCAGTTTTTGCAGTATTTTGAAAGCTCTAGGAGAAAATACTACTACTACAATGAAGTGTTTTATGCATTTAACCCATTGGAAATGTCATTGGCTATCTACGAAATTAATTCCTATATTGTGGCAGTTAAAATATGATTGTGAGCATGGAAGTGCTAATGCACGATTACGGTATTTTTCTCTTGTCAAACATGAGTGAGCACTACTGTTGTATTTACTACAAATCGTAATGGATTGTAATGAAATATTTTATGGTGCTAGTTAAGACATGTCTAAGTGGGTTAAATGGATGTCCCCTTAGAAAGAAATACTACATTCCGCTTAAATAAATGTTAAAAATGACTCACGGGCAGCTGCAGTCACACTTCTTTATCACAAGTTTGTATAACCACCTTTAGAATGAATGGCTTTATCAAGAAAATCACGGTTAGTATCAACGGAAAGCGTGATTATTTGACAAGGAACACACGAAATTTGGAAGACCTAGCATTAAAATGGGCTTGGTTATCGCGGAAAAAGTAAGGTAATCCACTGAGAAACTATCACTCAAAAATGCACACGAAATCTACATAATCTGACAATGTTTTTACACCAGTAGTTCACCACTTTCCTGACAGAATATGCTAGTGAAAATCGTTGAAACTGCTTTATCGCAAGTAATTTTTCTAGGATTGATTTACGGCCAACTCGATACTTTCCACTGGGCAGTGATATATAAGTACCTTGCTTTTCTGAGAAGTTTCCTTACGTTCCAATGGTTACCTATTTATTCATGAATATATTTATCAATTTCAATATTTTTAGTAGAATTTTGATATTCAACAGATACCTGTGGCACTTGTCAGGTTACAAAACTATTATTATGGACGTTTTGGAATTAGAATTATGTTATTAACGGAATCTAATGCATGCATTTAAGCATTTGTAGGCGGAGCTAATTATACTAAATGATATTTATTTTGCCATTTTATAGAAATTGAGTTACTTATTTACTTATTACTAATGATTGATTACAATTATTTGTCGGCCTGGATTTTTCACCATGAAAATAAAGAAGTAGCAAATGAAGTAAAAGCGGATTTATAATAATGTGCTTTTTAGGACCAATACCTACAGTCCTAAAAAGCTGTGGCATACGAAAACTACATGTATACTTGCCCAAAACCCATGTCCAAATTTTCTGCTGCAACAAGAAGTTGAACGGAACATTATATGACGCCGTAGACCTGTTTTTCTCATCGCAACTAAGCAAATATTATTCTCTGATCCACAAATAATCCATACTGCAGATTTTATATGAATGTAATCAACGAATCTTTCTGAATAGGGAAAGTGAATGAAGTATTGATTTTTTGAACTATGATGCGCTTGAATGTTGAACATTACTTGAGTTTCTGATTGACAGTGCACGATACTCCTTTCTCCTTATAGGCGTTTAATTCAAATATTCAGGTTGGCTCGTTATGAGGAACTTGTGCGTTGCCCAGTTTGTCATTGGTTAGCTATAACATGAGATTTCGCCACCCTCCCCTGCTGTCTTTTTGTCGGGATCATACTATTTAAATTGTCTATATCGTACAATTGGAAAACGCTCAGTGTAACTCGTTTATGAGCGAGCACTGATACGCGCAATACCTATACCTGCTTTCCACACCCTCTTGCTTGAATACCCACAGAGAAATATTCCAGATGCAGTGACTTAAAACACTTTTCAAAGCATGCCAAGACAGGAACGATGCAATTTCAAGGAAAATACTATAACCTATCATTATCAATGAAAGAAGCACACAATATTTCCATTTAGATTTCATTTAAATTGCCGCCAACAAGCGCGAACTGCGAAACGAAAGTCACAAGAAAGTTCCGGTGATAATCCCGAGGTGTGTCACAATCCAAGCGCATTGCTCTGGACTCGACAAAACTCTTTGACTGGAACTTGCATTGTTTTATCTGTGGTAATGTTAAAGATGAACGAAAGAAAGGCGACAAATTTTCCCTTGCAAATATGAACCCTACTTCACTACATTCAACAGTCCTATGCCCAAAAACGATCCGAATAGGTAATAATCCAGCGGCTTACGTTTTAAAGAGATTTGTTTGCTGTGAACGCACGTTACCATAGGCAATGTCACCAGACGTATTGCTCAGAGAAGAACATCAACGCAGCAGAGAGGAGAGAGAAAATTCTAAATTTGATAGAGCAGCTGATTTGGTGTGTGATCATTTAAAAAATAAATTAGCCGACGGAAAAATTGTCTTAGTTCCGCAAGTGTGCGAAAAATTCAGAGCATTTTTAGTGCAAGAAGGTGCCGAAGCAATCGATGCAGAACAGTGCCGCACTGCATTTATCAACAGCAAGATTTTGAGTAAGTTCGGCAGTTTTGTTTCCTTTCACGTTCAGTCTGGCAATTTGCCTAGCATAATGGGTGCAAATACATTGTGTGTGGGTCAACTGTATAATTAGACGACGATCTTGTCACTGAAGACCTGACAATAGCATCCGAATCACCCGACATGATACTGAGACAAGCCGCTGCAGTCATCCAAACAGAAATTAATAATATTCCAACAGCCGATTATTATCATTTTCCATCCGGAGTGTCTCTTCAAGCTTCTGAAAAATTTGTACCACAGCGTTTGGCTACATTATTGAAGAGAATGTAGGTTTCTTTGGAAAACTTCCATGGAGTCAGGATGATATGAAGGGATGTGTGTTGTGAAAAATATCCGACCGAACCGGGGCTCGAACCCGGGTCCTCTCACTTGCCGGGCGAGAGCTCTACCAACTGAGCTACCCGATCGGACGGACGGACACTAGACACAACACACTAATGAGGGTTAGAGATCTCCGAGGAGAATGGAATGAAGGTAGAGAATGCTTTCTACGAACTGTCATACCACCGGTGACGATGCTGTCACCATGTCTCATTGCACTTGCGTGCGCAACCCTCTTTTACTCGACTGAACGAGTTGCTTTTTACAGCTCGATTGATGAGAATGTAGGTTTCTTTGGAAAACTTCCATGGAGTCAGGATGATATGAAGGGATGTGTGTTGTGAAAAATATCCGACCGAACCGGGGCTCGAACCCGGGACCTCTCACTTGCCGGGCGAGAGCTCTACCAACTGAGCTACCCGATCGGACGGACGGACACTAGACACAACACACTGATGAGGGTTAGAGATCTCCGAGGAGAATGGAATGAAGGTAGAGAATGCTTTCTACGAACTGTCATACCACCGGTGACGATGCTGTCACCATGTCTCATTGCACTTGGATCCGCGAGCACACAGAGAAGATGACACAGAACTCGAATCAGACGAAACAATAAAACGACGATATTTGACAATCGCAGAATGCTTAATTTACAGTTCACGCCGTTTTAACAAAAAAAAGTAGTTCCTCCGTTTCATTTGGGTCTGATGGCTCAATTACACCATGAGTATGGAAATCGTAATCTCATATAGACTCTTCATTCGTATGGACCAAGGAGTTTACGACTTTCTGCAGGCATATTTCGCCTCACGCACCAAAAACACCAGGCAAGCAACGGGTCACGTAGCACGCGGTCAAACCCGCACAGTTCCAATAGTTGGTTCCAGGAATATTTTAATTGCGCGCCAATGATTACACTTAGGAGATGCGGTTTGTAACATTGCTTAACTGAGACTCTAAGGAATCACCTCCAATTTTTAGATTCCGCGACCTTACAGCAAGTTGAATAGATCACTTTGTGTGCATTCTGAATTATTTTCCAAACGTTCCCAGACATATTTTAATTGCGTGCCACCCAAAGTGTAAAAGTGAATCGAAAAATGGGAGGTGATTCCTTGGAGTCTCGGTTAAATGTTACAAACCGCATCTCTCTAAGTGTATTCATTGGCGCGCAATTAAAACATTACTGTAACTCTTGGATTGGCGCTCGTAAGCGCGCGTGCGAATGCAATCGTTTTCTGCATGGAATTTTTCCCCGGGAGGAGTGGCGGCTAGCCGGGAGTGGTTTTAAGCCCGTAGCGTAGGCCGGTACTTTCCTTGGGTTGGCCCCTCCAGAAGAATATAACTACAACCTCCTTGGTATGGACTCTGCGCGAGTTATTATGAATTACGCTCTTTCCTAACAACAATTGCTGAGGATCAGTTGTCAAACAGTGATGAGATGTACACTCCCCCAAATAATAAACGGTACTCGAAAGAAAATGAATTGACTGATTAAGGTTTGATGGCATCATCCCATGAAGTCAGTGCTAACACATTATCTAACTCTTTTAGGTGAGCTCTGATTTCATTGGTAATAACAAGGATTGATTGTCAAGAAACCGGCCCAGCAGCCAATTCGTTTTGTACCAAGTACCGTTTATTATTTATAATAATAATAATAATAATAAATATCTTTATTTGTAGAGCGAAGTTAAGCCAGTGGCTTCTCTTCCACTTAACTCTTTTGTTAACATTAGTGGTACAGTGTCAAGTAAATATGTAAATAAAAGGAAAATTTTACAATGTATAATTCGACTATGGATAAGTTATTGATTGACATTAAGGAACAAAAAACATATGGATAATTAGAGTAATAATAACAAAGACAATAGTAACAGATACTTGAAGGAACTGAAAACTTCATGATTAATTAAATTACAAGGTATTTGTAATTGGGGGAGTGTACGTACTCACAGGTTATAAAACAGAAACGAGGGTGGCAACTTTCAAGATCAAACTGTAACGAATGAAGTAGTGTCAACTAGAATGAAATGGACTTATGAAACCACATTAAAAGTGCCAAAATAGAGAATGAACAAACTAATTCACTTCCAGAAACCAACTATCCGACCAGAACCACAGAGAATGCATGGCATCTATGACAAGTTACATACATTTCTGGATTATTCATGTGTTCACAACAACAGCAAAGATATCGCCTTGATATTATTGCGACAAGTTCACCGACCAATTTTCAAGGAATTTAAGTTGATTCAGATTACCAGACAATACCATTTTGGACTGGCTTCAATACCTCTACCGGAACAACAACTGTCAATACAACATTGGAACAAGAAGAGATGTTTGCAAAGAAATGTGGTCAACAGTTTCACGTGCACACGTTCGACCAACAACTGTACGCCCGTCGCGCAGCAGATCAAGATGAGCAATCCGGAGGAGTACCTACTCCAACTTGATTGTTCGTTTTGGTGGCTTCCATAATCTCTGCACGTTCATTGCTTGTATTGGCAAGATTTGGGGCGATGCTGGTTTGGCAGACATCTTGAGTGACTCTGGCAGTTACGCGACACACACAGTAAACGCCATGCTGTCAGGAAAGCAATTCTTCAGAGCTGTCCGAGGGTTAACACAAGTGTACGAAACCCTCATGAACATTCTGATCGTAAATTGCTTGAAGTGGATGGAGAGCACTGGAAAAGATGTCACTGAACTGGATGCACTTGTGGCCTGCCTTATAAATGCTCACACAACACATGAAAAGGAACAAGGATTCGAGGCACTTCAGGCGCTAGTTGAAGAGATTGACCAGCACTTCGTTCCTGTCTTGAAAGAGTATCGACAATACGGCCGAGCCAATAGCCCAACATTTCTTTTCTGGGACAATCTCATCGTAACCTTGGAGATCATGCTTCTGAACATTCGCGCAGAAAGGGATAAACTCCATGTTCAGACGCAAGTTAACACTCTGCCACACTTCTTTGCATGTAACCGACAGAACTATGCTCGCTGGGCCACGTACTACGCCGTAGACATGCTAACATCCCTTCCTCCGGCGATAGAAACCGAGTTCGACAATGGCCACTTTTCTGTCAACTTCACTCCCGGTTGCTTCCGAGGTGTGTGGAGTAACATGGCCGTGGAAATGTCAGTCATCAGAGACACCAAGGGAGGAAACACTGTAAGTGGCATTGTCGGCTTCACGTTGAAGGAGAGCGCCGTTCTGAGGTGGACGCTAACATGTCACGTGCTGGGCTCGTACGACAAAGAAATGAAACGATGAAAAGGACTACCATCTTCAGCGTTCGTCCACGATCAGGATAAACCCTCCAGGAAAGCTCGAGATTAGAGAGAAGTGACGAAGATCATAAAATCACACATCCAAGACAACATGGTCGATCCATTTGACACCGAAAACGTTGTCAATACATCCTTGTCATACTGTGTCGAGACAGGCAGAGCTATGCTCAAAGAGTTTGTTCAATCACTACTTGAGCCGCACCAGGAGGAGAGTAACAGCAAAAAGCTTTTCAACGATCCCATCAAAAAATCAAGTCTCTTATCTTTCAAAGACATGCAGAAGGGAACTAAGATAATGGTGAGCAGTAAATCAAAGATGGCGTTGCTCGTGCGGTGTAGTGTCCAAAACGCGTCGTTAACTGAGTTCTATGCTGCACGCTATTGAGATATGCAATGCAAATTATTTGACAGAAGTAGTGTTGCATCCCAGTCATGCGTCGAGATGACGGTATGATGATGCAATGAACCAGATTCGAGTGTAGAACTGCAGCGTCGACTAATTGTTCCCCTAGTTGCGCCCGAAGGCTGCGCCCGCAGGCAAATGTGACATCTGTATTTTATTGCCTTTTTAGTTTATAGCTAATTGTTTAGACTCGCGTCAGCAAATTCTTGGAATTCAATGAACGCGCTTGAGGGTTAAAAAATTGGAGTGTTTAAGGGTTGGTTTAGGGTAAAGGGGGGTGGTCAGATATATGGGGTAAATACCCTACGATGTGCGTGCGCCGGGTCTCGTAGAATGTCTCTACCATCAAAGGGTGTAGGAGTATGAAGAGCAGACAGATATTATGTGTATGTGTGTGCAGACATACATACAGACATTCTACTTTATACCGGGTGGCCCAAAAAAAACGTCCAACGGGCGAGACATCATTGTGACGAAACTACTGCACATATCGTGCTGATAATCACACCAATTATACAAAACGTAGTAAGGTATAATATGTGAAAGTATTAACATCATACATATTATAAGAAAAAAGTTACAGCTGTTCGAATTTCGTTGTCGAAAAATCGATTATACGGTGCTCAAAATTCATGCGTCCAGAAAATGTCAAATGCCCGGGACGCTGTTAACTCAAAACTGCTCACGATATCAGGCTGAAAATTTCATATGTTATTTAATATATATAACTATCAATTGTGTAAAAATTCAATTCATTTGAATCAATGTAACGAAAGTTATGTTATCTAGAGTATGCGCTTAAAAAGTTGAATACACGCAGAGATAATTTCTCAAGTTTTATTTCACATGTTAATTTTAGAAGTGAAATTATCTCCAATATTTTCTGTTTTTAAGCTCAACTTCAAGATACCATAACATTCGTTCCACTTATTCAAATGTATTGAAATTTGTATACAATAGATAGTCATATGTTGTGAATAATATTTGAAATTTTCAGTCTGATATCATTGTTGAAAATAAAGGTGTCACCGCCAGTGTACTTTTTCTGAATGCGCGCTCGTGAGCTCCGTATAATCGATTTTTCGACAATGTAACTTTTTTCTTACAAAAGAAATGTTTTTGAAACTTTCACACATCAAACATTGGTATGTTTGTTACAACATATGACATTTTTGGACTTATATCTGCAGTATTTTATTCACAGCGGTGTCTCGCCCATTGGACGTCTTTTTTGGGTCACCCAGTATTAAGGATGTGAGGTGCCCAGTTTAGATTTTCATTATTAAGATTCCTAGGAATTTTGTCTCGGACACTTTTTCAATACTTACCTCTGGATTCAGTCTGATTAAAGAGCTACTCGTTATAGTTCGTTGTGCTGTGGGAGGTTGGGTGCAAGACGATTACTTAAATTTTGCAAATTTCTTAGCCTGTGATTCATTTTAGCAAATATTTTTATATTTAGTGTAATGTTGGAGTGTACACTTATCTTGGCTTAGTAAAAGGCCGGTGAGCTGTCGTTTGTATTGGAAAAAGCAAGTAACATGGATGGATGGCGTCCTGTTTAAGAGATCACTAATACCTATCACAACTGTAAAAGATATGATTTTGAAATATACACATATTTTAGAAAATATAGCAGAATTTAACATGTGTAAGTTTCAAACATATTTATTAAATAGAAAAAAGCTATAAATCATTAAAGTTACAGTTGGGTACCGCCATCCGGTATAACTAATTATATATTTATGTGAGTGGAGGGGATATCTTGTTGTAGTAGTATTATGGTTTGTATTGCGCTCAACAGTTTGGTTATAAGCGCCTATATCTTGATCGCCTATCGCCTAAATATAATGTATACGACCTTATTTGTATTTATTATCAGTTCTTTTCAATTGTATTAACTTTTCCTCCATACATTATCAATAATACTGACTTATTTATTATTCACATCTATTTTTAATAGCTAGGTGTGGAGAGTTATGGGGGTAGGTAAACTAGGTTAAGAACTCGACAATCTAATGCTGAATTAAAACATTTGTTTTGTGGGAATGAAACAATTAATAATTTTACATAAATGTTCTCAAAAGTTTCATTGATGACAATCAGTAAACCTGTCGTAGCTTTATCTTCAT
Source organism: Leuctra nigra (assembly GCA_934045905.1). NCBI lineage: Eukaryota > Metazoa > Arthropoda > Insecta > Plecoptera > Leuctridae > Leuctra > Leuctra nigra. The sequence goes on along the minus strand of OW203772.1, from coordinate 25,510,710 downwards.
ATCTGTACCAATAATATATGCATTCTTGGCCATCAATTTCCCGTAAAGATAATGATTCTACCTTTATTAGATGCGTCAATATGGCTAATTGATTTAATCATATAATTTTTATTAATTGTTAATTAAGTCCAAAAATATTATAGATTTTCATTTAATACTTTTTTATATGTTGAACAATGATTTAATACATCGTATTTGTTGAAAAACAAGCGTGAAATCGCATTGGTGTCTCTTAAATAAAAATATTACAGTTTTAATAAATTCAAATCAAAATGATTTTTAAGCAATTTCCTATTAGATTACGTTTTTAGATTTTAACCGAGCGTAATCAGCGAATTTTTCTGAATGAGGAACGTTAAAAACAAACCTCGTACGATTTGTTCCAAATTTGACTGTTTTTCTGGTCACTTCATCAAAACTGAAAATCTAGTTTGAAAGTAAAATGTGATTTCTCCCCCACCTCCTCTACTTCTAGCGCCATGGTAACCTTCGCCTTGACAACCCATGACGTCAATACAGAGTCAAAGCCCTTAGATGTAATATTTAATAAATACATAGACTCTTCTTGATCGTTTAGGAAGGCACTGACTGATTGTAAAATATTTCATTGTTAGGTCTGAATCATGAAGAATATTGCAAATTATTTGATATGAGGGCATTCAATTTATAAGTGCATTGTATATAAATCTTCTTGCAACTCAGGAGAATAGAACAATCAGTGTGGATACCAGTAATGTGTTGGAAATATCAATAACAAAGGTAATGCAATCTCCATATGATATTTGACTCTTCGATTCTCGGCTTCGGCAAGGAAATCAACCCACCTTCTTTACCGACTTATTGTTGTTCAAGTAGTTGCAAAATATGCCACCAAATTTGAATACGCTGGCGTCTGCATCTTACTCTTAAATAGTAAATAGTTGCTTGAAAAATGTTCAACTTTGTCGATCAAAAAATTATTATCGGTTTGGTATCAACTGTACCCACTGTATTGGAAATAGAAAAGTGAATAAAATCAAAAACTTACTTTAATTTTGCTCCCCAATGTCCTGTATTTTGAAGGTTAGGTTTGTCATGTCAAATTCAAGGACGATCACAACTTCACATGTTTTTATTATAACACAGGAACAGCACATAGTTTTCATGATTCTGTCACATGTACACTTGGCCAAACAAAAATTGAACGTTCAATAAATCTGATACGCTGATAAGCTAAGCACCATCAGAAGTCAGTCTAAGCGATCTCATTGTCTCACTCTAGTAGGTGACCTCACATTTCAATGATAATAACAAGCTTTGATTGGTTATGGGACATGATTAGCAGTCATTTAAATTTGGTCAACGTTCAATTTTTGTTTGGCCGAGTGTACATATCATTTAATATTATAAACATAACAAAATACACTTATATGAGGTTTCTAGTTGAAAACACACGCCTTTTAGTAAAAAATCGGGATAAATATCACTGAAAACAATTATGAAAGTCTGGTTTTTTCACATCTCCCCCCACTCAAAATAAAGTTCCTTCACGCCTGCTCGTATGTGATTTTTCTACAAAACTACCAATTTGTGTATGGACACCAATATTCTCGGAAGCAATGTTCTCATAGGCATCCTGCGTGAGAAAAGGTTGCCATAGCAACCTACATAAAAGTATATGGAATAAACAAATCTGACAGCGGCAATCCAAATCTCATATTTAGAGTGATTACTTGTGAAAGAAAGATATTTAAGTAAGTACAAGCTAATAATAATACGCAATATTTATCTTTACACATGTTCAAGTTAAATATTCATCTGAGAAACATGATTTATAGCTATTATTTATAGCTTTGAGTCATTTCCCCTACCAGAGCATCCTCCATTTTTCTACCACTTTGACGTCACGAGCAGGATTCCTATACTGCCATGAATATTTTATTCTGACATCTGTCACGGTTTTCTGGAAATTTCTACAAATTTGCAAAGAATTTCGAATTTCTAGAAGGCCGTTTTACCATGGCAACAAAATTGTACATGTTAAACTGCACTTTTGAGATGGAAAAACGTAAAAATAAACCAGTAAAACCTTCATAGCTCGGTAAAACGTCCACGAAGATATACATTTAAAAATGTTATATAAAAATATTGCATCTGATACGCTATAGTAGTTTCTCAAAAAATTATATACAGCCAAAAATACACTTTAAAAAAAATCAGCATGACTTTTTTCGTATGGTCGCAATGTTAAACTGAGAAAAAAACTGTAACTTTGAAGCGATATATCTAGAAAATAAGTCACATAATGCCACTTAATTAATGCCAAATAATGTCGGAAAAAATGATACACTAATATTTATACACAAATAAATAAAATCCCAATTCTACCTGCCGTCTGTCCACAGTCCAGCCCATGTCCACTGAATCTGAGCAACACATTACCAAGTTGTATGCAGGCGACTTTATAGTGATATTTTTTCAATATTCTTTATTCATTGTACAAACAAAGTAAACAGAAAATACACAAATAAAAACATAAGTACAAGAAATAAAAAATTGTCGCTCACAATCACCGCAAAACTGGCAGAGTACGCCAGTTTAACTTGGGAGTTAACAAATTATAATATAGGTTTTCTGACATAATTAAATTATTTACACTATATTACATATTATATGACAAGAAAGAATACATAAAGGGGAAAACAAAACACAGAATATTTCAATGATGCGTGGGGTACCGATCATTGTGTACATTTTTTCAAGTTTGTCGGCCAATAATTTTTTAAGTTCGTATTTCAATATATATATGTTGGTGATAATAATCACTTTAATACTGCAAACATCAAACAATCACGAACAATGTTCTTAACACAATGTTACTTGGCAATGTATTTCTCAGAACAAAATCTACAGCACAAATAAAACTTCCACCAAGCCCTTACCTTTTTGTCTAAGACGACGAAAAACAAAGACAAAAAGAACACATGTGAAGTCGCCGTTATGATAAATAAGTATTCATAAAGAAAGTCGCTGTGGACGGCTTTCGTTTCTGAGAGAAAATGAAAGAACCAGGTAAACCCAAACAAAAAAAATATGAAAATGCTTGACCCAATTTTTCTCGTTTCAACAGATTTGCTTTCCGTCACGTGGCGCCGGACTCGCATCTCGTTGCCACTTTTACACCACTCAAATATGTGATTCAAGACGTACAGATAAATAATAAAGTTGACAGCAAGGACGGCTCCAGCTGGAGTCAAGACAGTGGCTATAAATACAACTCCCCCGGGATAACAGGATCCACTGCTGTCATCCGTAGACTTGTAGCTACTCGTGCTGGCAAGAATGACGACTGGAATGATGGGCACTCCCCAGCCAAAAGCAGATAGCTTCAATAACAGATGGGTGGTGTCCTTAGCTCCTATGAAAGTTGTTAGTCTCCTCACTTGTAGACCTGACATGATCAGCATCCAGCTGAACATGGCCAGGAAGGTCAGGTGTCTGATGGCGCCGAGAGCAACGCACAACCCGCTTGAAGTGTCGATACGAACCGTAAGATCCATGTATCCCAGGAATACGTTCACTGCCAAGCAACTAACCATGAGCAGGAGCACCTTGTGGCCTGTATCTTTACACCACTTCTCATAGAACATCGCAGTTAGAAAGATGCTCAACAACCCAATCACAGACATAGCTCCACTGGCAATCATAACGTATATAAAGTTATTGTTCCTTGCAAGGTAGTCATCAAATGTAGGTGTGTGGAAGTAGATTTTAAAGTACCCACGAGTGATTCCATTGTTTCTGTCCAGATTGCTGCACCTGTAGACGTCCATACCACTACGGGTTGACCTCAGCGGAATACAGTTCAGCAATGACCAAGATTTAGTTGTAAAGTCCCAGGAAGCGCAAGTACGTTGGGTATTCGGTGCTTTTAAACTGTTACTGACCCAAACATCGACATAATCACTCGAGAAGAAAACCGCGTCTTGCCTTCCAATCATGGTCACTTGAATTGCATATTCACTCAAGCCAAGTGCATGTTTGTCCCCGTTGAAAGGAGTCGGAAAGTCCATGAAGGTTGTGATCTCTAAACGTGAAGTGAAGTCGAGGAAAGAATCTGATAGAGTGACTTTAGCGTCAGTTATATTTGACGCGTGAAGACTGTCCATTGTTGTACGGATGTCTAAAAGATCATGTCTTGCCTTAATAAGAACTGACTCCGCTCCTACTATGTTCTCTTCTTCAAGTAGGTTTACCACAATGATTGAATTATACTTTCCGAGACCCAAAACCAAACAGTTTCCATCGCTTTCTAGAACGAATCTCCTTAGCAACGCCTCCATCGTAGATAATATATTATACTCCATTACGAAATCAGTGATGGGCAGTGCTTTTGTTTTAACCAATGATAGATAGTAGTAGTCATATAGAATGTGATCTATAATAATACTAGTTTTCTTCAAAGTCACTCGGTTAACTGTCATGATCAATCTCTTGCTAAGTAATAAGGGTAGATAATTCTCTGGTCCTACATTGTCCGCTAACTTATCCATGTATTTGTACTGATCGATTTGAGCTGTGTTGTCACTGCAATACGACCAGGTGACGACAAAGTAATCGACAACTGTCCACTTGCCGTCTTGCACTGATGTGACGTCACACCATAAACACTTTCGGCGGGCGATCTCCTGCGAGTTAGGGACCACGTGGGACTGAGTGAAATCTGAAACAATCATTGAAAATTCAAACACAATAATTTGTTGTTCTTTTACTTTACTAATAGAGTTGATATCAGAAAATAAATGACAACAAATAAAGAGAGTGTAGCGAGCGTCACAATAAGGTACTCGAACGGCACTTTCTTTCTGTGTGCGTAATTTCAAGTTTTGGTGTTTTGCTTGAAGTGCAATGTTCAAATTGTTTAATGTGATACAAATGCTAGGCGTTTTAGACAATTGGAAGAGAAAATTGTTTCATCAGTGAGTGTTACTTTGATAAGATGTTCACATGATCAGTCTGGTAGTATATTAGTAGCATTTTTTTTAAAATTTTTGCCTCTGTCATTGTTAATTAGGCGCCGGTTTTTCAAAAAAGAAAAAAACGCTTAAAACTATGAAATTTCCGATATGATTGGGGATTATGCCCGTGAATTAATTGATCTTATATTTTAATCATGATTAGATAAAATAGGGTTATCACAATTGGCATATTTTTATAAATAATTTTCATACGGCAACCATTGAGACAAGAAGATATACAATTTTTCACAAAAAAACACTAATTATTACTAATTAACGAAGCATCTTTCTGAAATCCACTAATTTTTTTGACTTTGACGCCAGACAATACCTGGAGCCACTTCCCGCCATTCGAAGACGTCTCCAGCTGGACTTGTCGTCATCTCTCTCTGACAGCGTCCAGCCTTCCACCATCTTGTCACGTCAAATCCTTTGAACTTGACTTCTGTCTCTTCTTCTTGATAATACGAATCTTCTATGATCCTGACATGAATCACATCACGTTGGTTCTTGTCCATGAAAGAGTCCAGTACATGAACATTATTATCGTTGACTCTCAGGACTCTGATGACTTCTCGCTTCGCTTCCTCCTCCAACTCACTTGGCTCCTGGGGGTATCCCGAGTCACCCACATGCCGCCGACTTGTGAACAGTATGTGATAGCCGACTGCAGGATATGTTTTATCATTTAGACGCGTTTCGTTTTCACGAACTGTTTCTTTGCACACGGCACATTGGAAAAGCAGATCATCTTGATTGACCAGCTGGATCTCTCCTGATGATAGATTGATGGTCCCCAGATATTTAAACGGGTCGATTAAATTGATGTCTGCAGACGCCTGCAAATATACAACTTCACTTAAGACGGCTGAGTGGTGAGCATCGCCTTGAAGAGTTTTTAATCGATTTGTATCAATATCTTTATACGAACTTCAGGCCCTGAGGCGTTCCTCAGCGGCCGACAAGGGCAAAGAGAATGAAAGACCAAGATTTGAAGATTGATTTTAATTTCTCAATTATTTAATAGACCAATTCAGAAAATATCTGGGTGGCTCTGGTTTCTAGATAAATTCACATGCAGTTTGGTTTTCCATATATCTATTAGTGTTTTACAACAATGGGTTACAACATGAATACACACTTGGAAAATCATACTGCATGTGAAATTCATTAGAATCCAGAGCCATCCAGATAATTTCTGAATTGGTCTTTTGAAGTCTGAATGAATCAAATTTTAATAAAAACAAGTGGACGGATTACATTTAAAATAGTAATTATATATAATGTTCAATTTAAAAATTTCCAAAAAGTCGACAATTTTTTGTGATATTTGACATTTAGTTGTTTAATTTAATTAGTTAATAACTCCAAAAGTTGCAAGAATTCAGCTTGGGCCATACATTTTTGTATTTCTCATGGTCGAATTAGTAAGTACACACATTTTCATGATCTATCACTATTTGCATTGTTGGGTATATGGGACTGCACTAAGATAATATTATAAGTACTTTACCAGACTTGTAAAGTCATCCATTTCGACATCAATTGCTTCCCTGACCATGTTATAAGGCACAACCCCACCACCACAGAGTCGCTTGTCTTCTGGCAGAAGATTGTACGCGTCTGAGAACATGTACGTGCGATGATCAATGTCAGCATCCTTGCTCGTAGCGTTCTGTCGGCAGAGATCCTGCATCTTCTTCCAAGAATGATGCTCCGCTGTCTTGAGCTCTGTACCAGGGATGCTGTTCAGTTTCACGAAGCTTTTAATACAGAAGTTGGCCATGGCGCTGGACATGTAAATCTGTTCCCGTCCTGGACAAGAAAAAAAATAATTAAACATTTCACTAATTCGGTAAAATTGGGGGAGTCTGGGGACAGATGTAAAGAAATATGACATTAAAAAAAAAAGGATTGTATTAAAACTGAGCGTCGAGTGTTTTTATGTGTTTAGTTTAATACATTGTCTGAATCGAATGTTTAATGGCGCGTTGACAGCGAGGACAGCGCACATTAAGATTATGTTAATTTTGTTGAATAATAAGGACATAGGGAGGTGTTGACCAAATGGGGCCCGAAAAAATCCCACCGGCACTGGTAGGAAGGTAAAGCCCGTCTTCCATCATTGCGTTTTTTCATCGCAATGCGAATTCGCAGCCGCACCGTAGCTTCTCAGCCAATCAGCGCTCGAATCGCAGCATCGCATGACGTCACGCGAATCGCTGCGGATCGTCGCTGAAAGTAGAGCCAACTTCAATAATAACGCAGCGAATTTCTATCGCAGCGTTGTGCGCATGCGCGGTTACCGCTGAACCACCTCTGGACAAATGGGGGAGTCGGAAATACATAACGCGACGGCGAAATCATCGCAACCATGGAAGACGGTGACTGAAAAATCGTGCCGCAAAGCTACGTCGCGGCGAAAACATCGCAATGATGGAAGACGGGCTTAAGACTGGAATGGGGACGAACCGGGGGGAGAGCGGCTTCGGGCCGGTGGGACCCGATTTCAGGGGGATCACCATCTCGAGTGGGAGGCCGGCACGAGGGGACCGCGAATTTGGGGAGGGCATGGCTTGGGCGCTTTTTGTTACTCTTCTTCAAATTCACCAGTTACTCGGTGTAACTAAGTAACTCTATAAATTTTCGGTATAATTGGTAAGGAACACCCTTAGATAGGTTGATCTTGTTTTCAAGAATTCTTTCAAGAATCGAGATATTCTCCACAACTTCTCTTCAACATACCTATTATCTTCAACAACACAAACTTGAACAACACAAACTTGAAAATGGCAGCCGGATGGCAAATCGCCTTAGCAAACTAATTTTAGTACAACATGACTAAATAAAACGAGTCTAGCAACAGGGGCCGTATTCTAGAACATTTAAATTCCCAATTATGATGGAATCTAGGGCATGTGCAAAGCGAAACATCTAGTAGATGGCAGCACAATGCATTTTGAGGGCAAAAGCAAGTTCGTAAGATTAGCGGGCTGTTGTCAGTCAACTATAGGCGGCGGTGACTTTCATTTTAAAAATGCGGCTTCAGTCTAATAACCACACATTCCTTGTTAATAATAGTTTTCTACTTACACTGATGATTTCCAATGACTTTAGGGTAACAATGGAACTTTAAATGATTATTTACTAGGTGTGGAATTACTTTTGAACGACTATTTTTAACTACACAGGTCTGAACTGTCAGCTGTCAAGCTGTCAACAAAATCAGCTGTTGTGAAATTCCAAAGATACTGAAACCAAAGAATTTCAATAAAGATGAAACACTTGCCCTCAAAACGATCGTGGCGCTTACGGCGGACAAAATTATCGTCCTATCTTTGGCGCGCCCTGATCCATCAGGAATGGATTTGGGAAAACGTTCTAGAATACTCTCCAGGTGATTTTGAAGAATGTTGTAATGATCCGAACGAGTACGTTGATTCTTACCCGTTGCATGAGTATAAGGAGATGCCACATAGAATTCCATAGAATTATTGTCCGCTTTGTCAGATCCGGTAGGGCACGGTTTTTCAAGGCTGATGATCACAGAGGATCCGTGATTGTTCATAGCACTCCAATAACATCTGCAACTATCTCTGGAATAGAAAAAAGAAGTCGAGTGGAATAACAGCGTTGATGAGATCTCAAAATTCAAACAGGAATTTCGTAACGCACAGAAAACAAAATCCATAAATCCATATTGACTTGAAATTTGATCCAAAAAAAATAATATGAAATTATGATGTAAATATGAAATTCAACATAAAAGTATATCGATTTTCATTGAAACTGGAAACATTCTGGTACATATAGCAAAGCAGATCAAGTTGCAGATCAACAATCACTTCTGACACCTATTTCAAAAAGCTAAATATGTCGATAATACTTTTCTCCACTGTTTGCGCTGCATATTTATTAAAAACCTATTTGTTAGTCTGAGTCATAAAACCCATGCAAAATTTGAACATCATCATACAATTTTAGAAATTAGAAATTTTTAAAAGTTCAGAAATTATCACCATATTCTGATTTTACGCTCAACTTCAAGATTCCATAACTTTCGTTCCATAATAATAATATAATAATAATAAGTTTTATTGCTCTACAAATTGTATATATACAGGTGGCAGAGATACTATCAACTAAAGTTATATTAAGACAATTGAAATGACATAATTATTAATAATAAATATAAACTAAGATACATCGAGGAACAATCTCATCTCCGCGAGTGTTTCCGGTAACGTTGAAATACTTAGTTCGTTCCACTCTTGAAATCCAATATCGGCGTGTGAGTTTCGTGCCGCATCTAATTTCACGTTTCTTCTTCTTATCTTAAATGAGTGATCTTTTCTTCCTACATAATCAGGTTTCTTAATTCTTCGAGACAGATCCTTCCATGCTTCCACTCCAGTGAAGGCTCTGTAAATGTTGCAGAGCCTTGCTTTTCTTCTCCTATCTTGAAGCGATTCCAAACCCAAGTTCTTTATCATGTCTGAAACACTCTCTGGAACTTGCCTCATGGTCAAAGTCAATTCATTTCTTCCCTTTCTACCCTTCTTTGTCTTCACTACTTCCCACTTCCTTCTTCTCATCTTTCCTGTCACTCTTCTCGCAGCCTTTCTCTGAACACTTTCCACAGCCTTTACTTGTCCTATTTTGTACGGGTCCCAAATTGACCCAGCATAATCAAGAATTGGCCTTATCAATGTCTTGTAAGCCATATTCTTCACACATTGCGCTGTGCCTTGCAAATTTCTCATAACAAACGTCAATTGCCGCAATCCCTTATTTGACACATAACTTATCTGCTCACCCCAATTCAACCTCTTATCAAACACTATTCCTAAATATTTACAACTCTCTTCATTCTCAATCTTTGATACATCCATCCAATAACTTTCTCTCTGTTCCTCATTCTTTCTTGAAAATAGAACAAAATGACATTTATTTGCATTAATTGCCATCTTATTCTGCCTGGCCCAATCAATAACTTTATTAACGTCACTCTGAATTAGGTCTGTCTCAACAGATGAACCGTAAATGACAACATCATCAGCAAAAAGTCGACTATTTGTTAACATGCCTCCAACTAAATCATTAATGAAAATGATGAATAGAAGTGGACCCAACACACTACCCTGTGGGACACCTGAGGTAACTTCTACTTCATTCGACAAATCAGAGCCCACTCTAACTCTTTGCGTTCTCCCCCACAGGAATGTGGCAACCCAACATACAATTCCATCACACAAACCAGATACTTTCAATTTTTCTATTAGCTTTTGATGAGGTACTTTATCAAAAGCTTTTTCAAAATCAATAAAAATACAATCTGTATCAATTCTTTTGTCTAAATTATCTAACAAATCTTGTGTGAAACCTACAAGTTGAGATTCACACGAATGCCCATGTCTAAAGCCATGCTGTTGTGGTGCAAACCATTTCGAGCCCTCCAGAAACTCTCTCATATGATTTGCCAGAACACTCTCCATTAATTTGCAGACTACAGACGTTAGACTTATTGGCCTATAATTCTTTGCTTCACTTCTTGCACCACTCTTAAAAATAGGAACAGCAATTGCTTTTCTCCACTCCTGAGGTACAACATTGTTGTTAAATGAATTCCTAGACAGGTGCTCAAGAAATGGCACAACACTTCTACCCGCTAATTTCAAAATATCTGTAGTAATTCCATCAGAACCAGGTGCCTTTCCATTCTTAAGAGAAGTTAAAACTTTCCATATATGGCCATACTCTATCCCTAACTCCTCCCATTTGCCTTTGTTGCCTTCTGTATCTATTGCAGCATCTCTACTCTGAAAGACCGCTGCATATACGTCATTTAAAGCATCAGCCTTTTCTTTGTCCTCACTTGCCTCCCAGTTATCCCCTCTTAATAATGGAATTGTCCTGCTGCAACACTTTTGTTTCTTTATATGCGCATACAGTTTTCTCCAACTCCCCTTCACATCCTGTTCCTGAAACATTGCCATCATGTAATTGTCTTTAGCCTCGAGTTTAGCATTGATCAACTCAAAACGTAAATCCCTACACTTTTCTCTCCATACCCTGTCTTTCTTACCCAAATTATGAGCCTTTCTAGCTTTTCTTTGAAGTACTTTCACCTTTTTTGTGTAGTAAGATGGGTCACTATTATCCTTGAAAGTCTTAGATGGCACATACATTAGAGATCCTACTCTCAAAATATCCTTAAACTGACTCCACATAACTTCCATATCTTCTCCGCAATGTTCTTTCCATTTATCAAACTCACTATCTAGGTATTTCTGCAGTCCCTTTCTATCTCCCTTCCTATAGAACCAAACTATTCTCTCTGATTTACCTCCATATCTTTTAAATGATTCAAATTCAACATCAAGAATTGGCACTTTGTGGTCACTTATTCCATCAACCACCTCACAATGCACCCATAATTCCGGAGGTCTAACTAGAAACACATCTAAAAGATTTAATTTGTTGTTAGATTGTCTTGTACCACTCTGAACTGTCTGAACAAAACCAAAATTCATGATTTTATGTACGAGAGCTTGTACTGCAATTCCACAGTTCTCATCCCCCATATCCCATCTGATGTCTGGGAGATTAAAGTCACCGCTAATAATTATATTTTCCTTCTCATTCCAGGCATTAAGTCTGGTTACAAGCCTTTCCAACACTAAGTTGCCACCAGGTCTATACACTGCAACTATTTTCAACACTTGACTTACAGCTCTCACTTCAACTGACATCATTTCAACTTCATCCTCTACCCACTCCAACCTACTTCGTATGCTTTCTTTAACACCAATGAAGATTCCTCCTCCTTGCCTATTTCTATCTCTTCTATAAACCCTATAATCACAACCAAATACTTCACTGTCCAATATGTCACCATCCAGAAATTGTAACAGTTTAAAATACTATTACCTACCTAACATCTATTCCACCTATTGGGTTTTGTATTTTCCCACTCTTTTACTGTTAGTTTTCTGTTCGGCCGTGGGATAGCGCCACTGGTTGGTTCAAGTAACATGGTCCGACCTTGTAGGTTTTGATGCGAGCTGTCATTCTGACGTTGTACAGGTAATTTTCCATTACCGGATGTAATGTAAGGGATGATATCTTGTCTTGCTCGTAAATCATGTAACTTCCCTCGAGGTCTTTTCGTGTCGTCTACCGAGGGGTTCGGACGTGAACTCCGCGAGCCAGGGTAAACCGGGAAGCATGGTAAAGTAGATTCACATACGGCTTACGCCTTTCAGTTTTAGTCTATGAATGTTTTCTTAGACTTTCATTTGTGTTTTTGCTAAGAAGTCTTGCCCTTAGTCTATTTGTAGAGCCAAGCTGGTTTCGTTCATTCGATTCAGTTTGTGAGTTTGTGGCGTTTGATTGTCTTGCTTGCTACCGACGTTTTGCCAACCTCGTGGTTTTCTTGAGGGGCGTTCTCTGATCAAGACGTCCTGTTCGTTCCCTTCGGTTTTCGTCTCGGATAGACCATTATTCTGTTTAGATCTGTATTTCGAAATTCCATTATTATACAGCTATTTTATGCTTTCCACAATTTGAGTACGTATGAGAAAGGTATAGAAGGTACCAGAGTAAATGTGCACGGAGGTTCTCGAACCAAAGTGCTAGCCCATTTTGACTCTAGTGTTTAGTAATCTGTCGAGGAGGCTCTCGAGGTAAGTGTTGGCATTGCCACACTGTATTATTTAATTATTTACTTTTCTTTCTTGTTCAATCTAGTAACTTCATGGGCCGGAGGCCATTTTCATTTTTCTACTCAAACCATGTGCTATTTATTTTATGCCTGTTCAGTTCAGTAACTCTTTTGAGTTGATGGTTTTGTATAATAAAACCACCTGTGTGGATTATTTCTTTTGTAATTCTGAGTATTGAGTTGTACTGAGTAACCACTGCCGAACATCTTTGTAGTCTCCTAGTTCCTACTCTGTTTAATTAATTGTTTTTCTATGCTCAAACCCATCGACCTATCTATGTCTGAGCTAGCCACTAGGCAAAGACACACCACGACCTGCTCGCGGTGTTAAGGTGGACGCTGTCAGCGGCCGAGGTTACTGACGCGGCTACAATTGGCGCAGCCAACGTGAGGGCCCGAGCTACAATCTACAATTGATGCTACAACGTGGGAACCACGAACTTCAACTACAATTCAAGACTTCGAGTTACGAGCATCGTTTCGCTTCGATTGACTTCTCTTCGCTTACGACTGCGACTCGAACTACGGTGAGCGAAGTATCGCACACTAACCATACTTTTCGATAATATTGTTCATTCATGATGACTGAGGCAGATTCTCTTGCTGAGTTAACCTTGATTAGGGTTAAAATTGTCGAAATAAGGGATCTCGTTGAGACTTATGAAGGGGCAGATGATACAAAGAGATTCATTGACTTGAAATTCCATTTCATTGACAGACGCCTGCGGTTAGTAACGAATGATGCAGATGCTGTTACCACCGAGAAGAACGCTGTACTTCATGACCTTGAAGTGATTCAAACGCGGTTTAATACTCTAGTGGAAGCCATGGGTGTTTTTCAGATGAATCATCCCGAAACTGCTGTGTCACCGGTTATTAAACGACGACCGAAACAGAGACCAGTCTCGACTTGGGGTATTAAAAAGTTTTCAGGTGAAGGAAAAGCTCCCAGTGTGAGTGCATTTCTTGAGAATGTACAGGACCTTATGGATGCTCGACATACATCGAAGGACGATATGTGGCATGAAGCGATCGACTTGTTCGAGGGACCGGCGCGGATTTGGTTTCGCTCAGCTCGACGCAATTTAGAATCGTGGGACCAACTGGTGGACGCTCTTCGAGAGGAGTATCAACCTCCGGACTACGACCTACGCTTGAGGGACGAGATCCGAGCAAGGACCCAAGGCGAGAACGAAAGCATTGGTTTGTACTTCTCGGTTATAGATAACTTATGTAACAGACTTACACCGAAGATGCCCGAGATGGAGAAACTGGATATTATTCGACGCAACCTTCAACCCTACTTTTTGGAAGGTTTGAGCTTGCATACTTGTTATCGTGTGGAGGACCTTCAACGTTTCTGCAAACAATTGGAAATAGGACGCGCTGATGCTCGACAGTTCCGACCCCCGCCTTCAACGAAGTTTTTGCTAGAACCCGACCTGGGGTATGAACCCGTCAAACGTGACCGACCGGTTTCCTTTGCTGCGAACGAAACCGTGACTGGTTTGCCTTCTAAGTGTTGGAACTGTGATGGTCAAGGTCATAAAAGCATGGATTGTCGGGAACCTAAGAAGGTGTTCTGTTCCGGGTGCGGCAGGAAGAGTGTTTACCGTGCTAATTGTTCCCCATGTAACTTTCGTCAGGGAAAAGGTGCCGGAGGCCGATAGGAAGGTCGTCTTCGTGTCTCCGCATGAAGCAGGCCATCGAGTCACGCCAAGAGACCCTCGAGAAAGTCAATCCACTTTTGGCGCAACAACCAGACGATGCTAGACCTCATCTGGAAGTGAAGATATTTGGTCGCCTTCTTTCAGGATTGCTGGATTCCGGGTCTAGTCGTTCCATTGTTGGCAGTCGTGGTTGGCAATTTCTTCAGGGGTTAGGACTGACGCTGAACACGAGGGTTATCCCCGTAGTCTCGGTAGCGGATGGACGAACTTGCGAGGTACTGGGTACTGTCGAGGTTCCGATTGAGCTACAGGGGAGGATCGAAGTGGTCCCCCTTCTGGTGATGCCTGATTTGGACCATATACTTATATTGGGTGTGGACTTTTCGAGGAAGATGAAGTTACGCTTAGATATTTCGAATGGAACGTGGGAGTTCTCCAATTTAGTGTTACCAGTTACGGCCATCTACTCTTCTGATGCTTCTGCGGTCATCGAGACGCTGTCAAGTGTCCAACGAGGGAAACTTGAATCCATGGTCCGGAAACATTTTGAAAAGATGGGTTCTAAGTTGGGTTGTACGAATCTTGTGGAACATGTGATCGACACTGGTGATGCCATTCCCATCAAACAACGTTACTTCCCTGTTTCTCCTAAGGTGCAGCAATGTATAAATTCTGAATTGGACCAGATGCTGGCTGACGGCGTCGTGGAACCATCACAGAGCGCCTGGTCGTCTCCGATCTTCCTGAAGAAGAAACCTGACGGTGGTCACCGCTTCGTGGTGGACTTCAGACGGGTCAACGAGGTCACTAAGAAAGACGCTTTTCCGCTCCCTTACGTCGCTACGATACTAGACCGTCTACGAGACGCCCGTTACATCTCGTCTATGGACATCAAGAGCGCCTTTTGGCAGGTACCTGTAGCAGAGAGCAGTCGAGAGAAGACCGCCTTCACCATCCCTGGCAGAGGACTGTTCCACTTTCGTCGCCTCCCATTTGGACTTCACAATAGTCCTGCCACGTGGCAACGCCTCATAGAAGCTGTCCTTCGTCCCGATATCGAACCATTTGTCTTTGTGTACTTGGACGACATCATCATTGTTACTCAGACCTTCGAGCAACACTTGGCGGTGTTGGACAAGACGTTCAAACGCTTGATTGCTGCCGGTCTCACCCTGAACAAGGAGAAATGTCAATTCTGTCGCCCAGAGCTCAAGTACCTCGGATATGTGATCAACGCGCAGGGACTCCACGTCAATCCAGAGAAAGTGAGTGCAATTTTGGATATTCCGTCTCCTAGAAATGTCAAGGATGTTCGCAAATTTTTGGGCACCGCTTCCTGGTATCGCAGGTTTATCCCGGATTTTTCTACAAGAGTAGCAGCTCTCACCCGTATGCAGCGGAAAGACTACATCTTCGAGTGGACCCCGGAAGCAGAAGCGGCTTTCCGTGATATCAAAAGTTGTCTTGTAGAAGCACCCATTTTGTCGTGTCCCAATTTTGACATCCCATTCCACGTCCAGACGGATGCGTCAGGCGTCGGATTGGGTGCCGTGCTGTACCAAGTTGAAGATGGTGCGGAGAGAGTGGTTGCCTACGCAAGCCGCTCACTGACGCAGCCCGAACGTAAGTTTTCGGCCACCGAATTGGAGTGTCTGGGAGTCTTGTGGGCCGTGGAGAAATGGAGGCCGTATCTTGAAGGGTACAGTTTCACGGTACACACCGACCACGCCAGCCTTCTTTGGCTGCACAACCTGAAGGATCCCCAGGGGAGACTTGCTCGCTGGGCATTACGCATGCAGCAGTATTCCTTTAACATTGTACACCGGAAAGGGAAGGAAAACGTGGTAGCTGATTACCTATCTCGCACCCCCTGTGAAACCTTGAGTGTGATCAACTTGCCTAAACCTGTCCAGGATCCCTGGTATCGACGCCTCGTACAGAGAATTCTGGAAGATCCGCAGAGTTTTCCGTCATGGAGAATGGAGGGTGGAAACCTTCTGAAACATGTGGAAGATCGACGGCGATTCCCGGACCTTGTCGCCGAGTGGAAGCTTGTCATCCCTCGGGAGGCTCGACAACAAGTTTTCCAGGAGTGCCACGACAGTCCTTTAGCGGGACACATGGGCGTGTACAAGACCTATAATAGAATCTCCGAGAGATATTACTGGCCTAGAATGCACCGAGATGTTAGCAATTATGTGAGGAAATGCCCTACATGTCAACAGGTTAAGGTGGACCAGCGACGACCAGCCGGACTCATGCAAGGCGACCGCAATGTGGATGGACCTTGGAGGCGAATCAGTGCGGATTTGATGGGCCCCCTGCCTCGCTCGACGAACGGCCACAAGTACCTGCTCGTAGTCACAGATACCTTCACTAAGTATTCTCTGTTACTACCTCTTCGCTCTGCTACTTCTCGCCTTGTATGTAAACGCATTGAAGATGATGTAATCCTTGTGTATGGAGCACCTGCTATCTTGGTTTGTGACAATGGTCCCGAATTTATCGCCAAACAGTTCAAGGACCTGATGAAGGAATACCAGATCACCATTCACTACAATGCGAAACACCATCCACAAGCTAACCCGACAGAACGGACCAACCGCACCGTCATTGCTATGTTACGTTCCTATGTCACAGACAATCATAAACGCTGGGACCAGAATCTTGCTAAGATTGGCTGCGCTCTTCGGACTGCTACGAGCGAGGTTACTGGGTTTTCTCCTGCTTATCTGAACTTTGGCAGAGAACTGATTCTTTGCGGAGCTGATCACAACCTTGTCGACCAGCCTGATAGCGTGGTAGACCATGTTGAGAGGATCAAAAATCTAAAAGCTGTTTTTACAGATGTTCGCGAACGACTAGCTGTTGCCCACCGCAGGTACCGTCACCAGTACAACCTGCGACGTCGTCATCTGGAGTTCGAGCTAGGTGATATGGTCTGGAAGAGGAACTACGACCTCTCCGACGCTGCGAAAGGCTTCGCTGCGAAACTCGCTCCACGATTTCACGGCCCGTTCAAAGTCAAGATGAAGATCTCTCCGCTCGTCTACCGTCTTGAAGATTCAACCCAGCGCGACGTTGGAAAATGGCATGTTAAAGATCTGAAACCTGTTGTCTAACTTAAGAAAATTAGAGTAATTTTCTTTAGGAAGAAGGGGGGAATTGTAACAGTTTAAAAAACTATTACCTACCTAACATCTATTCCACCTATTGGGTTTTGTATTTTCCCACTCTTTTACTGTTAGTTTTCTGTTCGGCCGTGGGATAGCGCCACTGGTTGGTTCAAGTAACATGGTCCGACCTTGTAGGTTTTGATGCGAGCTGTCATTCTGACGTTGTACAGGTAATTTTCCATTACCGGATGTAATGTAAGGGATGATATCTTGTCTTGCTCGTAAATCATGTAACTTCCCTCGAGGTCTTTTCGTGTCGTCTACCGAGGGGTTCGGACGTGAACTCCGCGAGCCAGGGTAAACCGGGAAGCATGGTAAAGTAGATTCACATACGGCTTACGCCTTTCAGTTTTAGTCTATGAATGTTTTCTTAGACTTTCATTTGTGTTTTTGCTAAGAAGTCTTGCCCTTAGTCTATTTGTAGAGCCAAGCTGGTTTCGTTCATTCGATTCAGTTTGTGAGTTTGTGGCGTTTGATTGTCTTGCTTGCTACCGACGTTTTGCCAACCTCGTGGTTTTCTTGAGGGGCGTTCTTTGATCAAGACGTCCTGTTCGTTCCCTTCGGTTTTCGTCTCGGATAGACCATTATTCTGTTTAGATCTGTATTTCGAAATTCCATTATTATACAGCTATTTTATGCTTTCCACAATTTGAGTACGTATGAGAAAGGTATAGAAGGTACCAGAGTAAATGTGCACGGAGGTTCTCGAACCAAAGTGCTAGCCCATTTTGACTCTAGTGTTTAGTAATCTGTCGAGGAGGCTCTCGAGGTAAGTGTTGGCATTGCCACACTGTATTATTTAATTATTTACTTTTCTTTCTTGTTCAATCTAGTAACTTCATGGGCCGGAGGCCATTTGCATTTTTCTACTCAAACCATGTGCTATTTATTTTATGCCTGTTCAGTTCAGTAACTCTTTTGAGTTGATGGTTTTGTATAATAAAACCACCTGTGTGGATTATTTCTTTTGTAATTCTGAGTATTGAGTTGTACTGAGTAACCACTGCCGAACATCTTTGTAGTCTCCTAGTTCCTACTCTGTTTAATTAATTGTTTTTCTATGCTCAAACCCATCGACCTATCTATGTCTGAGCTAGCCACTAGGCAAAGACACACCACGACCTGCTCGCGGTGTTAAGGTGGACGCTGTCAGCGGCCGAGGTTACTGACGCGGCTACAAAATGATTCAACCCCTATTACAATATCCGGGTTATGGCATTCCAACAATGTACTGAACAGCAACTGCTTTGATAATACACTCCTACAATTAACTTGCAATAACCTTAATTTATTACCTATTATACATTCTACAATCCCACTCTCAGCCATTAGTTTTCCGATTGATTACTTGGAACTTCCTTTACTGGTTCGGAACTCCTTTCCTTCTTCAAAAGTCTATCAGCAAAACCCATGAAAACATTCACAAGAATCTCATTCCCTTTGTAGTTAAGGTGAAAACCACCCTTTGCCAAACAATCAGATAGAAGCCAATTATTAGGATCAACAAACTCTACACCAAACTTAGTCACAACCCATTCGATCTCAGAATTCAGCTGATCTATAGAACGATTACTAATGTCACTCCTATGAATAATACCTGTGATGCCCAATTTTGCTAGTGGAAATTTATAACATAGGTTACTCATGAATTCCCATGTTTCACTAGCAACATTTCCTTCTCTCAACCATCCCCTGACACTATTAGTTCCCACATGAACTAATATCGGTCCAGTTGTTGAGCAATCCAGGTCACCTAAAACGTAATTCATCTGATCCATTCTAATCCCAGGAAAACAATGGGTATTCCATTCAACGTTCCTATTCCTTATTATTTTCCCAGAGTTGAAAATAATAGAGTCGCCAATCAAATGCACTTTTGGAATAACACCATCAAACTGTTCGCCTACTACACTCTCGTCATTGTTTACCAATGTATCATACCTGATACGAACATTAGCATTCTTCATACTATGTTCCCTTTCCAGATTCTCTCTGCAATCTTCATTTTGCTCGGTATGTCTCCTTTTCTCAATGTCAGTAGCTGGCTCACTTCTATCGTCTACTTGATTTTTCTCTCCACACTCTTCAATGTAGTTACTGCTGTCCTCATTTTGCCGCTTATCTTCATGCTGTTGGTGTTGCTGTTGAGATGGTTGACTTAGACTAAGACATTGACGATCTTTTTTTTCTTGCTTTTGTAATCGTCGCCGCTGCCGTCGTTCTTGTTGTTTCTGCTTCTGCTGTATTTGCCATTCATCAATCATTCCCTGAACATCTTCGATTAGCTGTTTTCTCTCTTCCATTCTTAATGCACATTCTCTTTCTTGCATCTCGATCTTCTGACTATTCTCAAGATACCTTTCATTCTTCAACATGAATACCTCATCCATGATTATTTCACTCTTAACCTCGACACTCTCTTCCCATACTGCACGTTGAACGCTAATACAGGTATTTATCTTGTCATATTCTTCAATATTCCTTTTCATTCTCTCAATGCTCTCATCCATCTCCATTTCCCATAACAATCTGTCGCCAAATATGTCATACATATCCTCTTCTCCTTTCTTAACTTTGTTCTTTATCTCATTCACATCATTTCTTAACTCATTTACTTCACTAATTAACTCGTTTAGTAATGAGATAATGTTTCTCTTATCATTCCGACTCGTATTTCTACTAAATATCTGTACTTGCATTTCTGTTCCATCATTTCCAGATTCGCTCTCCGTCTTTCCGTTTCTTCTTCTGCTCTTTTCCTTCTTTGAACCACTCAAAACTCTTTTCTTCTTCGATCTCAAATTCATAACCATCTCAATCCTCTAACGACCTTGCTTTTTGCCGAAAGAAAATTCCACTTGACCGTGAGAAAAATAAAAATTCTTCCTTACATTTCTTGATCCTTTCTCTCAGCAAAAATTCAAGACTTATTTGTCAATTCCAAGCAAAATTAACAGAATATTTACGAACCTTTTAGCTGTAAATACTCCTCAGCTTCTTCTTTACTCAACGAGTCCTTTTTTCACTCAAACAAACTGATATTTCTTCACAAAATCGATTTTTAATTCAGACGAGCTTATTCCTGCTTATGGTCAGATTTCACGGCCTCCGTTGTTGAGGTTCTCTTGTGCAAAATTACGTATTATTAATAAAAATCACTCAAACCCCAACACACAATGTAGTATATATAAAATAATAGTTGGAAACAGTTAATAACTCTTTTTAATGATCTTTTTCAATCCACAAACATCACAAAACTCATACAACCATCAAAACTCTTCCAACAATCAAAACTTCTACTCATCAATACCAAATGTTTTCCTTTCCTAAGCCCTCTTGATCTGTTGTTTGGCTAGGCCATAACAACTCATTTCATTCTAATTCAATTCAATCAATTCATTCTAATTGATTGAAATTGTGACGCAATCGATCTTATTATATTTTCAATGAAATTTGAAATTTAAATCTTGAAATCGTACGTAGTTTTGAAGAAACAGCGTCCCGGCCTTTGGAAGTTTTCTGGACGCTATTTGCTCTGTATAATCAATTTTTTGACAACTAAATTTGAACAGCTGTAACTATTTTCCTACAACAGTAATGATTTCGAAACTTGCACACATCACACCGTAGTATGTTATTTATATTTTGTTAAATTTTCAGCCCGATGTGTGCAGTAGTTTCGTCATAGCGATGTCTCGCCCATTTTGCGATTTTTTTTGCGCTCGCCGGCCGCGAGAATGGAAACGACAAAGAGTTGCTATGGGGTAAGCAGCTGATTGAGCTGATTTGCTTTGCTGTGCAGTCGGATGCGCATACGTTTTACTGGGCAGCCTCAGGAATAAAACTCTCTATGGGTAGACAAATTCTAACTTGAGAAAATTTAAGGTGATACTAGCGCTCGGCCGTTTTAGAAAATTAAGAGAGAAAAATTGTGTCATAAGTGAGTGTAACTTTTACAGGATGTTCACATGATCAGTCTGATTGTTTATTAGTAGCACTTTTTAATTTTTGCTTATTGCATCGTTAATAAGGCTCTGGTTATTCAACAAAACCGCGCAAAACGGTGAAATTTGCGATACGATTGGAGACCAAACCCGTTAACCAATTGATCTTAAATTTTAATCATGATTAGATGAAAGACAAACTTAGGGTTATCCCTTGGCACATTTTTGAAATTTAATTTTATACGGCGCCCAGGGAGACGAGAAAATAGAAAATTTTTCACCAAAAATCCACTAATTATTACTAATTAACGAAACAAAAAATTAAAAATGAACCAAGGGATAACCCTAAGTTTGTCTTTTATCTAATCACGATTAAAATTTCAAATAATTTGGTCTACCCATTTCGTCTCCAATCGTATCGCAAAAAGTGTCTACAAAAAGCAGAAAAATCGCTCGCGCTTGCAGCACCTTAAGCTGGGCAACTTAAAATAAAAAAATAACTCTATGGTTAGGCAGAATTAAAACTTGTTAAAAACTCAATATAAAAAGTGAGACCGCGACAGGATTCGAACCGACGTTCTTTTGCACCAATGCCAATGCTTTACCAACTGAGCTATTGGGTCTGCGATGTCTGAATGGTTCATAATATACACAGCTTACGCGCATTCAACAGCACAGCGGAGCTTCTCGGTGGTATAGCCGATGCTCGTCTACACGCTGTATTTAAACATATGTTTAAAAGTATAGTGGGTACTTAAATACACCGTGTAGACGATCGAAACATAGTTAAATCATAGAGATTCATATACTTACAGAGAGGGGCAAGTAGATAGCCAGCCTTGGTATGATGCGATGTACATTGTCAGGGTAGATCTGAGCATGCTCAGCCACCATCTTGGAGATTATTTCAAAAATTACTTTAAAAATGGCACCCCCCTCGATTGTAATGTTGTTGGCAAGAGACTTGAATGTTACTTTGTACTAACCTTCAGTGCATACTTCACAGTAACAAACAACACAGAACAAATAAATGTACAGTAAAAACAAGATATAATATTGTAATAGTCTTCTGATTCAAGTTAAAAACGTGTGTACAGCTCAAAGTAATTTTTTCACTGCCTTCCGAATTAATTTTCCATTTCAGTGGCAGTGAATTATTAAATATCTCCAATATGGAGAAAAAGGATCTTTCAAAATTAGTCAAGCATTAACCAGTAGTTACCCCTCTCTGTAATATATCTCTATGGTTAAATAGGGTCTATACTTAAGTACACGTCGGGACCCTACATAAATACTGTAGTTAACGTGGTTCACGAGATTTCACGAGATTTCAATATGCCATCTCGCGCGGGAAGCAAAGTGGTCGTATGAATTTTGACATGTCTTGCAAAAGAACAATAATTATGCGGAAAATTAGATAATTCTATTCTTCTACAGAAATAAAACACTAACATACTTGCGTAAATGCATTAAGATATGAAAAAAACTAAATATATCCATGACTGAAATACGATACACTTTTTAGGTAAATGGCGCCACAGTGCCATCTCGTTTTTTCACGAGAAATTCTATATATAGAAGGCAGTAGTAAGAGTTCATACTTTTATCACCAGGTAGCGTGCATTTCAATTTCCATTCTCTTTGATGATAGTTAAATATACCGTGTAGACGATCCAAGTATGTTTAAGTATAGTTGGTGTTTAAATAGGTATGTTTAAATACAGCGTGTAGACAAGGTCAACTCTTTATCGTTTCCATTCTCGCCACGCGGTATATCCTTGTCAGCTCACTGCGATGTCGCTGCATAGTTAAACCCCCAGCAGAAGTCGATGCAAGGGAGAGCAGTCATGTTCCCATCAGGCTTCTCAACCCAACCGACAGCATCCCGGTCCGAGTTCACCTTGAAGCAGCCCACAAGTCTCGAACTCACATCAGTGTAATCTGTGCGATACAGAACGAGCGGTAAAGATGTGGCTCGTAGTTCATTTTAAGACGGCTGCGTAGTGAGTTTGACCTTGAAGAGTTTTCTAATCGATTTTTATCAATATCTATTTCCAATGTAATTGTTAACAAAATAGGGCTTTGTACGCGTATTCAGAACAGTTCTATGAAAAGAATTCCATGGCTTGTAATGGTTTATTAGATTTACTTTGTCCTGTAGTGCCCGAAAATTAGTAAAATTATGACACTACACATCTGTTGGACAAAATATAACTAATAACTTATTCCAAACTATAAAATTATTTTCATTGAACTGTTATGAATACTCGTACAAAGCCCTATTTTGTTAACAATTACATTGGTAAAAGATATTGATAAAAATCGATTAAAAAACTCTTCAAGGTCAAACTCACTACCCAGCCGTTCCAATCTCAACTCCTAAAAAATTAATCTAATAATATGTTGATAAATATTGCAAAGCATAATGAACAAGACGATTCTTTGAACTTGTACGTAAACTTATTTATTATTTATTAGATAATACTATCCAATAATTATCTATTAAATATTATCTAATAAATTAGCTAATATCTAATAAATAAAAAATAAGTTCACGTACAAGTTCAAAGAATCGTCTTGTTTATAATTTATCGTGAACTAAGATCTTAATAATGACAAATAAGCATAATATTTCATAGTCCTTTTTCGGGATTTTATGGTCCTCTTTTAATAGTTTTAAGGTACTTTTTTGTCTGGGGCTTAACGTCGCACTGTTCTGCAGCGAGGCTGATGGCGACGGATGAATGATTATGACGATGATTGGGAGATGATGGTGAAGAGTAGGTAAGGATGGAAGGTGGGAAGGAGGCGGTCGTGGATAATTAGTAGGGTACCTTCCCAGCATTTGCCTGTCGACTGAGGGAAAACCACGAAAAAAAACCCAGTCAGGAAGGACGACCGCGGGAATCGAACCCGGGACTCCGAAATACAAGTTCAGAGCGTTAACCACTCAGCCAACCTGTTCCGTAAGACTGGTCTGCCTATTTGCCTGCCTTGGTCGTTCGATAGGTCCTAAACATCCTAGCTAGTCGCTAAAAGCACAGATGAACTCGCAACCTTCCGATATCGGTGGCACGATGTAAACGTCCATGGCCAAATCTCCACCGCAGGTCAAGTTCGAGTTGCCAGGACATTTCTGATCGCAGTTGTCTCGAGGCAGATGTGTGTTGGACAGTTCGTCGCCGCAGTAGCATTCGGTGCTGGGAGAGAGCAAACATGTTCAGTCATTAAGGTGATACTAGCGCTCGGCCGTTTTAGAAAATTGAGAGAGAAAATTTGTTTCATAAGTTGGTGTAACTTTGACAGGATGTTCACATGATCAGTCCGATTGTTTATTAGTAGCACTTTTTCATTTTTGCTTATTGCATCGTTAATTAGGCGCCGGTTATTCAACAAAACCGCGCAAAACCCTGAAATTTGCGATAAGATTGGAGACCAAACCCGTTAACCAATTGATCTCAAATTTTAATCATGATTAGATAAAAGACAAACTTAGGGTTATCACTTTGCACATTTTTTAAATTTAATTTTATACGGCACCCAGGGAGACAAGAAAATAGCTAATTTTTCACAAAAAATCCACTAATTATTCCTAGTTAACGAAACAAAAAATTAAAAATGTACCAAGGGATAACCCTAAGTTTGTTATTTGTCTAATCACCATTAAAATTTCAAATAATTTGGTCTACCCATTTCGTCTCCAATCGTATCGCAAAAAGTGTCTACAAAAAGCAGCAAAATCGCTCGCGCTTGCAGCACCTTAAGGTAGAACCACCATATAACCTCAATATTTCCGATTTACTTGAAATTTCATTAAGTGATGTAAAATTTAAAAAAAAATCATTATTATTTATTATTTTATTTGCTTTGAATAATGCAATTCAGTGGATGGCCAAGATAGCCACCAAAAAAATTGAAGGCACGTCAGGTAATATTAAGAATGATGTAAACAATCGATAATTATGTAAAAATCAATTTCGGCACTCAAATCGAGCGGAGAGCATTTTTTCTACACTTGAACCTGCACTATTAGGTATAAACTTCATTTAAGAACATAATTGTATCATCCGGTAGGGCTTGAATTTATCGATATTTCAATACCTATAACGATTTTTTTTGTTTTTTTTGTTATGGCGTTACAGGATTGGTAGTCCTATTGCCGCCTCAACAACTCTACTCCATTGACGATGCGCCATTATATCGGAGGTGAAGTTGGTTGAGGATTCGTAACTTAGGGATGTTAAGCGAGTGAGTAGTTAGCTCCCTGCGCTATGCTGTTATTTAACGTCCCATCCCAAGGACGGTGTAACGCCCGTCGAGAGACTGATAACAGGTGGAGGGAGGTCGTCACACTGACCCCCAAACACCCCAGTCTCTCTGACCCAACGGCAGCAACTGGCAGGACAGAGTTGAATGGTCACCCATCCAATCGCTGACCCCGCTCAATGTTGCTTAACCTCGGTGATCTGACGAGAACCGAGGTATCCATTACACCAGCCGTTGGGTTATTTTAGTATTTTAACGATATTTTAGTGTATCGATATTTCAAAATTTCAATATTTCAATATCGATATATCGCTCCATCCCTATAGTTGTGTACCCAAGCATCGAATGCAATGAGACATTCTCCCTGATTACCCTGCTTCCAGACCGGCGTACTTGTGTCCTCCACAAAGCGTGACGCATAGCCGAGGGCTGTTGGTTGTCAAGGCGCCTTCGTCATCCCAGATGTGCGATGCGCCGTGCCGGAAGCAGCCGATACTGCCGGTCATCCCGAGTTCTGGCAACACCAAGTCACATGAGTCCATGCACAAAGCGTGACGCATAGCTGAGGGCTGTTGGTTGTCAAGGCGCCTTCGTCATCCCAGATGTGCGATGCGCTGTGCCGAAAGCAGCCGATACTGCCGGTCATCCCGAGTTCTGGCAACACGACAAGTCACATGAGTCCATGCACAAAGCGTGACGCATAGCTGAGGGCTGTTGGTTGTCAAGGCGCCTTCGTCATCCCAGATGTGCGATGCGCCGTGCCGGAAGCAGCCGATACTGCCGGTCATCCCGAGTTCTGGCAACACCAAGTCACATGAGTCCATGCACAAAGCGTGACGCATAGCTGAGGGCTGTTGGTTGTCAAGGCGCCTTCGTCATCCCAGATGTGCGATGCGCTGTGCCGGAAGCAGCCGATACTGCCGGTCATCCCGAGTTCTGGCAACACCAAGTCACATGAGTCCATGCACAAAGCGTGACGCATAGCTGAGGGCTGTTGGTTGTCAGGGCGCCTTCGTCATCCCAGATGTGCGATGCGCCGTGCCGAAAGCAGCCGATACTGCCGGTCATCCCGAGTTCTGGCAACACCAAGTCACATGAGTCCATGCACAAATAAGCTACCATAGAGGCCAAGTCTTAAAGGGGGGCAACGGTCAGAAACTAAAATTTTACCATAATTACACATCAAATTATTAAGGGGGGATGCCCAAGTAGAGGTCTCCGATAGATATTTGAATAAATATGCTTATTTAATAGATAATTTCCTTGTGCACCATATAAACGCAAGAAAAAGTGGGATAGCCGAACTAATTTCCAAGATATATCACTTTATAAATTTGAGTTAGCCCTATCTTTAACATGGTAAGTCGAAAAAACACGGTAATTATCCTAGTAAATATAAGATTTAAACTATTTTCCACCGATAGATTTTTTCCAAAAACTAATATTATGTGTATTAGACATAGAGGTATTTATTAAGATTTTTATATATACACCTAGCCGTACGTTTTTAAAAGTTAGGCGCCAAATTCTAAATAATTTTCCTATACCTCCTGTGTTAACATTTCTTAATCTTCCGAAGACATCATATTGAAAACTCAATATAATTCGAGAGTTGCAAGTTACAAGACATTTGATAAAACTTTTACATAAAAAATATAGTTGAAATGTTGAAAAAATTAATAAAAGTCGTACATTTCAACAAAAAATATTTTCGGAAAATCTACTTGGGCATCCCTCCTCAATATCTGTAAGACATATGAGAAGGTACCAATGCGGTTGTGATAGTGAGAGCAGCAAATCGAAAAACGTAATTTTCGTCGAAAGTATGCAAAGAATTTTAGTCCCATAAGGAATAAGCTGGACGCAAAATGTATTTTGGGAACGTAGAAGAACCAAGTAGATAGATATAAAAGAAGATCTGCTACATATAAATAGGAGTGTTTTCTTCATTTTATCTCTTCCAAAATTTTCTGTGAATGGAACCATTTAGCTGCAGATAAATATAAAAACAAATCGCTACTGTTTTAAACACCAAGAAGGTTCCATATTTTTCGTACAGAAGGTACATTCCAGCAGATCTCCCTCCAACTCTCTGTAACTGGACGCAGTTTGTTTATACTATTTGCCGTGGTGACACTTGAAATAGTAATAAAGTAGCCATTAACTTAAAAATTTCATGCATCATCAAAACAAAACACGTTAAATATCTATTACAGTCTGTTCAAAGAATGTTGATACCATAAGACAAATTCCATGTGAACTAATATGCAATACAGACAATAATTATTATTAATTATTACAATACTGTTGGCACATTTGCACTTATCAATTATCTATTAACATGACAAGATGAAATGATGGTAATTTTTCATATTCTGACTGTTGCAGCCCTTTAAAACTTACGCTTTCAGGACGCAAACGCTCTCGGACGTCTACAAGTCCCATTTACTGTACGAATAATGACCTTGAATCCACCTTCAAATGTTAAGCTTAGTTTTGAATAAGGGTTTATGACTGTATAATATCTGTAATTATAATTATAATGTTAATAAATTGTTTCCAATAGATTGCTGGATGACAATCAAATAAGTGGCTTGACTTTATGTTTCAATGTCGATCACTCTTACAGTAAATGGGATGTACAAAAACAAAAACTTGTAAAAAAAACTGCCAAGCACCTTCCCACTTAAAACAATTGAGATCTAAAAGAAGGGTCAAGCAATAATATATTGTTTAAACATTTTCGCACTTAAAATTAGTGAAATCATTTCGCCCAGTTACTGCCGCCAAGCACAACACTAAAAACCTAATGTTGTGTCCAAATTTGAAGAATACAATCTAAGTGAACCATCATTGTAAATTTAACAAAATTATAAAAATTAAAAACGACTTCAAAATAAATTTAAAATTGAAATTAAAAAAATTAAAAATAAAGCTAGGCGCATTGTGTCAAGAAGAAGGCATGAAGAAAGAAGATGACGATAAAGGAGCCGAAGAAAGACAGAAAGTAGGAAGAAGATAGAGGAAGTCTACAATATGGTCGGTGCAAATTCAATGCGCCAAGCTTTATTTTTAATTTTTTTAATTTCAATTTTAAATTTATTTTGAAGTCATTTTTAATTTTTATAATTTTGTTAAATTTACAATGATGGTTCACTTAGATTGTATTCTTCAAATTTGGACACAACATTAGGTTTTTAGTGTTGTGCTTGGCGGCAGTAACTGGGCGAAATGATTTCACTGATTTTAAGTGCGAAAATGTTTAAACAATATATTATTGCTTGACCCTTCTTTTAGATCTCAATTGTTTTAAGTGGGAAGGTGCTTGGCAGTTTTTTTTACAAGTTTTTGTTTTTGTACAACATGTCATATGGGGTATAAGTTTATAGCAGCTTTCACTGATCATTAAGTGTTACCTCATTACAGTTAAAGGAGAACAAAATAAGTTTAGTGATATTTCAGTGTCAGAATGTTGTATGTGTTCATATAACATAGACATGCTTGTTGGTTATGAAAAAAAATCGGAACACACCTTGGCAGACGTTCTTGCGCAACGCTACGAGAACGATGACGTCACTGGGGCGTCGCAAGTGTGGCTATGCATTGGTTATATGGGTGCCGCGTGAGTTCGTATGCATGCATGCAAGTCAGTCTATATTCATTCATGCACTAACTTATGATGTACAATGCAATTTAAAGATCAAATAATAGTATCATACTATTTCATAATGCCAAAGTGTCTTGTTTACAGCTGTAATAGTAAGGAAAAGGCATGCATGCCATCGCCGCGAACACCGATTCCCTAATAGAAAGAAAGCGCCGAAACGATTCACTGTTTTGAAAGCTAAATCCAAAGCTCATTCAAAGCTTCCTTCGTCTCAAAGTATTAGTGTTATACAAACTGATTGATCTTATGATATAAATGATTAAATTATCACGTTCATATAGATGGGTTTATAGATACGCATTCTATTACCGTCTTACCTCGTCAATTGTCTCACTTTCCCGACGACACAAACATTCACTTAACAAACACTCAAAATCACTCGACATTGGTTGCGTTATTTTAGTTTCATTATTCCATCTTCAGAATGTTTTACGAGTTAAACTATAAAAATGCTCGTAGGTAATAAATTTAGATGAGATCATTATACACTTTATTATTATATCACTATAATAATATCATCATTATATCACTACAGGAATTTGACGCCTCACCCAAGCAATGCAGCCAAGAGGCCCTGATATGTTTATGAGTTGTAGGCGTAAGTTTTTTCGTCACATGAAAATCAGTCGAGTTCCTGCAGTCACTGAGTCAGGATGTGAAGAAAGTGTAATTCAAATATATATTATTAGTATAATCCGATTTAATAATGACTCAGTGTTCGTTTTAGGGTTTTAATAATACAGAAAAGTAAGTGCCTCGGGTATCATACCGCAACCCAAATAAAAATAGATCACCTCTACTATCGGAAAGTGAACGCAAGATTTGGATGTTTATTTTAGACTGGACCCAGAAGAAGAAGCATCAGATAGTGAGGACTCCAAACCGACAGTGAAAATGACAGTGACAGTGATAACTACTAAACATTTATTTTATTTTGTATTTTGGTGCTGTTTGTGCACCCTGTTTAGACTGTGCCGTGAATGTGGGGCTCTCGTTGTAAAAACTAAGAGGTGGAGTCGAGGGGCTATGCTAGGGGTGACGACCACGTGTGAAGCAGGTCATAAATTACACTGGCAATCTCAGACTATGAAGGGCAATCAACCCAAAGGCAATTGTTTTTCACGCACTACTTTTGATCAACAAATTAAAATGTATTTTCAAAACGAACTTGAAAATGTGTGGATGGAACAGAAACAGTAAGTACAGTACCTACTCGCAAAATAATTAAAATAATAAAAAGGGGTTTTTAGTGACACAATCAAATTGCCGTCTAACCGTACCAATGTTTCACTTTCCTGAGAACACAAACATTCAGAATCACTCGGCATTGGTTTGCACATTCCACGTTTACACCATAAATTATTATATCTTTTCGTCCCGAATATAATCTGAACAGTGATATCGTTCTCGTCCACTAAAACAACACTGTCTAGATCAGTCTATGCATATTCTGGTTCAAACTGATGCGGTAATATAGTTGTCTCTACTCATTATCCTTTTGTATAGTGAACGGTTCACAGCAAGAATAATGCAGTTAGCGTATTAGAAATTAGTTCACGAAATAAATGCACAATATGAGACACATAAGTGTTTCTACGTCTCGTGTTGGACACGAACTGCATGTGTGTTGCGTAAAGAACAGATGAGTGTCACACTTGATTTTGTTTATAGCCATGTGCTCGGCCGCACTGTGACTCAGAACACATGGCCGCGCACCACGTACGTCACGCATCAGATGAATATTCGTTGCGCGCTACATGAAATAAATCATAAAAAAATCAGGAATTTTTTAAAAAATATGCGGTTTTCACTAAAATTCATAGAAATAAATATTACATTGCATACTTCTCGTATTTAACGTATTTTGTTCTCCTTTAACGCCAACAACGTCACTTCTTGGATAAAGTTTTCTGTTTTTCTTTCAATAGTTCCGAAGTTAGTATAACGAAAGGGTCAATTTCTTTTGGTTGAATTTGAGTTATATCAAATTATAATTTGTTAAAAGTTCACAGCTTTGAGTCATGTGAATAACGTTAATTGTAGGTGTATTGTTCCGGTGTAGACCGGAATTTGTGCGTTCATCTCGTAAAACGCGTATTTGTCGCCACTTGGTAAACTGAAAGGTACACGAAAGATGATTGAAAATACGTTTCCTCATTTTTAAATTCTCCCATGTTCACTTTTTTATGTCAAAGTTCCGAAGTATAAACTCAATTGTTAAAGCGTGCAGGCTTACAGATGTTTACAACACATTTTAAATAAAATCCGGATGGTTTTTAAAAGGCAATGTAACTTAAAAGGAACTTAGTTAAGATTAACTAGCTGAGCTACCTGGTGTTTATAGTGCTGGTGGGAAGGAGTATGACGGGTGATGAAATTTACGCTACCCGCCTTACTCGCCTATGTACACGGATAGCATGGGCCGGCCTATACCTGGCATCTCCACCTCTCTGCCTCTCCCTGACAGGTCAACTTAATGTTTACATTTGTTTGTTCATGGCAAATACGATCGAAGTCCATTTAGTATTGTTGTCTTCTTCTATAGGTACTTGTAAACAGTTATCTAGCTTGCATTTTAATTAGTCTACTGATCTTATTTAGTAATTATTATATTGTTTTGTGATGTTGCTGTGGAAGATAATATTTTCATATTTTCAAACCAGGAAACTACTTCGTGCTATTGCCTAGATACTTGAAGAATATTATTGTATTGCCGATGTAAACAAGCCAGACCACTTCCGTATATAACGTTCGCATCAAAACCAATGTTTATTTTATTAGTGTCAGATTAGGAGGAACATCAGTTTCAGTTTCATTTATTTCCATTAAACAATGTCACTTGATGAGACTTTGACTCACAGTTTGGAAATAAATCATGATAATTTAAAAGCGTTTTATTATTCTAACTTTTTAACGTAAGCATTGTTGGATGATGAAATGAAATTTAAATCTCTCATACCCACAGATTTCCATTAATTATCATGGCCCATTTAGTGTAGTTTCTTGTTTATTGTAACCGAGCTTCTAAGATTGACAGATTACAACATCTGAAATAATGAAATAATTTTTACTAAGTTGTAAACACCTAATAAACCTAGTAATGGAGCCATTTTGTGTGGTTTCTTGTTTCGTATCTGAACCATCAAGATCGACAAATTTGCATAATTAAAATAATTAAATTTATTTTAGAAACTTAAAGTTGTGATCACGTAATGGATGCACGTAATGGAGCCTTTTTGTGTGGTTTCTTGTTTCGTGTTGTTCTTGTTTCTTGTTGAGCCACCAATATTGACAAATTAACTCTATTTTAAATAATATATAAGTGTGACAAATGAAAAGTTGTAAACACGTAATACACTGAATATTAGTAATGGAGCCTTTACTGAATTTTACTATTTACTAAATTACCTGAATTTTACATAATTAAATAATTCGGATAAATTAAAAGCTGTGACAACCTTATGCACCCAGTAATGGAGCCTTTTTTGTGTGGTTTCTAGTTTAGTAAATGAGCCACCTAGATTCTGTTGATTAGCATGACCACGAATTGTTTTATTGCACAACTTTACGTACAACGTGTACATTGACAATCATTATTAGAGTCCAATGAGTATAATATTAAAAAGAGTTGCTATGTAATCGTTGAATGTATTCGGATTAACATTTTGAATATATACACAAGAAGGTTAAACATTTTTTAAGTAAAGAAAAAGATAAAAAAATAAAACATTTGTTACGGGGATCGAACCCGGCAACGCCGTGATCGAAGTCACTTGCCTCATGTGACCGAGCCAATTCGCCACACTGATATTAAACCTGTGTAGTATATCAAAAAAAGAAAGGTAGAGCGTAAAACGACGTGCGCAATTCCTGCTTCCCTGATATCTTCACTGTTCACGATGGCAACCGGCGTGCCGCGATGGCGATGTTTCTGTCTATTGATGATCTTCACAGCATCCATTGGTAGTCTCATTTATTAAAAATGTACCAGAGCACCAGAGCATTAGTCTCTTAGAGTATTAGGAGCAAAGAGCACCTAATATACCTAGTGATGGAGCCTTTTTGTGTGGTTTATTGTTTCGTAACTGAGCCATCAAGATTGACAAATTAGCATAATTAAAATAATTAAATTAATTTTAGAACCTAATGCACGTAATGGATGCACGTAATGGAGCCTTTTTGTGTGGTTTCTTGTTTCGTGTTGTTCTTGTTTCTTGTTGAGCCACCAATATTGACAAATTAACTCTATTTTAAATAATTAAATAAGTGTGACAAATGAAAAGTTGTAAACACCTAATACTCTGAATATTAGTTATGGAGCCTTCACTGAATTTTACTATTCACTTAATTACTGAATTTTACATAATTAAATAATTCTAGTAAATTAAAAGCTTTGACAACCTAATGCACCCAGTAATGGAGCCTTTCTTGTGTGGTTTCTAGTTTAGTAACTGAGCCACCAAGATTCTGTAGATTATCATGACCACGAATTGTTTTATTGCACAACTTTACGTACAACGTGTACATTGACAATCATTATTAGAGTCCAATGAGAATAATATTAAAAAGAGTAGCTATTGTAATCGTTGAATGTATTCGGACTAACATTTTGAATATATACACAAGAAGGTTAAACATTTTTTAAGTAAAAAAAAGATA
The DNA here is from genome assembly GCA_934045905.1 of Leuctra nigra. Lineage (NCBI taxonomy): Eukaryota > Metazoa > Arthropoda > Insecta > Plecoptera > Leuctridae > Leuctra > Leuctra nigra. The sequence goes on along the minus strand of OW203772.1, from coordinate 25,476,608 downwards.
AAAAATAAAACGTTTGGTACGGGGATCGAACCCGTCAACGCCGTGTTCGAAGTCTCATGCCTCATGTGATCGAGCCAATTCGCCACACAGAAACCAAAGCAGTCTGTATAGTATCAAAGAAGAATAGCGGAACGTAAAACGACGTGCGAGTTTTTCTGTTTCCCTGATATCTTCAGTGTTCACGATGGCAACTGGCGTGCCGCGATTGCGATGTTTCGGTCTATTGATGATCTACACAGCATCCCTGGACCTCTCATTTGAATATATATCCTTATTTATATCATCACTTATACAAATTAAAAAATAATATATGAAAAAAAATTTTCCGGGATCGGGAATCGAACGCGTTATGCAGAAGTCGAAGCCAGCTACCTTCCTAACTGAGCTATCAGCCCGATGGAAATTAAAGCCGCTGTTTAGTGTATCAAAGAAGAAAGGCGGAACGTAAATATTGATAATTTTCCCACTTCCGGTTTAAATTTATTGATTTTTCTTGAAGTGGAGTGTCTAGCAATACATTGTCTTTATTGTTGCCAAATTTCAAAACTCTCGATGGACCCGTTTGACTTTTAAAATATTTAAAATTTAAAATTGTAATAACTTCACTTCCGGTCAAAATTTTTCAGATTTTCTTTCAAAGGGCACTGCTATAAATATGACTCTATGTCTCTGCCAAATTTCAACTCTCTAGACCAAACCGTGTAACCTGTGGAGATGGGCAAACAAACCGGCCGTGCCTAACTAACTAACTAACTAACTAACTAACTAACTAACTAACTAACTAACTAACTAACATAAAAGTCAATCCTTGCATTTTTGAGGCACTTTGATATTTGGTTAGGTGTTGTCAGGTGGCTAAATATACCCGATAACCATGGTTTTCAACTTTCATTTCTAAATGCTTGCATGCGTACTGACACCCCGAAATCGGGCCCGAAGCGCTTGCTGTATACAGTCGTGGTAGTAAGCTCGCACGTTGTATAGAGCGGTGCTTGGCAGCGTCGAGCTAACGCCCGACTAGACTTTATGACGTCCGAGAGCGTTTGCGTCCTGAAGGCGTAAGTTTCAAGACTTGGCCTCCCGATAAATTTGTTTTGGGAGGCCAGGCGGGTAGGAACTTTATTTTGAGTGGGGGGGGGGGGGGGGGGGGTCAAAATTATCGGGGATCGATAAATGTGTGGAAAAAATAGTGCGTCGCCACAAGGGGGTATGGGTGCAAACTCCCTTTTGCCCCGCAGAGCCTTTTTTGAATGTTTGATAAAAAAAATCGAATTTGAAGCTATTTTGGCATCGATTTCAAAGAAATTTAAAATGTGTGATATGCAATATTCTCGGGGAAACTTTAGACAAGATGCTTTGTAATCTGTACTTTTTGTTATTTGAATAAATCCCCAATGGGCAGGGAATTTTTTGAATTTCTAGTAAAAGAGAATCGATTATGAATCCTTACTTTTTTTAGGATGTATAATGTAGAGGTATCCAAATTCTACACGTATCTTATGATGTACACATTTATATCACCAGAGTGCAGAACGGATTTTTTTGTGCGAATCTGGTGAGACTAATCTTTTCGAAATGTCACTGCCTGTGGCCACGAACTTGAAACAAGAGCGCTGTGATGCTACTTGAGACTTACCAGTTGGTGTGCGAAATGACTCGTACACATCCAGGGTCCAGGGGCCACCGCAAGTTACATCTTGTTTCCCAGGGCAAGATGTGTAGCAATTGGAAGCTGCTACTGGAATGTCTGGCAAGTCATCACCGCAAAAGCATTGGTACCTGAGTGAGATAACAATAATTTAACGAAGTGTACCAGGATGAATGATAAAAGTAAAATACCGGGTGGCGCAAAAAAACGCACAATGGGCGAGATATTGCTGTGACGAAACTACTGCATACATCGGGCTGAAAACTTTACATAATATAAACAACATACTAAGGTTTAATGTGTTAAAGTTTCAAAAACATTTCTTTTGTGGGAAAAAAGTTACAGCGGCTTGAATTTGGTTGTCGAAAAGTCGATTATACGGAGCTCAAATAGCCCGCGTCTAACGGCAGGGACGTCGTTTCTTCAAAGCTAGCTGCTTACGAAATCTATATGAAAATGTTAAACATAATAGGCTGCTATCAATTATGTACAAGTTTCAATACGTTGGGAACAATAGAACGAAAGCTATGGTGTCTTGAAGTTGAGCCCAAAAGCAGAATATCATTTCTAAGTTTTATTTTGCACGATAATTTCAAAAAGTGTAATTCACACCCTAAATCTGATTTTAATCTCAACTTCAAGGATCCATAGCTTTTGTCCAATTAATTCAAATTTATTGAAATTTTAACGCCAATGGTGGCATTATATTTTGCATACAATTTGGCATTTTCAGCTTGTTACCGCTTGCACAGCTTGCGCTTGTTACAGCTTGTTAACAGCGTCTCAGCCAAAGCACGTTTTCTGGACGCGCCCTACTCAGCTCCATTTAAACCATTTTTCGACAACCAAGTTTGAACTGCTGTAACTTTTGGCACTCAAAAGTAATGTTTTTGAAACTTTCACATATTAACTTAAGGTGCTGCAAGCGCGAGCGATTTTGCTGCTTTTTGTAGACACTTTTTGCGATACGATTGGAGACAAAATGGGTAGACCAAATTATTTGAAATTTTAATCGTGATTAGATAAAAGACAAACTTAGGGTTATCCTTTGGTACATTTTTAATTTTTTGTTTCGTTAATTAGTAATAATTAGTGGATTTTTGGTGAAAAATTAGCTATTTTCTTGTCTCCCTGGGCGCCGTATAAAATTAAATTTCAAAAATGTGCCAAGGGATAACCCTAAGTTTGTCTTTCATCTAATCATGATTAAAATTTGAGATCAATTGGTTTACGGGTATGGTCTCCAATCGTATCGCAAATTTCATAGTTTTGCGCGGTTTTGTTGAATAACCGGCGCCAAATTAACGATGCAATCAGCAAAAATTAAAAAGTGCTACTAATATACAACCCAGAAAAAACACTCCGTGTAAAAATACCAGCCAAGTCTCTTTAACTATAAAAAAAAATAGAAGAAATCTAAAAATTCAGCACTGAAAAGGAGTGATATCAAAAAAGGAGCCAAGTCAACGAATTTTCCAAATTTTAATCGTACCATTGAAATAAAAATATCAACCCCCGAGAAATACTTAAAAAAAGGACTTGGCGCATCGTTTTTTTAAAGACACTTTTCTATCCTAAAAGTATAGGAAGAACTCTACAAGTATATTTTCCTGAGTATATCACATTCATTATCGACGAATCATACTACGTTTTAATATAACTAGTACTCTTACCTACTGGCAGTTTTGGTATTTTGTCAATATTCAGAGGAAATAAACGGATAAACGAATAACGAATAAACGGAAGCGGCCTAGTCTATTCGTTATTGCCACTATTTCTAGGGTCATATTAATCAATCATACTTTTCAATATCGTGACTGAGGGAAATAGCGAAAGCGCTCATTACAAGAAGGCCGTCAATGAGATTTGTATAAGTGACTAGTGCACTGAGCCATGCTGCTCAAATAATTACTGACTAGATTTTTATCTAAAGTAATACGTTATGTAATTTATGAATTTTTTTGGTATAAAATGTTAATTAATAGCAATTAATAACACGGCGAGAAGGTTCAAAGTATAATGCTGTAGTAGGTATGTTGATGTACCCACAAAACTATAGGTATCTACCAATCACAAACACAACTGTTCTGTATTTATTGCTTGTAAGACAATGCTATGTTTCTTTGCGTACTTATATTTAAATTTAAAATATTTTACAGAATGTTCAATATTTAATTTGAAAGTTTTGTCCCAATTTTTCTAGGCATTTCTGAACTACGTAGTATGTGAGTGGCATAAGCTTAAGAATAGAAAAATGTCTTTAAAAAAACGATGCGCCAAGTCCTTTTTTTAAGTATTTCTCGGGGGTTGATATTTTTATTTCAATGGTACGATTAAAATTTGGAAAATTCGTTGACTTGGCTCCTTTTTTGATATCACTCCTTTTCAGTGCTGAATTTTTAGATTTCTTCTATTTTTTTTTATAGTTAAAGAGACTTGGCTGGTATTTTTACACGGAGTGTTTTTTCTGGGATATCACTTCTTTTGTTAGTTTATTCATACAGCTTGTAGCACATGTCCGAGCAGGGACTAATTTCTTTAAAAAAATACGCCTCAACCGATTTGGTTACTATGAAAAGTTGCGTTTGGTATAAGATGAAAATGATTATCCAAGAAGAATAGCTTAAGTTTCGTTATAATCGATCCAGCCGTTTTCGATACATGACGTCACTTCCGGTTTTGAAATAGCGGCCGAATTCCGGTATAGGTAATAAGAAAACAATCTAGTTTTATCTAGTTGATACCTTCATGAACGACCATCTGAATTCCTAATCCCTATATTTCCGTAAAATCGGTCATGCCGTTTGTAATATATGACGTCACTTCCGGTTTCATTTAGTGGTTCCTGCCGCCATTTCCGGTACCATTAATTTATTTATTCATTTTTCACAACTGATTTTTCAAATAAATAGCAGAATGAATACGCAGGAGCTAGTTCAGTTGCAATCGGTACAGGCGTTTTAGATATATGACGTCACTTCCGGTTTCAGGAATGGCGGCCGAGAACACTGCTACCTTGAATATATAAATTGTTTTGTCTATGTTACAATGTAAGTTAATTATGTACGTATTTTAAGTATAATTTTTTTGAAATAAGTTAAATATTGCGTATTTATGACGTCACTTCCGGTTTAGAAAATAAGAAAATAATATTTTTTTTATTGATACTTCATATAGATGACCATCTAAATCGAATGGCGCAAACTTCGTTCCGATCGGTCCAGCCGTTTTCTAGATATGACGTCACATCCGGTTTCAAAATGGCGGCACAAAAAATTCGTAAGGGCAAGGTATCATCAGACGCCAAAAGTGCACATGGGGTAAAAATTTCAGATCGATTAGTTCAGCCGTTTAGGCTGTGGCGGTGATAGCAACGTTTCCTGATATCATCTTCAGAATCAGAAAGTGGTGTAATTTCACTGTTTTCTCGGCCCTCTAGCTCGCAAACGGCATAACATATTGTTCCCTAATTTGGTATATGTAGTGGGGTGGGCCATAGCTCGAAATTAAGATATATCGCAACAATGTGAGATTTTCCAATTTTAAGATCCAGTAGGCCGAAAATGCCATGTTGTTGCTTACAGTAAAAGTGTTTGGTCTGCTCCTCAGTTTATTAGGCATTTACGGTATGTTGAGTGACTGTGAGTGTATAGTACGACTTGGCTGGGTGGAGCGACCACTCCACTAGATCAGACTGATCATGTGAACATCCTGTAAAAGTTACACTCCATTATGAAACAAATTTTCTCTCTCAATTTTCTAAAACGGCCGAGCGCTAGTATCACCTTAAGCTCCATTTACACGGTGCAATTTCTTGAACAACTTCTGTGTCACAGAAGTTCTGCACATGTGCAGATTCCCTTTATCATCTCAAAAGTAATACTGCGCACGAGCAGAATCTCTGTGGCACAGAAGTTGTTCAAGAAATTGCACCGTGTAAATGGGGCTTTAGTATGTTGTTAATATAATGTGAAATTTTCAGCCCGATGTATGTAGTAGTTTCTTCACAGCGATGTCTCCTCCATTGTGCGTTTTTTTGCGCCACCCGGTATTTATGAAAATGTGTTCAAGCGTTTTCGCACATGAAACTTATGGTTCGAATATTTTCTTTGTAAAATCCTCCATTAATGTCTAAAATATTAAAAATAACTTCTGATTACTCGACATCGAATTTGCATGGTTCACATAATCAATATTTTCCACATCCACTTTTTCTACACATGTGGTCAAGTATTCACAGACGTGCTTGCATTTTTAGAGTTTTGAAAGAAAAGGAGATTTATAGATTGATCCTCATTCATAGCACTTGGATCTGATGGCTTCCGGAGTGTATGGGCATTAATTATTCTATTTTGTACATACCTAATTAAGTCCATTCGCCGTAAGAATTGCAACCTTGAACTGTCAAACCATAGTCTTTTTGTTAAATGTTGAATACGATTTTAACGACTGTAAAATTTCTGTGATGATACTTATAATGATAATAAATTGTTTTTCATAGATTTCTGGATGCAATCTAATGGCTTGACTTTTGGATTGGTATTTTCAAAATCTCGTACATACCAAGAAAATACATTTGTGAGTGATATGTTGCTATTTTCACACAAAAACTTCACAATCGAGAGGCTTACTTGTATTGGAGTCCGAAGTATTTATATGCAAAACACAAATGCGAGCATTCCAGAGGAGAGTTGTTCTGAATCCAGAAGTACCCATTGGGAAGGACTCTCGTCTGGTTGTCCCTAAAGCAGCCCAAGTGACTGTATTCGGTAACTGAAACCAGGGGTATCATAAGGTGACAGATTTGTTCTCGCGTGACATCTTCTCATCTCAATGTAATTCCTTGCATTCTCGGCTGAGATGAGGAGATAGTCACGCGACAACATTTTATATTTTTTTTCTGAGGCTTAACGTCGCACTGTTCTGCAGCGAGGCTAATGGCGACGGATGAATGATTATGAGGCTGATTGGGAGATGATGGATGATGGATAGTAGGAAGGATGGAAGGTGGGAAGGAGGCGGTCGTGGCCTATTAGTAGGGTACCTTCCCAGCATTTGCCTGTCGACTGAGGGAAAACCACGAAAAAAACCTTTCAGGATGGACGGCCGCGGGAATCGAACCCGGGCCTCCGGAATACAACTTCAGAGCTTTAACTACTCACCCAACCTGTTCCGTGGTTGGAACAGGGTTAGAACATTTATATGATGCCATTTTATTTTCACAAAAGTTATCTTGCCACAACTCCGAGATTACAATTCATTGTTTATAAATTATAACAATTTTAAATCTGGGTCCACATGGACCGTTTTTGCGTAAGTCTGCCATCGGTTTCTGGACTTGTGATTGGCTATAAGAATAAAAAAGGAAACCCAAACGCAAAAAACGGTCTTTGTGGACCCAGCTGTAGTCTATATTGTGCGAGCGAGCAAGCGAGAAGTCAGTATCTGCTTTTCGCGCTTTTGGCACGAATATTTTTTTTTTCTGTCGGACTCTTCCATTATTTATTCAGGTCGCACACGTTTCACCAATCGAGCTGAAATTTTGCACCTAAGGACCAAGTCAGCGGGTTGCAGACAATACGATTGAATGGTTCAAATTGTTTAATATAAGTTTTCTGATTGGTTCATCCGATCAATTTGAAATTTTGTAATGTCGTTAAGACCAACATTTAATCAAATTGTGTAATGTATCCAAATCTTAAGTTAAATCTTTTCAGATACCTTCCGATTGGTCGTAAATTGCTCGAAAATTGTGATGTCCCGAAATAAAAAATAGATGACCCATGCAAGCAGTAATTTTAATGATAAGACATGGGGATCACCTAAGGTGCTTTTATGCTTTTATGATTTAGCTGAAATTGCAAACTGTACCATTTAGTATCGGGTAACTATTGACCCACTAGTGGCTTAGATAGTCATCGGGTCATTTTGCGCACAGTAGCGAAGTTTTATTTTCTTATTTTGTCAAAGCGACAGGTCCGGGGGAGTCTTGTGAACGGACCGGGTTAGGGGGGAAGTACGTCTCGAGTTGGAATGCGGTCCGAGGGGCAGCGAATTCAATGGTAGGTCGACCCTGACTGCTCTTTGTGAACCTCACCTGGTGGTATTTGCACTGCCGCGTAAACCTCTAAAGCCCAAGGGCCTCCGCAAGTGGAGCTCTCATCCCCATAGCATGGATAGTTACATTCGGAAGATGCTATTTGAACGGCATTCAAATCATCGCTGCAGAAGCATTGAACGCTGTCAAATAAAAATGTCCATTAATATCGACCCTATTACGTTTCACAAACCTAGTCAAGCGGTCTATTGTGGGCGAATTTTATGTAATTTCATTATTCTAAGAATCATAAGATTCGAACTTGTCAAGGATAAACAAGCGATATGGTACTAGTGTGCGTGTGCATCGTGCGACTTGGCTGTCGTGAGGCGACCGCCCAGTAGATCTGCACTAGCACAGACAAGGCACTAGTGAGGACAACATCAAAATCACTCCGTGTAAAAATTATCAGCCAAGTCTCACAAATAAAGCAATAGAGGAGATTTAAAAATTCAGCACCAAAAAGTAGATATATAAGAAATATCAAAATTTGCGAAGTCAACAAGTTTATTCATAACTAATTCTCAATATTGAAATAAAAAAAAACGATATGCATCGTTTTAGTTAATTTAACCCGCGAGTAGTCACATGGGGTCTGTCAGGCCCCAGCCTTGCCATTTCTCCTGTTTCTTTAAGGATAGCTGTACTTAATCTTTTTTCCTTCACAGTACCTTCAAGTTAGACACTGAACTCACTGACAGACAATGTTGCACATCTAAAAAAAACATGTGACGAACAGCAGGGCTTCAAAGTTTTGGTGGGCCTGCCAGACCCCAGGTTACTACTCCCGTCACTCTTTTTACAAAATTTTCAACAAAAAATCTCTTAATGTATACTTTTAATACTCTTTAATTAGTAATAACTTCAATGTTTTGAAAACTCTATCACGCATTATTAATTTTAAGTTTTGGCGACGACTTTAAAATGATTTTCTAAGAATGTGCTGTTTGGGAATAAAATGTTTCCCTATGCTAAATGCATTGGAAAATACGCATAATTCAATTGTCATGGAAATATTCATGCTACTTTTTTATTGTATATCTATATTTTTCTATAATATGATCAATGAATCAATAGAGTATACTAATAAAAATACACTGACAAATATATAGATTTAAATATATTTATTTAAAATAATAGCAAGGCCTTGCTATTAACCTCTAAAATATCGTATTTTCCCGTTTTTCATTAAAATCAATAAAAAAAATATAAAGCAAAATTAATATAGCTATATTTTTTGTCAGGTATTTGATCAAAACATCAACAATGACAATAAAAATAAATTGACACTCAAAATACCTTCCAAATGTACATGGGAGCAAATAGTAAATGGAGTTTGTCAGACCCCAGGTTACCACAGGTTACACAGGGCAGCAGGAACAAACTACCAATCATATTATGATGGAATGCGCTGTCCTGAAATATCCTGGTGACATCCAGGATATTGCCGACCTCAAAGGCGAAGCTATTGATTGGCTGACCTCTTTAAATTTGTAATTTATTGTTAAAATTTAGATTTTTTAGAACAATTTATTTTATTTTAAGTATATGTGATTAATATTTAATAAGACTTTGTATTCCAATAAAATCCATACGATAAATAAATAAAAACCACTCGCGTTACAAAACGACAGGTGACTACCGGCGGGTTAATATAAAATATTTACTGCTTTATAAAAATGATGCGGCAACTATTTTTGATTTACGAAATAATAAGCTTCTTCACTTGTGAAGTTTTTATATTTTTCCTTTCTTTAGTTTGAAGACTTGGCTGTTCAGGCTATACCAATCCCCTTAATTGAACCATTTTTAAAGGTTTGCCACTTCTTTATTGTTATTTGATATTAGATAAAAAAATATATTATCTACAAAATTGTCATTGATGCTTAATTGTGAAAGTACATTTTAAAAAATATATACATTATCATTAAGGTGATACTAGCGCTCGGCCGTTTTAGAAAATTGAGAGAGAAAAATTGTTTCATAAGTGAGTGTAACTTTTACAGGATGTTCACATGATCAGTCTGATTGTTTATTAGTAGCCTTTTTTAATTTTTGCTTATTGCATCGTTAATTAGGCGCCGGTTAATCAACAAAACCGCGCAAAACGATGAAATTTGCGATACGATTGGAGACCAAACCCGTAAACCAATTGATCTCAAATTTTAATCATGATTAGATGAAAGACAAACTTAGGGTTATCCCTTGGCACATTTTTGAAATTTAATTTTATACGGCGCCCAGGGAGACGAGAAAATAGCAAATTTTTCACCTAAAATCCACTAATTATTACTAATTAACGAAACAAAAAATTTAAAATGTACCAAGGGATAACCCTAAGTTTGTCTTTTATCTAATCATGATTAAAATTTCAAATAATTTGGTCTACCCATTTCGTCTCCAATCGTATCGCAAAAAGTGTCTACAAAAAGCAGCAAAATCGCTCGCGCTTGCAGCACCTTAATTAAAATTCAGCTCTCAAACAATAAAAATGTGCGACTTGGTTCAACTAAGGCAACTCTCCCCTAGCTGGTTTCAAATGGTCTCACGAGTATTCCAATCCGAAGTATTTGGAATCTTCACAGTAATTCGCGCAATCTTTCGGCGAGTTCATGTATATCGAGAAATATCCTTTGGAGAAAATCCTGTCCGGGATATCCCGGAAACATCCGAGACGCCGATAAGGAGCAACTGGAACCAAGAATGGAATGTTTTTAATGTACAAATCATAAATAAACTCAACAAATAATAATGTCAAATAAAAAACAACCCAGTCTTGTCTGAGCAGCCATCTACTTGAAACAGAAGTAAGTGACTATACACTGTAAATAATGCAGGTAAATGCTAGGCCACAATTGTTGTAATGCTCGAACCATAATTCCTGAAAACCCGGCAATAATATACCTAAAACAACTGAAATCTAGAAGCACGATCCACTAAATGATATAAAAAATAACTGAATTTATTCTCCTTGCAAGCTAGTAACAGTACACTCATGTGTATTTACTGGAGATAGGTATTATGGACTAATTAAAAATAAAAAATACTGCGATTCAAACCACAAAATAGGTCATTATCTAAGTGCTAATATGAGAAAACATAATTTGAGAAATATTATCCAAACAGTTACTTGCCGTTCCATATAATAGAGCTTATTATACCTAACACATTGCTTACCTAACACAAACCTAACACATTGTATCTAAAAGAAACATATCGACTGAATATAAATAAAATATTTCATAAACATAATTTCAATGATCAACCAACCAATCTATTTCAACAATCAAGCAGACATTTCATTGGTCTACAAATAATTTGCTCAGCCTTTGAAAGGATTGGAAGTAATAATGCATGTAAAAACTCTTCTAAACAATAAATACATACCTACGTTGGTTACTTTCAAGAAAATAGTATATAAACTAAGTATAACCTCGCACGTATTGCTATAACTATATCTAATCGCAAATAAATAATTATAACGTATTCGAACAATAATAGAAAGCCAGCTGATTGCTTCCAAGTTTGTTTTGAATGGGGCGCATCAAGCGGCCGCAACGGACTCCTTGAACCTACAATGCTATGGGAAAACACGTTTTTTTTTATTTATGGACGGATCTTTCTCAAAAACTATACAGGTCTAAGTTAGAATGAGTTGAAGGTGTGTGCAAAATTTCAGATCGGTACGTTGACCGATGCGACGTGGGTTGAACCAACAAAAAAACACACACAAAGAGAAAGTGCCGCAAGAGTCAAGTGGATACGCTCGCTCCGCTCGCTTAACAACAAAACCTTACGACAAGCCAAAACTTCAGAAGGCTCTGGAAATGTCATGCATTTCACAGAGACACTAGCGCTCCTGCAGTTGAAATAAGACCCTGTGGCCCTCCTTAGGTACACATTAGACATTAGACATTACGCACTAAACCTTAAACATTAAGGTGGCCTAGCCTTAAGGAGGGATGCCCAAGTAGAGATACCCGAAAATATTTTTTGTTGAAATTAACAATTTTTATTAATTTTTCAACATTTCAAATATATTTTATTGTACAAGATTCATCAAATGTCTTGTAACTTGCAACTCTCGACTTATATTGAGTTTTCAATTTGATGTCTTCAGAATATGAGGATATTTTAACACAGGAGGTATAGAAAAATTATTCAGATTCTGGTATCTAACTTTAAAAACGCACAGGTAGGTGTTTGTATAAGAAAAAAAAAAAACGCCTAATGCACATAATATTATTTTTTGGAAAAAATCCATAGGCGGCAAATAGTTTAAATCTAATATTTACTAGGAAAATTACCGTGTTTTTTCAACATGGCCATGCATGGCCATAGCCCTTGTTAAAGATAGGGCTAACTCACATTTATAAAATGGTATAATATCTTCGAAATTAGTTCAGCTTGCCAACTTTTTCTTGCGTTTATATGGTGCACAAGGGTCCATAATATGGACCATATTATATGGTCCATAATTATCTAATAAATAAGAATATTAATTCAGATTACTATAGGAGACGACATTTCGGGCATCACCCCTTAAGACGGCTGGGTAGTGAGTTTGACCTTGAAGAGTTTTTTAATCGATGTTTATCAATATCTTTTACCAATGTAAATGTTAACAAAATAAGGCTTTGTGCGAGTATTCAGAACAGTTCAATGAAGATAATTCCATAGCTTGTCCATTCCATAGCATTCCATTAGCATAGATAATTCCATATTTATTGGATTTACCTTGTCCTACAGATGTTTAGTGCCCGAAAATTAGTAAAATTATGGCACTAAACATCTGTTGGACAAAATAAAACTAATAATTTATTCCAAACTATGAAATTATTTTCATTGAACTGTTCTGAATACTCGTTCAAAGCCCTATTTTGTTAGCAATTACATTCGTAAAAGATATTGATAAAAATCGATTAAAAAACTCTTCAAGGCCACGCTCACTACTCAGCCCTCTTAAAGATAGGGATAACTCAAATTTATAAAATGATATATCTTCGAAATTAGTTCAGCTTGCCCACTTTTTCTTGTGTTTGTGGGGGGACACAAGGACATCCCTCGGACATCCCCCCCGGCTGAGTAGTGAGCGTGGCCTTGAAGAGTTTTTTAATCGATTTTTATCAATATCTTTTACCAATGTAATTGTTAACAAAATGGGGCTTTGTACGAGTATTCAGAACAGTTCAATGAAAATAATTTCATATCTTGGAATAAGTTATTAGTTTTATTTTGTCCAACAGATGTTTAGTACCATAATTTTACTAATTTTTGGGCACGTAACATCTGTAGGACAAAGTTAATCTAATAAACCATTCCAAGCTATGGACTGATTTTCATTGAACTGTTCTGAATACGCGTACAAAGCCTTATTTTGTTAACAATTACATTGGTAAAAGATATTGATAAAAATCGATTAAAAAACTCTTCGAGGCCACGCTCACTACTCAGACCTCTTAACTAACCAGGTGGTGCCAGATCTGTCGCGTACACATCCATGGTTGAGTCTCCGCCGCAGGTTGAGCTAGTTTGTCCAGGGCATGTCATGAAGCAATCAGTGGATGAAGTGGGAGAGTCAGGAACCGTGTCTCCGCAGTAGCACTCGTGGCTGAGGCAGAAAACAAAGACATGGGCCTTATCGAGAGAGTTGTAAAGTTACCGGTAACATTGAAATCGGTAATTTTTATTTCCAAACCCTGGTTCCAAATATTATTTGGGTCAGGGGGTAAGACAATTCATAAATTACATTATATAATTTCATTCACTGCCTAACCCAGACATACTAAGGCTATAAATTTCTCAATCGGCTAGCCGGACCGGTTGATATTTCTTCATCTTCTTCCTCCTCACTTTCTTCCTCCTTCATCTTCATAATTAAACCATTCCATATGTCGTTATTCTCCCACCAACTTTCCTCCTCAACCATCTTCCAGTCTTCTCCTCTTGACCTCACATCTTCTTCAATCAAACTCTTCCACTGTGCTCTAGGCCTTCCAACACTTCTCTTTCTTATAACATTTATTGCTTCCAACTCTGTTCTGGCCATCCTTCCAATATCTATTCTCTTCATGTTACCAAACCACCTCAATCTCTCCCTCCCCAACTTAAATCCCAATCTCTCCACACCCAATTCCTTCCTAATTTTTGAACTTCTAATTCTGTCCAACTTAGTCACTCCTTTTGCACTTCTAAGAAATTTCATCTCTGAAGCTTGTAGCTGGCCAACCTCTTTCTCCCCAACATTCCAGGAAACAGCTCCATATGTTAATATTGGTAAGAATTACTGTTTGAGCAGTACGGTAATATTGCATTTCTGCACAGTTTTAACTATATGGCGTAAGAAAATTTAATGAAGGCGAATTAATTAATTCTTCATATTTTACTTAAACTAATTGTGTATTTATTGATTGAGGATAGGTACCTTTGTAACATCTCAATTTTACAATATTAATATAATATATTGAGCGAGCGTAGCAAGCGACTCCATTCTGCACTTTCGGACTCTTTTTTTGTGTTTGTTTGTTTGGCCCGACGCCACAGGTCACATTTTTTTCAATCGAGCTGAAATTTTGCATACATACTTATTTAATTCTTACTTAATCTTACTATAGGTACCCTTCCTTCAGAATAATAAGATACCTTTTATGTAAAAGAAAGTAAAATTAAAAAAAAATAACCAACGTGGAAAATAATAAATTTTACAATGTTTAGATGTCGGTACAGTATACCTAACTTGTTGATTCATAAAATAATATCAAATCTCTAATACATCCTCTTTTTACACTAACACTGTGGTGTACCTACTGTGGCAAATTTGACCACTTCCATTATTTTTTTTTATCTAAAATTACCGAAAGTTACAATGTTACCAACGATGGTGGTAATATTACCGTAATATTACCGTTACGGGTAATATTACCGCGGTATTATAACCGGTTCACATATCTACTTATCGAGATGAAATTATCTAGATAACTAGGAAAACGCTCTGTGTAACACGTTGATGAGCGAGCACAGAACATGCAACATCCCCAGTCACGATACTCGACATGGCACAAGACGATTTTCTCTGCAACTTTCCAATCTCCACATAAATACTCTGGATGAATAAAAGATCCATTTTGTCGTGACTTTCCTTCATACTTATTCCAGAAATCTGTTTTGACAACTCCCATACTCAACTCGTAAAATGACAATTATTACTTAACTAAATTGTTTCGTTTTTCAGTATAAATTCAGTATCAGTATAAATTGTTTTGCAGTATCTAAATTCAAATGTCTTTTATTTTTTCTCACACAAATTTCTGAAAATTGCACATACTGAATGCACATACTTCAGCTTTATATCTTTTAGTTAGTGTTAAATTCAGTTATACCTGCTGGGGGAGGCGGGAGTGGAAGCCCCCGCAGGTGGTCCATCATCCCCCCCCCCCCGGGCCAAATTAGCTTCATACAAAATATCAAAAATGGTAACCATGGGTTTAGAAAATTATTGGTATTTTATATTTTGAGCAGTTAGGTAGATGATTTATCTAAATGATGTAGGAAAAAATAATAATAAAATAATAATTTTTGAGATGTGTATAAATTAACTCTTGTAGTACAATTGAAGAAAAATCGATTGACTTCGTGTAATAACCTGCATTTACTCAAGTAATTTAGTGGATAATTCCTTTCGATAAACAAAAAGTGCAATTATAACCATTTGAAAATACATGACATTTGATTTGCCAAATGTAACCAAATCGCATATGAGTGACCTTGAGGAAAGAAAATTTTTCTCGGGGGCTACGCTTCCGAACCTCAAATTATCCTCTTGTCTAGACATAAGTTTAACCCCAAGAATTTCGATATCTCCCCCCCCCCCCACCCACGGCACAATAACGTCTGAATTTAACACTGCATTTAGTTCTGTGACCTCTTAAACAGGGAATATTTTACGCCGCCGGCAGCGACAATTTTTCTTTCAAATACTTCGTAAATGGCACGTAAATTGACTGTGGCAAAAATAAATAATAACTTATTTATTCAAAAAGAACTCTGATTTAGAGGTGTAGTATACATCCCCATAAAAAAACACTTCGTGTAAAAATACCAGCCAAGTCTCTTCTACTAAAAAAATATATGAAATCTAAAAATTCTGCACTGAAAAGTAATGATATCAAAAAATTTGCCAAGTCAAAACTTTATTTGAAAATCAAAAAATACTTGGCGCATCGTGTATATTAATAGCTTAGAAGTATAGGCCAGATATAAAATATACATAAAATATACAAACATATAGTATACCTAAAATGCCCTAAAAAATCGATGCGCCAAGTATTTTTTGATTTTCAAATAAAGTTTTGACTTGGCAAATTTTTTGATATCATTACTTTTCAGTGCAGAATTTTTAGATTTCATATATTTTTTTTAGTAGAAGAGACTTGGCTGGTATTTTTACACGAAGTGTTTTTTTTATGGGGATATCACTCCTTTTTTTAGTTTATTCTAACAACTTGTGACACATATGAAATGAACAATTACTAAATTCTTTAAAAAAATCATCGCCCTTTACAATTTGGTTACCACTAATGAATAGCAGCGTATGGTCCTAAATAATTGCTTTAAATGATCTTTCACGAAGAATAGCAAAGGTTTCATTCCAATCAGTCAACCCAGTTCCGAGATATGGCAACACTTCGGTTTTCAAAATGGCTGCTGAACTTTCTGCAATGCCACAAAGAATTTATTTCTATAAATGATGTGTATCATTTTAAGCTTTCTGAATATGTATTTATTGTATAGGAGGGAATTATAATAATTTATACATTTGAATGACGTCATTTCCGGTCTCATAAATAGGAAAATTCTATTTGTACTGTTCATATTCCATAGAGATGGCCTTCCGAATCGTTTGGCGCTAGTTTCATACCGATTTGTCTACTAGTTTTTAAAATATGACGTTACTTCCGGTTTAAAAATGGCGGCTGAAATCTCTGACCCCTTGAAGTATATTTTAAACATGATAACAATTTTATAAGCTGTCTCAAATAGTATATTTATTGCATCAAAATAAAAATTTGTGAGTTTATTAAAATGTGTGACGTCATTTCCGGTTTAGGTATGGGAAACTGCAAATATTATTGATGATAATACATAAAGTTGACCGTCTAAATTGTTTTGCGCTGGTTTCGTTGAAATCTAATTAGCCGTTATTGAGATATGATGTCACTTCCGGTTTCAAAATGGCGGCTTCCGGTTGGTTTTATAACAAGTCACATGAGACGTCAAAAGTACATACGTTACATAAATATCAAAATAATCGGTTAAACCTTTGTTGCCAAAAAGCCAATCAATGTATTTCAAATTTCATTACGTCATTTCCGGTTTCTTTAACATAATGTTTAGTCTTTTGCTACTTATCATGCATAAAGATGACCGTCTGAATCGTTTGGCGCAATTTTCGTTCCAATCGGTCTAGCCGTTGACGAGATATGACGTCACTTCCGGTTTCAAAATGGCGGCACAAAAAATTCATGGGATGAAGGTTAAATCAGACGCCAAAAGTGCACACGTGGTAAAAATGTGGGATCAATCGGTTCAGCCGTTTAGGCTGTGGCCTGTTTACCGGATTTGAATTCCAGGAGACTACTACTACTACTGAGATTATTACTAGGAAAACGCTCTGTGTAACGCGTTGATGAGCGAGCACGGATACACGCAACACCTCGAACCGAAATAATGTCTATCGAATGTCATTAAAAGCCAACAATTCTTTAGTTTCGTCACAGACTTGTATAAAAATCTCCAAAATCTCCACAAATATTGGTGCCAATCCTTGCTAAGTTTTAAGTTGATCGATTAAACCTTTATGATTGAACGGTTCCTTGTTAATTTTCAAAAATCACAGAATCTCGTTCAAAAAATATACCTGGGACCACCCATATGATATGATATGTAGTGTGTGTACACAATATCAGATCAATCTGTTGAACGGTCATTATTAGTTTCATATCGTTTAAAACTTTCTGCTCTAACTACCTTGCCTTGAACTGTAGATTCGAAGTCGCCGTGAATTTGACCGCCAACACGCAAAATGTCCCTAAAATGACAAAAACTTTTGAAAATAACGACAGATTAGAGTGAAAATTGGCAAAAATACCTTAAATGTTGGTACAAATGACCATGCGAAGTTTTTAGTTGGTCGGTCAATCGGTTCCAGTTTAAATTTCAAAAATCACAGGAAAAATGGTTTCAAATTTGAACCAATTGGAGGATTTGGCTGAATTTTTTTTTGATTGGGTACAATGTTGGTTGCAATGACTTTGCTAAATTTCAAATTGATCTAACCAACCAATCGAAAGATAATTTTTATAAAATTTGAACCAATCACAGGATCTCGTTCAGAAAAGATCCCAGGGATCGCATAGATTACGTTAGTATGTGTACAAAATTTCAGATCGATTGGTTGTGCGGTTTGACCTGGGCAGTGAACACAAAAAAAAAAAAAAAACACACAGAGAAAGTGCCATAAGTGTACCGTGGTGACGCTCGCTACGCTCGCTCAATTATTATTATTATTATGAAAACCGCCCTAAAACACTGTTTTCACCTCCCTCTAGCGCGCAAAGGGCGTAACCTATTGTTCCCAAATTTGGTATATGTTGTAGGGTGGGCCATAGCTCGAAATTAAGATATATCGCAACAATGTGAGATTTTCCAATTTTAAGATCCAGTAGGCCGAAAATGCCACTTTGATGCTTACAGTAAAAGGGGGTTTGCTCCAGCCTTTTTAAATGAGTGTGCGCGCGCCGTACGACTTGGCTGGCGTGGAGCGACCGCTCCACTACATACCTACCGTGTTCTAAAAGCTATTACATTAGTAAAATGAAGGTTATATGAACAATATCCTCTATTTCGAATTAAAAAATCAAACATTTTTTTACTCTAGAGGGTTTTCACGACCCCAATTTCATTCCAGGACTATCGTGAATGACATTTGAAAACATAATCTAGTTGGATCAACCAAATTTTAATTCACTTAAAAAATTAAGTGAGACTGGAATTAAAACTGGAACCTTATACAAATATTTTTTTCTCCCGACGGAGGAGGAGGAGGAGAAGAAGAAGAAGAAGAAGAAGAAGAAGAAGAAGAAGAAGAAGAAGAAGAAGAAGAAGAAGAAGAAAGGAAGAAGGGGAAGAGGATGAGAAGAAGAAAATGTGACAGGCCTGGCTAGCCGGCATTTCTAATGTATTTAGCCTATAAGAATTTTTTACTCTACCTAGTGTGGATAAGTGTGGATTTACATTTATAAATGTAATTAATAAATATGTGATAATTTAATAAAATAAAAATAAAAAAAACGAAGTCTGTGCCAGAAATATTCTCGCCACCCGCGAATTATTGAAAGTCTCACATCGCTTCCAGTCCGAAGTATTTCGATCCCTCGCAATGCTTGGCGCAAAACTCCGCCGAATTGTTGTCACTTCTGATGAAACCTTTGTCCATGACACGTGACTCGCGGTCACGATAGCAGCCCACGTGATCATATGATGACGCTAAAACCAGATAGCACAGTAATTTAAAGCAAAAAAGGAGCTGAACCCACCACTAATTGCAACAGAAGGTTTCAATACATGAATCGATTCAGAAAAATGCCCTCTACATCATATCCAAAATCCTCCCGAATCCGAGTGCCGGAAGTACTTTTTAATTACTTTTTAAGTTAATTTCCCATGTTAATTCCATCCTCCAAAAAAAAATGTTTTTCATGTAACTCCGATTTTGACGAAACTTGGCAGAATTGTTCACCAGCCTAATTGAACACAAATAGTTTTCTTAGCGTTTTCCTCTAAATCTCATCGTTTGGGAAATATGGACCTCGCAAAACGTCAAATTACACTCAAAGTGGCCTAAATCGTCGAAAACTGACAAAAATATTACTTTTCATTGGGCCCTACGTGCAAGTTCTCCAACAGGAAATGCGTACACAACGCACAGAAAACATATACATCCATACTGAATTGAAATATGAGCACTCAATCAACATAAAAGTATGCTTTTCATCGAAACTTGAAAATAGCATCTACATAAAGCCAGGTACATAAAGCAAATCAGATTCAATTTAATTGGCACTGGAAAACATTCATTTCGCTTAGTACTTCACTTCTGACAGATATTAAAAATTTCAATAAGTGCATACGTTCTTGACTGTTTGGGCTGAAAATGTGTAATATAACAGACAATGTTAGTCTTAATGACCATGCAGAATATAAGGTTGATCAGATTTATCGAAGACCATTTTAATTTTTCAACCTGTCAGGAGATATTTATTTAAATTTTAACCAATGAATGGAGGTCAAAAAAATTAGGGCTTTTAATGCCCAGAGAATATCCGAACGAACATGACGTGTGTAAAATTACAGCTCGATCGAAGAAAAACTCTGGCCTGTATACCCTCAGGAACAGAAAAAAATAGAGGTCTGTGCCAAAAGAGTCAAAAGGAGTCACTAGCTTCGCTCGCTCAAACAAACTAATCACAAATCAGGATTTGTTGCCTATCACACTAGCCTAATTGAGGAGTTTGTTTTCAAAAAGCATCATGTCCAAAAATTCACTTTTTTGTCAACGATGGTTCCTAGTGCTATAAAACCATGCGGATCTGAAAATATAATTTGTTTGCTACAAAAGTCAACATATCCTGTTGTAATGAACTAGTGAATATCGACGTTTGTAACAAAAAGGCACATGTCCATAAAGTTTTGTTATCAAAGTGCAACGTGTCCAATTTCAGCATTTCAGCATTTCAGCTTTTTCAGTATTCTAATTTAAGATTTTTTTTTGAATTTTAAAACAAACCACATTACATTATGATACAATCCAACTTGCACATGTTTTCTTGATTTTGTTTCAAAATGCAACAAGTCCAAAATTAAAAGATTAATTAGGAAAAGAGTAGAAATATATTAAAGTTACAGTAATTGAAAGTATTGGGATATTTCGTCATGTTTTTGTAAAATTATTTTTTATTTTGTCTACAGTTTCGATTTTTATATTAAAATCTTCCTCAGGACAAAACTTTACAAATGTACATAAAAAACAATTACACTTTAATCAAATTACACTTCAAACATGACGAAATATCCCAATACTTTCAATTACTGTAATAATGATAGTCATGAATCTTTAAAAATATGTTTATATTTAAGTTACTTTTTCAGCATTCCAATTCAAAAAAAAATTGTTTGAATTTTAAAACCAATCACAATGCAATCCTTTTTGCAGACAATTAGTTACAAGTTTTTCGTTGTTTCTGAACAATATAGGTGAATGGACATTTGCTTTTTGAAAACAAACTCCTCAATTGTCCCAATTTAAATCAGCAGATTTGAATTGCCCAATTCGAATTGTATCGTATTGGCCTTCACCTGGTGGATCTGCATTGTTGTGATAGATCGACACCACGATCACTGCCGCGATCAAGAACCAACTCTTGTGCCACATCGCCAAGTAATTCACACACGACAATACTGTTCCCCTTACAATTCGAAACTGTTGACGACTATTTAATCAACAAATTATAATTGCCTTACCTCACGCGTTACTATTTACGCGCATCAAGCAATTATAGACTGATAATTGCCGACAAACAAAAACTTCCAAGAAGTACTCGAGTCACAATCGAGCTTTAACAACACGCGAAGGTCTTTGAGAGTGATAACAAAATATGGTTGAAATATTGTTTGGTTCGGGGGAAGTACACTGTAACGAACCTAATGGAATACACGTGGGACATTGCCAATTATGTTAATAATCGTGATCAAGTGGACGCAGTAGGCTATATACATACTTTTCGAAAGCGTTTGAGAGTGTTTTTTCACACTACCTGCACAAGCTAAAAGGGGTTGGAATTTGTGGGCAGTTTCTCAACCTGCTATCAAATTATCTATGCGGTCGGTCTCAGAAGATTGTAATCGGGTCTGGTGTTTCGGAGTCAGAAAGTGTTACGTCTGGAGTACCCCAGGGGTCTATCCTTGGGCCTTTGCTCTTCACGTTATCTCTGTTACAGAAGGACTTGGAACGCTATTCGAATGGTGTACTATACGTGGAAGCTTAGTTTGAATGTTCCAAAATGTAGCATTATAACATTTACGAACAAGAAGATAAATGTAACTGATTTTACTTGAATCGCGAATTACAGAAAGGGCTGAAGTCCAGCCGACCTAGTTCTGAGATAATCGAGAAAAACAAATTGCGCTCCTTAGGATCTATTTGTAAAAAAATATGTAACTGGCATAAATAAGACGATACATCCAGCTATTGTCTGTAGACGCATGCAAAAAATATATTTCTGTCCTAATTTGAGGGTTCAATGAGCTGGACATATGCCCTTTCTGTAATTTACTGGAAAGTATGATTAAAATGTTACTATTTCAGGGAGATTAACTGTCAAATGAGGTCAAAAAAGGTCAAAAAAACATTTATTTACAAATTTTAAGACTTCATTACCAAATATTACAAAAATTATGCAGAATCCTCGTCGTTCCGAACACTTTCTTCAGAAAACGTCTTGATAAAACTCAGAAAATTCATTTGGCAAATTCTGAACTCCCCCCTTGAGGGGGTTGAATACTATCCCCCTTTTCCTTTTAACAGGGGTTTCTGGCAACTGTAGCGGATCATTGGTGTCAAAGGACGCCATTTTTACATTGAAACCGTGAGCCTGTGAAGTGCAACAAGGACACAAGTCATGGGACTAATGCCCTTTCTGCTCTTCACAAGGGTGCCCTGTGCAAGCAAATGCTGGGACTACCGCCCTATCAATCTCTAAAGTTGCATGTACCTTTATGGATCCCATATCCGCTGTTAACTCAATTTCACAAAAAGTGTGACTAACGCCCTTTCTGTAATTCGCGATTCACTTATACATTAGGCACTATAGATTTAACTAGGAAAACGCTCAGTGTAACGCGTTGATGAGCGAGCACAGAACATGCAACATCCCCATATTCACGAAACAAAACACAGCACAAGACGATTTTTTCTGCAACTTTTCAATCTCCATATAAATACTCTGGATGAATAACAGATCCATTGTGTCGTGAAGTCAGAGATGGGCACTATCAAAGATACAAGTATCTTTGATAGTATCTTTGATACTTGATACTATCAGTATCTTTATCTTGATACTTTTCTTGAAGTCAGTATCAGTATCAATTATCAATTAATATTCATAAAAGTATCAAGTATCTTTTACTGAAAAGATACTTTTGATACTTTATAATGCATATTTCTCTCAAAACCGGTAGATGAGCAAAAACTTGATTTTAGCACAAAAATGTTTCAGTTTAGAACCTCAGGTATTTTTTCTGGGAATCACTTCCGCCCATACATACCCTTTATTCACCCAACCCCTAACTCTTTGTTGACTGACGATGACCAAAGTCCACGAACACTTTCGTCTGTGAACTGATCCCTCCCTCATACCTGACCAAATTCTTTCTCTTCTCGCCATTTGGTCGTTTCAAAACATTTGTTGAACCAATCAATAAAGTTTTGTAACATTTTTGTGTAAGGCTATGAGTAAAGCATTTTCAAAATTAGTTCATAATGAAATCAATAAATCATAATACATTTAATTGAGAAATTGCAATGAAATGATTAATTATTTTTTGGGGTATTTCCCCCAAAATAAGTTTTCTTTTGTGGGTATTGGGTATTTCAGTATTACCACTCTGTTACTGTTTCTTCGGTATAACTGGTAAAACCTCAGCAGTGGTATCAAAGTATCTCTGATAAAGTATCTTTGATACTATCAAAGCATCTTTTGATACTCAAAGTATCTTTTGATACTTTGATACTAGTATCAATTGATACTCAAATTTAATGAAGTATCAAGTATCAAGTATCTATTTGAAAATTTTAGGAGTATCAGTATCTAGTATCTTGATACTTTTTCCAAGTATCTTTGCCCATCTCTGAGTGAAGTCTTACCTACATACTTTCTCCAGAAATCTCTTTGACATCCCATACTTTTTCTGCAGCGAGGCTAATGGCGACGGATGAATGATTATGATGATGATGATTGGGAGATGATGGTGAAGAGTAGGTAAGGATGGAATGTGGGAAGGAGGCTGTCGTGGCCTAGCAGTAGGGTACCTTCCCAGCATTTGCCTGTCGACTGAGGGAAAACCACGAAAAACCCTAGTCAGGAAGGACGGCCGCGGGAATCGAACCCGGGCCTCCGGAATACAAGTTCAGAGCGTTACCACTCTCCATTTATATCACTCTATATACTCAGAAGCGAGAACAACGTACAAAGAATTTTATAATTTTCAATCGAACTCTTCTGAAAGTGATTTCAAAACTAATAAAATGTTAATAAATTTTATGTATTAGAAAAAAAATAAGAAATAACATTAAAAGGCACTCTCAATGCCTTTTCTCACCTCGCTGTCGACGCGCCATTAAACAGCTTTAATCTACATCTAATCTAACCTAATTATGAACATAAGTAACGAAATTACTTCGAAATTTTCTGCGATTTCCAAAATGTAAATATGATTAGATTTGATTAGATTAGATTATTTTTTATTTTGTGTTGACCATTAACATGGTATAACACGTCGATACAAAATAACATTAAAATAAAAATAACATACTGACATAACCCAGTTAAAAGTGATTCTTGGGCTTTAAAATGCACAAACTGAAGCAAAAAACCCTCCATTTGTTGCCCCGCATGCATTTATTCGAATATGAACATTTTAAAATCGATTCTGCGAATTACAACAAATAACTCCCTATTTTTGACCCGCAGGGCGTTTTTTTAGAATTATAACAATTTTTAAGTGATTCTTGGACACTAAACTTAATTTTGTATGGTGAATCAGCCAGATCGAGTGGGGGGGGGGGGGGGGGGAGGGGATAATCACCCCATCCCCCCTCCCCTTTCTACGCGCCTGGGTATATAAATACCATTATATAATAATAAAATATTAATAAATGATATCAATCATCAATCAGTCTTCACTTTAACACCTTATGGTAATTTTCATCAAATATAATGATCAAAAAGGAGTAATAAATCAACCACATTAATCATTGCACTTATTTTACTTATTTATTTAAAACATAATATGTTAATAAAATGTTACATTTTATGAGGCAAGAAAAACAATTACAAACCACAAATCCCTTCAAATTCACAATTACGATAAAATAATACTAAGAGAACAAAATTTACAAAGGAACAAAATTAAATACAAACTATAAAACATCAGCATCCATCACTTATCAATTCCTTTCGTTGTCTGAATTGACCAATGTAGATCTCTACCCCCCCCCCCCCCCCCCCCCACCCACCACGTCATAAAACAAAAGTCAATGTATGGTCACAACCAATGAGCTTTTAAACACAACAATTTGTACACATGCCATTATTAGAATAATGTTCAATTCTTAAAGAATTTAACTGTTTTTCAATCTACAAACTGCCGTTAATAATAGTAATGCTTTAAACTATCACTTGAATGGTTCGTTTTCATAAGAGAGGTAGGGTCTTTTAAAGTTGACGAAACTATCCAGTGACAGAAGACATTAAAAAGTAAAATGCTTTGGCAACATTGTCAAAATATAATTTGTTTCGTTTTAGCGTATTCCGGGGCAAAAGTCAATCCTTTTTTCTAAAATGGCTGGTGTGGAGCCCGAAAACATTTTGAATGGATGCAAGCAATGTTGTACATAAGAATGATGTTTGGGCTTTACCCCTAATTTTTTCAACTATTTTTATGTTATCATTCCACACAAAAAGGCAATTGTAATGACTTTTGTCCCGGGTACCGGGGCTAAGTCAAGTATTTAAAGTGTAAGTGTAATTGTAACCAGGTACTGGAACCGGAACTCGAACCGGTACCGGAACTGAAAAGAACCGTTTTTTTTATAAGAACCGGAATCGGAACCCATTATTAATATATTACATGTTATTTGGGTTCCATAACGGTTCCACAAGGGTTCTTTAAATATTAAATTTAATTGAATTTTTACTTCGTTGCCTTCAAATCTGAAATTATTTACAACCATTCACATTTTTTCAAATAAATGATCACCAAGTTAATTAAAAAAATTTAGACATTTCTTAGCATGCAAGTTCTTAAAAGTCGATTTAAAAAAATAATTTGAATTATAATGTCTAAATTTGGTGGAACTGATTGGAACCCTTATGAAACCGAAATGTAACCGGAACCGTTATTCATTTGGTTTCCAGTCCCTGAGTTGGGTTCAACGATCATGCAAATGCATCTCTTGTGACTCAGAAAATATTGAGTCACAGGCTACCGTTTTGTAGTGGAAGAGTAACACTAATATGATGTGCAATTTGAAGTCTGTAAATACATCATTTCTGTTACATCGGTACGATACTCTCGTCTCATAACATATTGCCATTAGCATTGAATTTTTTTTTTTATTTCACAGAGCATACATAAATGCACCCTTCCAAATTAAATTGGAGTGGGAAAAATCGCTCACAAAAATATAGGCCACAAAACATAAGTACACAATATAATGCCGGCTGGCCAAGCCTGTCACACTTTTTACCATAATACAATATTCTAATTCTAAATCTTATCTACTTTATTCAATTTCTTCTTCTTCCTCCTCTTCTCCTTCTGCTTGTTCTTCATCAAAATCCATTTCATCTTCTTCTGTCCACATCTCAACCTCTTCTCTCCAATTTTCCATTTCATCCACATCTTTTTCTGCCCTGCTTTCTTTCGTCTCTACTTCCTTTCTATCCACTAACTCATTCCATTTCTCCTTTTCTCTCCACAGTTCTTGGTTCTTCACACTCTCCCAACTTACCCCACGATCTACAATGTCTTGTTTTATCTGTTCAAACCATCTTGTACGAGGTCTACCAACTTTTCTTTTCATATTGTCATTTCTTTCAAACTCTATTTTGGCCAATCTTGTATCCTTCATCATCTTCAATTTTACATAATTCAATAATACATAATTAAATCATCAATACTGTTTCAATTATTGAAAGGAAAATGAAGGACAAAGGGAAATTGAAAATGTGTGACACTACATAACATGTGTACAGGCTAGGCCACAATAGGGAATTCTCCTCAATTTTTATTAAATTTTTAATAGATCCTCAGCTTCTAAAGAAATACAACACTAACAGTAAATGTTTTTATATTTTTAGGTCTACTTGTTATCGAGATATGTTAGTTCAAGCTTTTGCTGTCTGCATGGAGAATTGAAACGACCATGCGCCATCTTTCCAAGCTGTGACGTCAGAAACTAGATAGCCAAGTTACCTGCATACAGTTCTAATTCGGTTCTAATGGATTTGATGCATAGATTTTATGGATCTAATGCATTTGAAGTGAACACAAACTGGATAAACACAGGAAAATGCCTCGTTTAGCCCTATCTTGGATGGTCTCACTGCTTATCAACTAGGTTCTGACGTCATCCAATCAAAGATCGCTGGGGGGCATTCAGAGCCCGCCAAATTACATCACACTTTCAAACCTCAATAACTCTTGAAATATATTTATTTCAGAGACCTGTTATATATTGTTGATCTTCCTGTATTACCAAGTATTGTATTTATTTAATTAAACGTAAATTAAAATCTGAGGAGAATTCCCTATTCTCGTAATGCATAATGTTTAATGTTTAGTGTTTAATGTTTAATGTCTAAGAGAAATGGATGATAGGGTTTATGTTATATGGGCCACAATATGTTATAATGATTAGTGTTTAGTCACAGTGGTATAAGAATTGAATAAAATTAGTTTCTTACAACGAAACCTTACGACCAGCCAATCAGAATAGACTTACTACTACTGCTGCACGCCGTGGAGAAATTCAGAACTTGTAACTACAGTTAAAATTGCAGATAAGTGGCAGATTAATATTTAACTATATGAAATAGGTAACTTACTTTTATAGAAGATTTTTGTTTCAAATGAAGGCTGTAAAATTTCTGGAGGCTCTGGAAATTACATGCATTTTGTAGTACTACTAGCGCTCCTGCAGTTGAAATAAGACCCTATTGTGGCCCTCCTTACACATTAGACATTAAGCACTAAACACTAAGCCTTAAATTACGACTATTGTGGCCTAGCCTTTAATAACATAACACAACATTAATAACATGTGTGACACATGTTATTTTGCAACGTATTTCTCAGAACAACATCTACAGCAGAGATAAAACTTCCACCAGGCATAGACCTTATCGTCTAAGACTATGAAAAACAAAGACAACAAGAATACATGTGATGTCGCCGTCATGATAAATAAGTACTCATAAAGAAAGTCGCTGCGAACAGCTTTGGCTTCGGAGAGGAAGTGAAAGAACCAGGTGAAACCAAACACGAAGAAGATGAAGAGGCCATTTCCAATACGCCTCATCAGCATTGCTCGGTCGTCTTTAGTGTTCCGTCGGACTCTTATATCATCACCAAATTTATACCACTCAAATATATGATTCAAGACGAAAATATATATACCAAAGTTGACAAGAAGGACGGCTCCAGCTGGAGTCAAGACAGTGACTATAAAAGCAACTCCCCCGACATAACAGGATCCACTGCTGTCATCCGTAGACTTGTAGAAGCCCGTATTCACTGCAAGGAGAATACCGACTGGAATGATGGGCACACCCCAGCCAATAGCAGATAGCTTTAACAACAAATGAGTGATGTCCTTTGCTCCTGTGATGGTTGTTAGACGCCTCACTTGTAGCCCTGACATGATCAGCATCCAGCTGAACATGGCCAGGAAGGTCAAGTGTCTAATGGCGCCGAGAGCAACGCACAACCCGCTTGAGGTGTCGATACGAACAGTAAGATCCATGTATCCCAGGAATACGTTCACTGCCAAGCAACTAACCATGAGCAGGAGCACCTTGTGGCCTGTATCTTTACACCACTTCTCGAAGAATATCGCAGTTAGGAAGATGCTCAACAACCCTGACACGGATAAAGCGCCACTAACCATCATCATGACCTCGAAGTTAATGTTTCTTGCAAGATAGTCTTCAAATGTAGGCGAGTAGAAGTAGATTTTGAAATACCCACGTGTAGTTCCATTACTGTGGTCCAGATTGCTGCACCTGTAGACGTCCATGCCACTACGGGTTGACCGCAGCGGAATACAGTTCATTAAGGACCAAGATTTATTTGAAAAGTCCCAGGAAGCGCAAGCACGTTCTGAATTCGGTGCTTTTAAACTGTTATTGACCCAAACATCGACATAATCAGTTGAGTCGAATTTCTCATCTTGCTTACTAATCATGGAAACTTGTATGGTATATTCACTCAAGCCGAGTGCATGATTTTCTTTGTTGAATGGAGTCTGAAAGTCCATGAAGGACGTGATCCCTAAACGTGAAGTGGAGTCGTGGAGGGAATCTGACAGAGTAACTTTGACATCAGTTGCTGGTGTCGCTTCGGTGCTTTCATTTGTTGTGCGGACGTTTAAATAATCAAGCGTTGTCTGAGTAAAAACTGACTCAAGTCCCACAATATTCCTCTCTTCAAGTAGATTTACCACAATGATTGAACTGTACTTTCCCTGACTCAAAACTAAAGAGTTATCTCCGGTTTTTACCTCCAGTTTCAAAATCATCGCCTCCAGAGTGGAGAAGATGTCATATTCCATTACGTAATCAGCCATTTGCATAATTGTCAATCTACGCTCCGATCGACAATAGTAATCATTTAAACTGGTATCAATAATATTACTTGTTTTCGTCAGAGACAAACGACTCACCTCCATGGATAATCTATTACTTAGTATCAATGGCATATAATCTTCGGCACCTATCAGCGGTCTGTCGTAAATGACATTTTGAAATTGGTCTTCTCGAGCTTCCGAGTCGTTGCAAGATTTCCACGTGACCGTGAAGTAGTCCACCGGCCACCACTGGCCGTCTTGCATGGTTGAGGAGTTGCTCCATGCGCAGACGCGTCGCGCAACTTCCTTCGTGTTCGCGATCACATGCGTCTCCGTGTAATCTGAAATCGAATGATTCGTAACTTAGTTATTTGAGTTTAATTGATCGTCATATTTCTCATTTACTAAATTAACTGGTATTTCTGAACACACCCGAAACTTGAAACAATTATCTCTTATAAAGCTATTTTTTTGGTATAAAAACACGTTTGGGAAATGAGTGGACTAAGAAGTTTCTTAAGAAGAAACCTGGGTAAGCGAACGGAAATCGCAAGTTTCGTCAGTGCGATTTTTTGAAATTTTGTCTTCCCACTAAATAATTTTAAAAAATCAGATAGTAACGACCCATCACAGCCTTATAGACTAATAATGCCACACACTGGCGCACTTTATGACCTCTGATAGGACCTCAAAGTGTTAAATACGATATTTATATCGTATCCTGTGATGGGTCTTTACTATTTAATTTTTTTAAATTATTTAGTTGGAAGACAAATTTTAGGGAAAAAAACTTTGAAGAACAGTGCGTTTCCCGTTCGCTTCCCCCAGGCCGCTTAAGTATGCCTACGTGGCTTCGCTTCCCGCCATTTTAAGACGTCTCCAGCGAAGCTTGTCGTCTCCTCCCTCTGACAGCGTCCAGCTTTCCACCATCTTGTCACATCAAATCCTTTGAACTTCGCTTCCGTCTCTTCTTCTTGATAATACGAATCTTCTATGATTCTGACATGAATCACAGCGCGTTGGTCCATGTCCATGGAAGAGTCCAGTACATGAACATTCTTGTCGTTGACTCTCAGGACTCTGATAACTTCTCGCTTCGCTTCCTCCTCCAACTCACTTGGCTCCTGAGGGTATCCCGAGTCACCCACATGCCGCTGACTTGTGAAGAGCATGTGATAGCCGATTGCGGTGACGGGTTTCAAATTACTACTTCTGATACTAAAGTCCTGGGATTTCCATTTAACATCGAAATTCAACGAGCTGACGCAAACGGCACATTGGAACAGTGGCTCATGTGGTTCCACGAATACGGTGTCTCCTGATGTCAGGTTGATGGACCCCGTTTGATGTGTTTGAGTGTAGCGTTCGCTCACCTGCGAAAATAATTACCAGTCTCATGATCAAAAGTTTTTGCGTACGCAAGTAGATATTTGCGGATCTTATGGAGTCATTCCACCTTAACTCAACTGAATAATTTACACATCCCTTAAAGGAATTCTCTCATCTTGTATTTAGATTTTTGTATGTGATCTAAGCATCATGGAAGACATTATTAATAAACAAACAACTTAATTTTTGGTACGATAATACTAAAAATTTATTATTGATTGCGCGTTATTTGAAACTCGCGCGCTGAGTTTCGGACGTCACTGCCGAGCAACGCTGATTGGCTGCAGCCTCTACCATAGGATAGGTGGCCGCGCGCTCGAACTCTATGCTCTTCGCTGACATAGTTCGATCTATTTATAACACCATGGTTTAAAATGTGTAAGTAGCCTGTAGGTACACTGACTTTGTTCCTGAAAGGTACCCAATACGTAAAACTGTTAATAAAAGTGTTTACATGAAAACACATTTGCAACTGCTAACTCATTTGCAACGCGCAAATGTATACGCTTGGAACAAAATCTGCTCGATTAATTTTGTGCAGCCACTCTTTGTATT
The DNA here is from genome assembly GCA_934045905.1 of Leuctra nigra. Classification (NCBI taxonomy): domain Eukaryota; kingdom Metazoa; phylum Arthropoda; class Insecta; order Plecoptera; family Leuctridae; genus Leuctra; species Leuctra nigra. The sequence goes on along the minus strand of OW203772.1, from coordinate 25,445,237 downwards.
CAGGAGATTTGTCTTTCTTAGGAAATCTGTGGAATGAGTGTTTATTTGCATTGTTTTTAGTACTATTGTGACACTGAAAAACACATTTTCGTTATTTTCATACAGTTCACATTATTTTTCGTCTCAAATAATCTACACTAAAACAAAAGTAAATACACACGACGCGGCACAATCGGGCAGAAGATAAAAAGCAATTCAAAATATTTCGTCCAAATAGTGTATATATACCTTAATATACATGTTAAAACGTTATTGAAGTTATTGAATGTTATTTTTGCTTGAAAATAAACTAGACTAGAACACACGTAAATATGCACGACATTGACACAATATGAGTGAAGATAATATACCCAGCAAACACAGCACTGCACGCTTTGTACATTAATTGTGCCTTCCCGAAGCATCATGTGCAAGGAAAGTGTTGGGCGTTGTACGGTTGATACAAGAAAGATATCTGTTCGTCTACACACATAAATTGCACCTTCAGAGAGTGTACCTTTTGTATGCTGGGCCTGTACCCGCGTACAACACTGCAATTTATTTGCACGCGCGACAATACCGGGCCAGTGTCTACCGACGTGTATGTTTCTTGCATACCAGAAGCTGCACGCGCAACAATACCGGGCCAGTGTCTACCGACGTGCATATTTCTTGTATACCAAAAACTACACGCGCAACAATGCCGGGCCAGTGTCTACCGACGAGTATGTTTCTTGCATACCAGAAGCTGCACGCGCAACAATACCGGGCCAGTGTCTACCGACGTGCATGTTTCTTGTATACCAAAAACTACACGCGCAACAATGCCGGGCAGTGTCTACCGACGTGTATGTTTCTTGCATACCAGAAGCTGCACGCGCAACAATACCGGGCCAGTGTTGACCGACGTGTATGTTTCTTGCATACCAGAAGCTGCACGTGCAACAATACCGGGCCAGTGTCTACCGACGTGTATGTTTCTTGCATACCAGAAGCTGCACGCGCAACAATACCGGGCCAGTGTTGACCGACGTGCATGTTTCTTGTATACCGAAAAACTACACGCGCAACGACACCGGGCCAGTGTTGACCGACGTGTATGTTTCTAGTATACAGAAATACTGCAAGCGCAACAATACCGGGCCGGTGTTGACCGACGTGCATGTTTCTTGTATACACACAAGGAGTGCACTCAACAATGCTGGGCTGGTATCAACAGGAGTGCATGTTTCTTGCGTTGCGAAACAACTCTATCGGAAACATGCAAAACCATTGCTGGCCCAGTGTTGTACAACGCTGTTATTCGTTCCACTTTCTTGCCTACCCAATCTGTATAGTCACGCTATGGATGTGTTTAGATAATTTAAAGCGAAAATATAAATAAAGAAAACATGAATATATCAATGCGAAATCAATTCTAATCTATATCAGTTGTATTATTTCACATCCTAATACATGTCCGTGTGTTTTTTTCAGTTAATACTCGCAATAAGTCTTCAAAATGAGCATTTTAAATATAAAGTGCACGAAAAGTGCACGCAATGGTGCCGGCGCGGTACAAATATTGTATACGGTCATCCACAAGAAATCAAGTATTGCAATGTTACTTAAATATAAAATTAATTATATAAGTATGAATTGGACTTTCATGACGTATATAATAATGTCATGTATCAATATTTTAACGGGATGTTTTAATTATGAACACATTTTATTTGATATGTTTATTATATTAATTTCTTTGCACTGTACAAATTAATAACATAAAAAAATTATTTGATGTTAAAATTGATGAGGAAATTGAAAATACTATGATATTTAATGTATTTTTTTAAACAAATTGAATTGCGCGGTATTGGAGTGCCCCAGCAGTAGGTAGGTACCCGTTTTGTATCAGAATTGTGTCGTACGATCGCTCGCGCTCGCTCGCCGGTCAAATGGCTTATTTCACCCTCGAAGTTCCATCGTCACCGTGGAGGAGTGGATACATCGGGAGCGCGCCAAATCGACGACCGGAGTTCGAATCCAGTGTATGTCTCATAAAATTGTCTTTCATGTACTAATTGCAATGTCTTCTATCACACAGTACAAACTACCTCCTTGTATAAATCTAGATAATTTTTTCGATTTTGAATACTATAATATTTGTTTTAAATACGGCAACATGAACTAGTAGCGATCCCCGTAGCTAATTTTGGAACTAGCGTTTTACATGCGAAAGAGCAAGTGCAAGAAAGATGCCGTTTCGTTGGCGCAAATTTTGTGCACGCAATCCGCACGGACGCTGCACGCCTGGTGTTGGGAGTGTGCTTTTCATGGCTGCAAGATTAGTGCAAGTAAGTTGACGGCGAGGTATCTTTTCATGGCAGTTGGTTTTGTGCAAGAAAGATGCTGGTCCGCAACTGGATTGGTGCACGCTGTACATGATGGAAAATGTGCATATTTTCGGGACATGATTTTGCCGGCCCAGTGACTTCTGTACAACACAAATACAACACCGCATGAAGGTACAAAAATGATACAAGGCGTGCACTCTTGTGTTTGCTGGGTAGTAGGTAGACTATTTAAAATATTCTGTCCCGTAAGATAATATATAGTGTCTAGTTTATAGTATAGTTAAAATAAAGATCAATAACATAAGATAATCACAAGCAACGTTGAATGTCTCACTATCACACCCTTCCTACATACTTGTAAAACATAGACTGCCAGGGAGAATGAATGTTTTTAACTCGAGCGCGGAGGTTTTAAGGTAGCAGGTAGGCTGCAGTGACGTCAGTGGCGCTACGGCACAAGCCGTTCCCAGGTCCAGGCGACAGGATGTTTGACAGAACAAAGGACGGGAATTTGTTGTTTGGAGCTCGACGGATCGGATAAAAAATACTTGCTACAAGATGAGAGTATCACTTTAAGACGGCTGAGTAGTGAGTTTTACCTTGAAGAGAATTTTAATCGATTTTTATCAATATTTTTATCAATTCTTTTACCTCGAAATAAAAGGCCTCTTCGTCTCCGTTGCCTTCAAAGAAATTGACAACCTCGTTGTAGGGCACAATTCCTCCGTCGCACAGTTTCTTGTCTTCTGGCGGCATCTCGGTGTAACTCGACACGAGGAAACACTCTGGACCACAGTTCTCGTCCCAGCACGCGTCTTGCATCTCGTACCATGACAGCTTCTTCTTCTCTCTGTGCTCCACTGCAGGCGATTGGGTCTGGAAGGTCACTGATTCAATGCAGTGATTGTCCAAATCTGCCGCAAACAAAACCGATGAGAACTTTGCTTTTCATTGGGATGCAGTGGGGCCAGGGGGTCAATTCTTGAGATTCACGTTTTGAAACCGTTTTACGTTTACAGTTTTAAAACAGGAAACAGTTGACAACTATCAGTTAGCCTTCAACATTTTTACGTTTTAAACAATGAAACCGTGACACGGTTTTAAAACGTGAATCTCAAGAATTGGCCCCCAGGGCGGCTTGAAGGCAGGGCGGCGCCCTGGCTACTTTTTGGGAAACGGGCAGGGCGCGCCCTGCCATCTTTATCAAAATCCATTAAATTAATCCATGGTTTACGATTTTATTCTTTAAAAAAATGCAAATTAATTGCATCTGTACTTATGTTCAGTAGAGAATTTTAATATCTATTTTTATACTTAATCCCAAATGCGTAAAATCATCACTAAAATAGTCAATCATTCAAAAAAATACCGCCGGGCAAAATTGAGCGGAATTGCGCCCTCCCCCCCCTCCCCCCCCCCCCCCCCCCCCCCGGGTCGTGAACGCTATAGATTTTGCTATTCTTCGGCGCCCTAGCATTTATTTTACTAGGACTACACCCCTGCATAACACATGAAGTGGATACAGAATAATCGTAACGATCACAATCAAAATAATAATTAATTAAGATGATTTATCACGTTGGTGCTGAAAGTGTTGGAATGCGGAGAAGGAATAATATGTAAAAAAAATCCAGTTCTCTAAAGTTTAAAGCTATGTTTTTAAAGTGGAGCTTTTATTAAACAGCTAATTCTTGGAATTTGATGAACGGTCGCAGTGGTCGATTGGAAATCAGTCCATGGGCTGAGGTGTATTGTGTCAAAAAGAAACCATTGCACTTTCTTCATTTCAGAAGTTTATTTGGTGCGTTTCTACGCGATTTTGGCGCTATTTTATGTATTTTTTTTATCTCGACAAATAGACCATTTTAAATATTATCTCGGTGGCTCTGCTTTCTAAGAAAAATCATATGCAGTATTATTTCCAGACAACTTAGTCCCTGTTTTACCTATTGTTGAAACAGGGACTAAGGTGTCTGGAAATCAAACTGCATATGATTTTTCTTAGAAAGCAGAGCCACCGAGATAATATTTAAAATGGTCTATTGCGTCTACAGAGACTTAAACAGTGATTATTGATAACTCTGCCAAAAATAAGCTCATTTGGAAGATGTGACTGAACAGTTGTGCTACGTCTTAAAGACATTCAACATGATATGATTATATTTATACATTACCTTTTGATACACGGAATGGTGATACAACATAGATGTCCGCGAGGACGGGAATTGAGTCCATTTCATCATCTGTATCTTCAAGTGTGAAATTGCACGGTTCCTCCAAGCTCACCACTTGCTCGACAGAGAAACTCAATTCCCAAAAACACTTGCAGAAGACACTGTAGAAAAAAATACCATTTTACAAATCTGTGGCTGGCAGGAATAACTGCTTAACTACAAAAACCTGATTTTTCAGTAGATACCAAAACAACATTTTAAGGGGAATGTACACTGAATTTTGTATCTCAGCTAATATAAGTGGCCCAACCTTCAGATTTTAGAATCAAATAACAACTTACTAAAAAAAATAAAAATAAAAATAAAAAAAAAAAAAAATGACAAATTTTATGGATTTTATTTAGTTTTTATGCATAAAACCATACATCCACCAAATTTGCTACTCCTTTTTTGAATTTCAAAATACAAAAAATGATTATTTTTTTTTAGTTACCAGAGGCACACTGCATAAAACAAAGTGGAGTTTTTCTAATAAATTTACTTATTTTAGGAGTTAAAATTTTTTGAATAGGTACATTTCTGATTTTACTACTTTTACCTATTAATTTGACATATTTAGTGCTATTATTTTTTTTTAATTATTCAAACATTTTTAACTGATAAAATAAGTAAATTCATTTGAAAAACTCCAAGTTGTTTTATGCAGTGTGCCTCTGGTAACTCAAAAAAATTAAATTTTTTGTATTTTGAAAATACCAAAAAAGGAGTAGCAAATTTGGTGGGTATGTTTTTAAGCAAAAAACAAAATAAAATCCATAAAATTGGTAAAAAAAAGTTTTTTTTTGTTTTTTTTGAGTATGTTGTTATTTGATTCTAAAGTTTGAAGGTTGTGCCACTTATATTAGCTGAGTCCAAAATTCAGTGTACATTCCCCTTAATTGTAGCAACTACATTATTAAATATTTTTGAAATATTACTGTCAGAAAGTTATTATAATAATGTAAGCAATAAAAAGGATTTTTTAAATTAATTAAATCCCGTTAATTAACTAATAAGTGTACTTAGGTCGTTTTTCCAGGCCCAGAATTGCACGGTTTTTTAAATTAACTTTGTATGTTCGCTGTGTTGTGAATGGCTTAAGTGTACTTAGGTCGTTTTTCCTGCCACTGAAAAACCAATTTGAAAGGCAGTACTTAGATTGTTTTTCCAGCCACTGTAATAGCAATTTGTATTGCTGTACGGCATGGATGACTGTGGCTTAACTGCACTTAGGTAGTTTTTCCAGGAACAACATTTTCAAAAGTAACAAAAACGCTGTACTTAAGCAAATCTATATTTGTTATTAATATCAATTTTTCATAACTGACTTCACCTTTGGATTCATTAATTTTTTTTTAAAGATTTTACATATACAAATCTCATTTTTGTATTTTTTGTACTTAAGCCGTTATTCCTGCCAGCCACAGAAATATCATATGCACAGCCTTCTCGACAGTCATTTCGTTCTCTGGTAGCTGCCTGCCGACGGCCAATTAAAGCTATGACGTCATCGGTTTCTTGCACGGTTGGAGGCGCTACTCCCGGTGGGGTGGCAATAAAATGTACTACAATACGTCATTTCCACTGCCTTCTTTAATGCGAATCAAGAGATTCGAAGAGGCAGTGTGGCGGTGAAATTCGAATGTCGAATTCGAATCTTTTGCACAACTTTTGTTTTAAACAACTTTTGTTTTAAAAGTTTTAGCCATAAGAATTAACATTGTCGCCGTGGCAACTAGCCGATCGTGCTACAGTAACACGGTGCTACTGAAATATTGGCGATATTAGGTAAGGGTCCTGGGGACCGCTATGGAAACTGGCGGATTGTATCAAATTTTCCCAAAATACCTAAGACTATCCCCAAGGCTCATTATTTACTCCACTGTTATGCAACATTGGAAGGTAGTTTTGATACCCATTTCTCGTATTACCATTAAAAAATTTAAGAAATATTGAAACAAAAAAAGGTTTTTTTCGTATTTGTTCATGAAACATGTGAAAAATAAAACTTTTTTTTTCTTTAAATATTTCTTAAATTATATATTTTTTTTGAAACAAAAACTAGTTGTCGTATTTTTCATGAAATATGTGGATATAAAAACTTTTTTTTCTTCAAATATTTCAATTTTCTCAATATCAATCTCAATTATTTCAATTTCTTTTACGAGAAAATGGGTATCAAAACTACCTCCCAAAGTTGCATAACAGTGGAGTAAACAAAGAGCCTTGAGGAGACTTAGGTATATTTGGAAAATTTGACCCAATCCGTCAGTTTCCATAGCGGTCTAAATGTTTCTCTATACTTACGTATCAAGCGATGCATAGTTGAATCCCATGCACATCTCAACGCAATTTTGCTTCGTTTCTGCCCAAGACAAGATGTATGTCAATATGCCATTATCTTCACCAGATACATTCAGGCACATTATATGTCTCGCGCTCACATCTGTGGGATCTGTGACAGACAGAATCACGGCAAATAAATGGCAATAATTGAGCGAGCGAAGCGAGCGTCTCCTTTTGGCTCTTTTGGGACGGACCTCTGCTTTTTTTCTGTTGGGTGAGGCTGTAAGTAAAGGTCACAGTTTTTCTTCGATCGATCTGAAATTCTGCACACATGTAGAGACAACTTTTTCTGTTTGCAGACCCAAATATTTTTTGAAATCCATTTATTGGTTAAAATTTAAATAAATATCTCCTGATAGGCTGAAAAATGAAAACGGTCTTCGATAATTCTGATCAAACTCATATTTTGCATGATCATTAAGACCAGCATTGTCTCTTATTTTACAAAATGTCATCCCAATCAGTTAAGAACGTATGAACTTATTGAAATTTTTAATATCTGTCAGAGATGAAGTATCGAAATAAATGTTTTCCAGTGCCAATTGAATTGAACCTGATTTGCTTTATGTATACCAGGGTGCTTAGATGCTATTTACAAGTTTCGATAAAATGCGCATACTTTGATGTTGATTGAGTGGCTCAATATTTCAATGGAATATGGATGTATATGTTTTCTGTGTGTTGTGTACGCATTTCCGGTTCGAGAATTTGCACGTACCCGTGCTCGCTCATCAACGCGTTGCACAGAGCGTTTTCCTAGTAATTTATCGGTATTGGCACGGTAGTCAGGTCACAGAGTGACGTGAAAATAATATCCTACCTTGAGATAATTGCGGTACTTTGTAAACATCCATGGCCAGGTATTCTCCGCACTCGAGTTCCAGGTTTTCTGAGCAATTCATATCACAGCTGGATAGAGGCAGAGTTCTGTTGGGCAGAGTGTCTCCACAATGGCACTGGTAGCTGGGAGAGATCAAACGTATTGTTATTTTACATGAAGAGGGCTAGGAGGGCGGATTAAACTGTTTGGCGCCCCTGTAGGCTATTTCACATCGGTGACCCCCCCCCCCCCCCCCCAAAAAAAAAGGAAACAATTGCACCCCGTCTATTACTGTTGTCTTTTTATCTAAAAATCACTGAACAACGCTGGATAATCACAGAAACTTCCTAAAATGGGATGTCTAACCCGCAAGAATGAATGCGTTTTTTTTAGAATTTTTACACTTTTTGATTGAATCTGATTCAATTTTTGATTGAATTTTTGATTGAATTTAGCGCTTTTTTTAATCTAAATCATTGATATAAACCTCGAGTTAGGAACCCTACCTCTTGCGTGGGGGAAAATTTTCATTTCCCCCTCTCCCCCCCCCCCCCCCTAAATTAAAAATTTTGATTGAAATTGAATCAATTTTTGATTCAATTTTTGATTGAATTTAGCGCTTTTTTTAATCTAAATCATTGATATAAACCTCGAGTTAGGAACCCTACCTCTTGCGTGGGGGAAAATTTTCATTTCCCCCTCTCCCCCCCCCCCCCCCTAAATTAAAAATACAACAGTAACCACATTTTATTTTCATAATACTTCTTGTTTTTTATTTCAAATTTTTTTATCATAATTTGGTATTTATTTGGCGCCGTGGCGCCCCCTGAAAGATGACGCCCTTAGACTATAGCCTAAGTTACCTAATGGGTAATCTGCCTCTGTGTATAGGACCTATGAAACGTCCAAAAAGGCAGGCAAATAGTAACTTAAAACTATTAAAAAAGGACCATACAATCTCGAAAAAGGACAAATTAATTGTTGGGCTTTGTAATATTCGTCTACATATTATTCGATTAATTGGTTTAGGAGTTGATTTGGAGTAAGATATTAAAATGAACTTAAACTAATTGTATGAATGTGTCAATGTGTCAAGTATCGTTGTTGGTCATCCAAGTGGAGGATGGACATTTTGTGAGCAACAAGTTTATTTGTAACGTGAAACAAATATTTGATATTATTTTCCAAATAATTTAAAAAATGACAAAAATACCTATAGCAAGAAAAGGACTGAATTCATTAAAAAAAAATGAGAAAAATTTATTTTCAGGCAAAATAAAAAACTTAATTTTGAAATCAGGAACACATGAAACATATTTATAATTTTTAGACGTATATGAACAAAAATTAAAATAAGAAAACGTCCTAAACATCCTTGTCCTATACATAATACATTATAGCAGTGAGTGCAGCTGTACAGATAAGAACGTACCTTGCTTCCACGCCAGCATACAAGTGTCCTGAACACAGCTTGATACATAAGTCAGGTGTGTTGAAAGAGACATTTTGACCATCCCAGATATGCGGAGAACTGTCCTTAAAACATCCAATATATTCGTTGACTGAGGTTTCTGTAACATAATCAACTCTTTCACTGAATTCTTCTATAGAATGTGATGACATTAACTTCAACACTAATATATGAAGTGGATATTAAAATGTTTTGAAATTACCGAGTAAAAATGTTGGTAAAATTACATTTTTTGTGTCTCATGAAAATACGATAAAGTTTTCAGTTAAGACGGCTGAGTAGTGAGTTTGACCTTGAAGAGTTTTTTAATCGATTTTTATCAATAACTTTTACCAATGTAATTGTTAACAACATAAGGCTTTGTACGAGTATTCAGAACAGTTCAATGAAAATAATTCCATAGCTTGTAATGGTTTATTAGATTTACTGTGAAATTATTTTCATTTGTCGGTTCTGAATACTCGTACAAAGCCCTATTTTGTTAACAATTACATTCGTAAAGCCCCATTTACACGGTGCAACTTCTTGTACAACTTCTGTACCACACTTCTGTGTCACACTTCTTGAATGGAAATTAGAACATGTTTTAAGTTCTGTGACAGAAAGTTGCATCGTGTAAATAAATACAAAATTGTATGAAAAATGGGAATGTGACACAGAAGTTGTTCAAGAAATTGCACCGTGTAAATGGGGCTTTAAAGATATTGATAAAAATTAATTAAAAAACTCTTCAAGGTCACACTCACTACCCAGCCGTCTTAATGTTGGTTCCGAAAACTACACCTACTTCGGATATTATTGTTGTACCAGACTAATTTAGGGGGTAGTTGTCAGGCGCGTAGGAATAGGGGGGAAAGGGGGGACGGTCCCCCCTGCCAGAGATCCTGAACACCCCCAGATATCACCTCCAATGCAAATATACATGGATTTGCTTCATTAAGAGGTCGAATTCTCAGAATTTTCTCAAGTTTTGCAAAACTAATTGAACAGAGGTGTGATCCAATTTGACAAGTCAATTACTAATTTGTCTAACATGATCATCCTCATGAATAATATTGAATAATTACACGTTAAACTACACGTCTTATTTGCTTGTGAACGTCATTCCTCCTTCCTTTGAAAGATCCAGCATTTGGCTCTGGTTTCTTATGTTGTTCTGATTCTGTAACTAAAGGAGTATGAAAGCGGGGTGGCGTACGGTGTATTGCTTATTGCCTAATTGCAAGGGGATACCAAAACACATTCAGATCTTTCTTATTGCTTATTGCCGTTGCTTGTTGCAAACTTATTCAAAAATCGATTCAAGTCGATTATCATTTACTATAATTCAAAAATTTCTCTGGATTGCCATTGGGGATGCTATAAATTAACAAAATGAACAGATTATATTATTGCATTTTGTCTCAAGTTTTCCCAAGAATATTGCATATTATCCCACATTTTACATTTTCTTTTGAAAAGGATGCCAAAAAAGCTTCGAATTCGATTATTTTTTTTATAAAAAAATAAAAAAATTGCTACTGGGTAATTGGGGGTTCTATAAAAACAATTTGTCTTAAGTTTCCACAGAATATTGCATCAAATATTTTAAATGTCTTTGAAAAGAATAATGAAACAGCTTCAAATTCGATTCTTTTGTATCAAAAATTCAAAAAAGTCAGCGGGGCTAACTGAGGGGCGCCCCCCCCCCCCAGACCCCCTTATGACGGCGCACGTCCTTTTCCTGACATCCATCAATCCCCGATAAGTTCGACCCCCCCCCCACTCAAAATAAAGTTCCTACGCGCCGGGTTGTTGTGCATCAATTATCACAAATTGACTCAAAACAACATAAATAAAGGCTTAGAATTGAATTTCTAAAAAAAATTGCGTTGAGCAATTAGCTGAATCGGAGTGTTGAAAATAACCAATGTGAAATTCAAGCCATCCCATTGGTTCAAGAGTACAGGTGTAGCGTGTTGATTGGTTTTGATCTGAAGTACCAATGTTAATGTAAGATTTTAGGTAATTAATAGTAGTATTTTTTTTAGATTCAAATAAACATTTTTCGAAGATGTTCAAAAAGTATCACGAAGAACAAGTAGTAGTAAGTTACAAGTTAAGTTCTTTTGCTTGAAAGAATGGCAGAAAGAATGTGTTTACGGAATATGTTGGCTGAGTGGTAACGCTCTGAACTTGTATTCCGGAGGCCCGGGTTCGATTCCCGCGGCCGTCCTTCCTAACTGTTTTTTTCGTGGTATTCCCTCAGTCGACAGGCAAATGCTGGGAAGGTACCCTACTAATAGGCCACGACCGCCTCCTTCCCACCTTCCATCCTTACCTACTCTTCACCATCATCTCCCAATCATCATCATAATCATTCGTCCGTCGCCATTAGCCTCGCTGCAGAACAGTGAGACGTTAAGCCCCAGACAAAAAAATGTAATGCCACAGAAGGGTACAGGGAAACAACGCTATGAGTCACATTCGGATGAAACTGAGATAAACGATGTTTTATGTTGAAACTTGTATCTTTTTTTTTTTGTTTTTTTTTTTTATTTTTATTTATTTAGAAATGTACAAATTACATATTATTGTAGCCCCGCTAAACCAATAGGATGGCTTGTCTGCGGGGCTACCCACTAATTATAAACACAAATAAAAACACTTAATACACTAAAAAAAACTAAAAATACATTTATAATACACTCAAGGGAAGAATGCACATATACAGTGACAAATATTCAAAAACTATATATACTAATTTCAGCAATCAAGGGAAATTATGCATTTGGAAGTTTTGAAAGATTCTCGGAGACCCATTTTCTAATGATATATTTTTTTTTTTTTCTATCTTTCATACAAGTCGATAATTAAATTGCGTTTTCCAAGACTTTTTGGCAATATTTTCTAAAAACTGGGGGTATATTTCTGAAAGCTCATAAAAATCACTGCAAGATTACACCTAAAACTCATTTCTTTAATGGAATTTTTTCCCTATACCCTTCACATATATCTTAGGGCAACGGTCGGCAACCAGCGGCTCCTTGGTGGTTCATGAATGGCTCTTTATTATTTAAATCAAGATCTGGAATCGAAAATTTTGAAAATTCGAAAAATCGCCCTTCGGATTATTTGATTTAGTTTGTTCATTTTAGAGTCCCAGAATCACTTTTAAATTGTTAAAATACTGAAAAAAAACGCCCTGCGGGGCAACAATTGGAAGTTTATTTAATTTAGTTTGTTTATTTAAGAGTCCCAAAATCACTTTTAAATTGTTGAAATTCTTGAAAAATACGCCCTGCGGGGCAACAACTGGGAGGCTTCGTCAAAATATCAAAATGAATTACAATATTTCAATTATTATTTTCGGTGTATTATATTTGATTGCCTCCCCACTATTATATAATTTATTAATTTTTGGAAAATTGGCTCCTTCACCAAAAAAGGTTGCCGACCCCTGTCTTAGGAACTCACCATTTATTTTGACGACAAACGTCATATTCTTGACCCCCGTGTCTGGGATGGCCAAGTGTTGAACGCTGCAGACCAGCAGCTTCCCCTCGTCAGCCGAAGTCACCCGCCTGGCGACGGTCTGAGTGATGAACTGATAATCGTCATCCATCATCCACAGAGTCCTGAGCGGAGCGTCGTCGTTGCGGTCATGCCTGATGACGTCATTGGCCAGGTACCACGTGATGTTGACAGCAGGAACACTGTACATCGCTGAGCAAGTGGCATTCAGAGTGAATCCGTCGGCGTTTTTGATGACGCGAGCTACAAATGTGTAGTAGTTCGGAGGAACTGCAAGAAATGTTATATATCGTGGTTGAAGTGGCAATACCGCGTAAGTCGAAATTTCAGCAAAAATCGTTTTTGGTTGATTCGTATGCACGGATACTATTGGCACTAGTTTCTAGTGGTTCTAGTCTGTTGGTGCCAATAAGCACGCTATAAAAGGCTATTTACACACCGCGTAACTGACTTGCGTCGGGTAATACCGCGTATCTCCCTATACTTGTAATGTTAGATCCAAGATGGCCGCTTGACAAGCTAAGCCATGCTAGCTCCCCATTTTTATGGAATATTACGTGTCGTTGCAGTTAAGGTACTATTCATAAAACATTCTTATATATTTAAACTTCATCTTAACAATACTTTATTACGACGATAATAACTTCAACGACGATATTATATATAGTACAGTGCAGTTAGATCAAAATCGGGGCGAACCTAGACATTCAAAAAAACAAACCTGGTCCACTTGGAAAATGTTCATCTAACCTTCCTAAATGACCCATTCAAAATCCCCGAAAATACCGCGTCGGGTTATCCGCCATTTTGAAAAACAATGGCGAATCCCATGTTAATTCCATCTTCAAAAAAAACTTTTTTCATGTAACTCCGATTTTGACGAAACTTGGCAGAATTGTTCACAATTCTAAATGAACACAAATAGCTCTCTTAGCGTTTTCTTCTAAATCTCATCGTTTGGGAAATATGACCCATTGAAAAGTCATTTTTAGTCAGTTTTCGACGATTTAGGTCACTTTTAGTGGTCCAGTCCACTCCACTCTCATTTAAATCCTGAAATATTATTCTTGAGTTCATGATGATTGATTTTGTAAAAAAAAAAAATGGTGCTGTAAAATGAGTTAAATGAATCCTCGTATGAAGCTTTTGTGTACTATTGATTTAGGATACTTTACCTGCGAGTATGATCGCTTCCTCAGTCCGTATATTCACAGGTATTATAGAACCAGTAACAAACGATACGCCCGACCAAAACCCAAAGTCTTCAGATACATTGAAGATCTGAATGCCGCATTCCCCGTGCTTCAGACCAGCGCCATAATACGCGTAGTCATCTGTACTTGTTGTGTCGTCTACGTCTATGACGGGCCAAGAAAAGCTGCATGAAGTGAGAGGGAACTTCGTGGGCGCGATCAGGCGGTATAGACGAGTTGCGTGCTCTCCTGGTAATACAAACATATCACCAGGAGGCTCTGCTATGAAGTGTATCTGTTGATCAACTGAAAGATACAAACACGATATTGGTGAGAAAATAAACATGAGATATTCTATGCTATTGAATACTCATTATTTGTGAAGCGATCTGTGAAAAGGGACCTGTGGGTGAATTATAGTGATTTCCAGCTCTTTAGCTCTTTGAAAAGAGAAAAAAATAAGGATTATATTATAAAAAAGTTTATGAAATTCTAAAAATAAATAGAAAAAGTTATATATTTATATATTTTATTATTCAAAAACTTGTAAAGCAGGAAAAACTTGTTTAAAGTAAAAAACAAACTTTTTTTTTTTTTTAGTAAATTTGTATTTAGAGAGATTGAAGAAAACACGGCTACATTGCAGATAAAGCCATAATCCTAAAATCGATAAAATAGCCATTTTAACACAAAATTGCATTTAGCAGTAAACTATAACTCTTTCACCCACAGGTCCCTCTTCACAGATCGCATCACATTTACGATTTAGAATTTAAATTTTACACATATATTCTTGAACTTTGGGATACAGTATGAATGCAAGAGAAAATGCTTTCTTGTTAAGGTGGTGCAAGCGCTCGGCCGTTTTAGAAAATTGAGATAGAAAATTTGTTTCATAAGTGGGTGTAACGTTGATAGGATGTTCACATGATCAGTCTGAATGTATATTAAGTAGCACTTTTTCATTTGTGCTTCTTGCATTGTTAGCTAGGTGCCGGTTATTTAACAAAACCACTCATAACTATAAAATTTCCTATACGTTTGGAGACCTTACAAGAGAACCAAATGATCACACATTTTAATCTTGATTAGAGAAAAGACAAATTTATGGTTATCACTTGGCACATTTTTTAAATTAAAATTCATACGGCACCCATTGAGACATGAAAAAATACCATTTAACAAAAAATCAACTGATTATTACTAATTAACAAAGCAAAAAATTAATAATGTACCAATTCATGCCCTAAGTTTGTCTTTTATCAACTCATAATTAAAATTTCAAATCATTTTGTCAACCCATTAAGTCTACCTTAAGTATGTCTACCTGCACCACATTAAGGTTTTCTTTTCAAGAGAAAAGACTTTGACGTTTACTGACTCAAACATATCATTTGAGCTTACAATGAGACACTTGCAGAAACATCTGTTCATAGACCCAACTACTGGTGTTGGTTCTAACACGACAGGAGATGGAGTCAGTGAAATTAAGCCTAAACCCTATCATCTCCACACCACAATCTCCAGCCTCAAGTCCTTTGCCGCGGTAGGAACAGTTGCCCGTTGGTGGAGAATCATTTCCAAGACTCAGGTCGATCACTCCTTCGTCCAAATGAACGTCATCCCTTTGGAACTGACATGCGACCAGACTCTTGTCCGCGTTGCAAGTGATGATGAGTGACTGGTTCGGGTTGATGAATGCGTACTTCGGTTGTATTGTGATAGAGGGTGGATCAGAGCCTGTGGGAAGATACAAGCAATAGAGTCTCTGTAGAACTGACATGCGACCAGACTCTTGTCCGCGTTGCAAGTGATGACCACTGACTTGTTGGAGTAGATGAAAGCGTAGTGCTTCGGTTGTATTGTGATAGTGGGTGGATCAGAGCCTAAGGGAAGATACAAGCAATAGAGTCTCTGTAGAACTGACATGCGACCAGACTCCTGTCCGCGTTGCAAGTGATGACCACTGACTGGTTGGAGTTGATGTAAGCGTAGTGCTTCGGTTGTATTGTGATAGAGGGTGGATCAGAGCCTGTGGGAAGATACAAGCAATAGAGTCTCTGTAGAACTGACATGCGACCAGACTCTTGTCCGCGTTGCAAGTGATGACCACGGACTGGTTGAAGTTGATGTAAGCGTAGTGATTCGGTTGTATTGTGATAGAGGGTGGATCAGAGCCTGTGGGAAGATACAAGCAATAGAGTCTCTGTAGAACTGACATGCGACCAGACTCTTGTCCGCGTTGCAAGTGATAACCACTGACTGGCTGGGGTAGATGAAAGCGTAGTACTTCGGTTGTATTGTGATAGAGGGTGGATCAGAGCCTGTGGGAAGATACAAGCAATAGAGTCTCTGTAGAACTGACATGCGACCAGACTCTTGTCCGCGTTGCAAGTGATGACCACTGACTTGTTGGAGTAGATGAAAGCGTAGTGCTTCGGTTGTATTGTGATAGTGGGTGGATCAGAGCCTAAGGGAAGATACAAGCAATAGAGTCTCTGTAGAACTGACATGCGACCAGACTCCTGTCCGCGTTGCAAGTGATGACCACTGACTGGTTGGAGTAGATGAAAGCGTAGTACTTCGGTTGTGTTGTGATAGAGGGTGGATCAGAGTCTGTGGGAAGATACAAGCAATAGAGTCTCTCTAGAACTGACATGCGACCAGACTCTTGTCCGCGTTGCAAGTGATGACCACTGACTGGTTGGAGTTGATGTGAGCGTACTTCGGTTGTATTGTGATAGAGGGTGGATCAGAGCCTGTGGGAAGATACAAGCAATAGAGTCTCTGTAGAACTGACATGCGACCAGACTCTTGTCCGCGTTGCAAGTGATGACTACTGACTGGTTGGGGTAGATGTAAGCGTAGTGATTCGGTTGTATTGTGATAGAGGGTGGATCAGAGCCTGTGGGAAGATACAAGTAATAGAGTCTCTGTAGAACTGACATGCGACAAGACTCTTGTCCGCGTTGCAAGTGATGACCACTGACTGGTTGGGGTAGATGTAAGCGTAGTACTTCGGTTGTATTGTGATAGAGGGTGGATCAGAGCCTGTGGGAAGATACAAGCAATAGAGTCTCTGTAGAACTGACATGCGACCAGACTCTTGTCCGCGTTGCAAGTGATGACCACTGACTGGTTGGGGTAGATGTAAGCGTAGTACTTCGGTTGTATTGTGATAGAGGGTGGATCAGAGCCTGTGGGAAGATACAAGCAATAGAGTCTCTGTAGAACTGACATGCGACCAGACTCTTGTCCACGTTGCAAGTGATGACCACTGACTGGTTGGGGTAGATGAAAGCGTAGTACTTCGGTTGTATTGTGATAGAGGGTGGATCAGAGCCTGTGGGAAGATACAAGCAATAGAGTCTCTGTAGAACTGACATGCGACCAGACTCTTGTCCGCGTTGCAAGTGATGACCACTGACTGGTTCGGGTTGATGAAAGCGTACTTCGGTTGTATTGTGATAGAGGGTGGATCAGAGCCTGTGGGAAGATACAAGCAATAGAGTCGCTGTAGAACTGACATGCGACCAGACTCTTGTCCGCGTTGCAAGTGATGACCACGGACTGGTTGAAGTTGATGTAAGCGTAGTGATTCGGTTGTATTGTGATAGAGGGTGGATCAGAGCCTGTGGGAAGATACAAGCAATAGAGTCTCTGTAGAACTGACATGCGACCAGACTCTTGTCCGCGTTGCAAGTGATGACCACTGACTGGTTGGAGTTGATGTAAGCGTAGTGATTCGGTTGTATTGTGATAGAGGGTGGATCAGAGCCTGTGGGAAGATACAAGCAATAGAGTCTCTGTAGAACTGACATGCGACCAGACTCTTGTCCGCGTTGCAAGTGATGACCACGGACTGGTTGAAGTTGATGTGAGCGTACTTCGGTTGTATTGTGATAGAGGGTGGATCAGAGCCTGTGGGAAGATACAAGCAATAGAGTCTCTGTAGAACTGACATGCGACCAGACTCCTGTCCGCGTTGCAAGTGATGACCACTAAAAGGTTGGAGTAGATGTGAGCGTACTTCGGTTGTATTGTGATAGTGGGTGGATCAGAGCCTAAGGGAAGATACAAGCAATAGAGTCTCTGTAGAACTGACATGCGACCAGACTCTTGTCCGCGTTGCAAGTGATGACCACGGACTGGTTGAAGTTGATGTAAGCGTAGTGATTCGGTTGTATTGTGATAGAGGGTGGATCAGAGCCTGTGGGAAGATACAAGCAATAGAGTCTCTGTAGAACTGACATGCGACCAGACGCCTGTCCGCGTTGCAAGTGATGACCACTGACTAGTTGGTGTTGATGAATGCGTACTTCGGTTG
This sequence comes from Leuctra nigra, assembly GCA_934045905.1. Lineage (NCBI taxonomy): Eukaryota > Metazoa > Arthropoda > Insecta > Plecoptera > Leuctridae > Leuctra > Leuctra nigra. The sequence continues at coordinate 25,427,039 of OW203772.1, read as the reverse complement.
TATTGTGATCGAGGGCCGATGACCTGGTGGGAAGATAAAAGCAATAGAGTCTCTGTAGAACTGACATGCGACCAGACTCTTGTCCACGTTGCAAGTGATGACCACGGACTGGTTGAAGTTGATGTAAGCGTAGTGATTCGGTTGTATTGTGATAGAGGGTGGATCAGAGCCTGTGGGAAGATACAAGCAATAGAGTCTCTGTAGAACTGACATGCGACCAGACTCATGTCCGCGTTGCAAGTGATGACCACTGACTGGTTGGGGTAGATGTAAGCGTAGTACTTCGGTTGTATTGTGATAGTGGGTGGATCAGAGCCTAAGGGAAGATACAAGCAATAGAGTCTCTGTAGAACTGACATGCGACCAGACTCTTGTCCACGTTGCAAGTGATGACCACGGACTGGTTGAAGTTGATGTGAGCGTACTTCGGTTGTATTGTGATAGAGGGTGAATCAGAGCCTGTGGGAAGATACAAGCAATAGAGTCTCTGTAGAACTGACATGCGACCAGACTCCTGTCCGCGTTGCAAGTGATGACCACTAACTGGTTGGAGTAGATGTGAGCGTACTTCGGTTGTATTGTGATAGTGGGTGGATCAGAGCCTAAGGGAAGATACAAGCAATAGAGTCTCTGTAGAACTGACATGCGACCAGACTCTTGTCCGCGTTGCAAGTGATGACCACGGACTGGTTGAAGTTGATGTAAGCGTAGTGATTCGGTTGTATTGTGATAGAGGGTGGATCAGAGCCTGTGGGAAGATAAAAGCAATAGAGTCTCTGTAGAACTGACATGCGACCAGACTCTTGTCCACGTTGCAAGTGATGACCACGGACTGGTTGAAGTTGATGTAAGCGTAGTGATTCGGTTGTATTGTGATAGAGGGTGGATCAGAGTCTGTGGGAAGATACAAGCAATAGAGTCTCTGTAGAACTGACATGCGACCAGACTCATGTCCGCGTTGCAAGTGATGACCACTGACTGGTTGGGGTAGATGTAAGCGTAGTACTTCGGTTGTATTGTGATAGTGGGTGGATCAGAGCCTAAGGGAAGATACAAGCAATAGAGTCTCTGTAGAACTGACATGCGACCAGACTCTTGTCCACGTTGCAAGTGATGATCAGTGACTGGTTCGGGTTGATGAATGCGTACTTCGGTTGTATTGTGATAGTGGGTGGATCAGAGCCTAAGGGAAGATACAAGCAATAGAGTCTCTGTAGAACTGACATGCGACCAGACTCTTGTCCGCGTTGCAAGTGATGATCAGTGACTGGTTCGGGTTGATGAATGCGTACTTCGGTTGTATTGTGATAGTGGGTGGATCAGAGCCTAAGGGAAGATACAAGCAATAGAGTCTCTGTAGAACTGACATGCGACCAGACTCTTGTCCGCGTTGCAAGTGATAACCACTAACTGGTTGGGGTAGATGTAAGCGTAGTACTTCGGTTGTATTGTGATAGTGGGTGGATCAGAGCCTAAGGGAAGATACAAGCAATAGAGTCTCTGTAGAACTGACATGCGACCAGACTCTTGTCCACGTTGCAAGTGATGATCAGTGACTGGTTCGGGTTGATGAATGCGTACTTCGGTTGTATTGTGATAGTGGGTGGATCAGAGCCTAAGGGAAGATACAAGCAATAGAGTCTCTGTAGAACTGACATGCGACCAGACTCTTGTCCGCGTTGCAAGTGATGATCAGTGACTGGTTCGGGTTGATGAATGCGTACTTCGGTTGTATTGTGATAGTGGGTGGATCAGAGCCTAAGGGAAGATAAAAGCAATAGAGTCTCTGTAGAACTGACATGCGACCAGACTCTTGTCCGCGTTGCAAGTGATGATCAGTGACTGGTTCGGGTTGATGAATGCGTACTTCGGTTGTATTGTGATAGTGGGTGGATCAGAGCCTAAGGGAAGATACAAGCAATAGAGTCTCTGTAGAACTGACATGCGACCAGACTCTTGTCCGCGTTGCAAGTGATGATCAGTGACTGGTTCGGGTTGATGAATGCGTACTTCGGTTGTATTGTGATAGTGGGTGGATCAGAGCCTAAGGGAAGATAAAAGCAATAGAGTCTCTGTAGAACTGACATGCGACCAGACTCTTGTCCGCGTTGCAAGTGATGATCAGTGACTGGTTCGGGTTGATGAATGCGTACTTCGGTTGTATTGTGATAGTGGGTGGATCAGAGCCTAAGGGAAGATACAAGCAATAGAGTCTCTGTAGAACTGACATGCGACCAGACTCTTGTCCGCGTTGCAAGTGATAACCACTAACTGGTTGGGGTAGATGTAAGCGTAGTACTTCGGTTGTATTGTGATAGTGGGTGGATCAGAGCCTAAGGGAAGATACAAGCAATAGAGTCTCTGTAGAACTGACATGCGACCAGACTCTTGTCCACGTTGCAAGTGATGATCAGTGACTGGTTCGGGTTGATGAATGCGTACTTCGGTTGTATTGTGATAGTGGGTGGATCAGAGCCTAAGGGAAGATACAAGCAATAGAGTCTCTGTAGAACTGACATGCGACCAGACTCTTGTCCGCGTTGCAAGTGATGATCAGTGACTGGTTCGGGTTGATGAATGCGTACTTCGGTTGTATTGTGATAGTGGGTGGATCAGAGCCTAAGGGAAGATAAAAGCAATAGAGTCTCTGTAGAACTGACATGCGACCAGACTCTTGTCCGCGTTGCAAGTGATGATCAGTGACTGGTTCGGGTTGATGAATGCGTACTTCGGTTGTATTGTGATAGTGGGTGGATCAGAGCCTAAGGGAAGATACAAGCAATAGAGTCTCTGTAGAACTGACATGCGACCAGACTCTTGTCCGCGTTGCAAGTGATGATCAGTGACTGGTTCGGGTTGATGAAAGCGTACTTCGGTTGTGTTGTGATAGAGGGTGGATCAGAGCCTGTGGGAAGATACAAGCAATAGAGTCTCTGTAGAACTGACATGCGACCAGACTCTTGTCCGCGTTGCAAGTGATGACTACTGACTGGTTGGGGTAGATGTAAGCGTAGTGATTCGGTTGTATTGTGATAGAGGGTGGATCAGAGCCTGTGGGAAGATACAAGCAATAGAGTCTCTGTAGAACTGACATGCGACCAGACTCTTGTCCGCGTTGCAAGTGATGACCACGGACTGGTTGGGGTTGATGAATGCGTACTTCGGTTGTATTGTGATAGAGGGTGGATCAGAGCCTGTGGGAAGATACAAATTAGCTGAATCCATTGTACAGCAGTTTTTGTGACTTATCTAGATTAAATTATCCAGATCATTATCTAGATATTTTTTTTTATCTATTATCTCATCTAGATTATTATATAATTGATTATCTTTATCTTTATATAGATAAAAAAAATATTGTTATCTATTGCCAGTTATCTAATAAAAAATATAAAATTCAAAATGCATTTGTGGATAAGAATGTCAAATATCAGATGATGGGAAAAAGGAAAATCATCTCCGTTTAGTCGCATTACTTGGCTTGTTTTGACGGCGCCATTTTATTAAAACTCGAATTCCGAATAAAGGATCCGAAAACAATTAGGGAACAGTAATATTTGCTAAAAAAAATATATTTATTATCTATAAAAATTATGTAGATAATTTTAATTTTTTAATTTTTTATCTATTATCTAGATGATTTCTTGGAAGTGTATCTATTATCCTATCTAGAGACATTTTTGGAAGGATATCTTTATCTTTATCTAGATAAAAATAAAACGATCTAATCACAACACTGAATTGTGCAGTTGCTGATTTCCGCATGCGAAATTTTACATTTTACATTTAATTTCGTGGTTTTGGCATACAATATGGCTATAATATTTACTCAGATAACACAACGAACTTGAACTTTACTTTGTTGGTAAGAAGTGTACCGTGTTTGTTTCTATAACTCATGTGATAAGAAAATAAATTCCCGGTATAATATTCCGTGTTAAACTTCAAGGGTAAAATACCTTCAGTTCTTGAAATCAATTTTGTTATTTTTCGACTAGAACAATTATCACTAAAAAATACATTAAGCACTTGTAAAACAGGTCGATGGCTAAAGTCGAAACCAATAACTGATAAGTTATTATCGCCATATAATAATTGCTCTCACCACCCTTCATAATTTTGGTAAATTTTATTTAACAATTTTCCAAAGAAGTAGCAAACAGAAACGCTCTACGTAATAAATGCAAACAAATGTCTGTTTTTTTTATATTTCATGATGCCAAATAATGGGACACATCTTGGCCAACCCGTACAGAAATTTTAAGTATCCCAGTCGTATCCCACACGTATCATCATTGTGATATCACATACATATCACATACATATCCCCTAACTGGTATCAAGGTGGTATTATTTGTGTCAAAATGATACGAGATTGATGATAGGTAAGTGTTACGTATCATCACGTATCACATTGGCATCACCTACCTATCATCATTAGCATCACACTCAGGCGCGTAGGAATAGGGGGGGAAAAGGGGGAACGGACCCCCCCTGTCTGGAGCCTGACCCCCCCTGCCAGAGATCCTGACCCCCCCTGCTAGAGACTCTGCCCCCCCCCCCCCTGCTAGAGATCCTGAACACATCCAGATATTCACAAATGTTGATTAAGTGTTGCACAGAATACACAGATTTGCTCCATTATGAGGTTGAATTCTCAAAATTTTCTCAAGTTTCGCAAAACTAATTGAACAGAGGTTATCCAATGAGACAACTCATTTACTCATTTGTCCAACATGATCATCCTCATATTTTTCTTATTGCTTATTACTGTTGCTCTTGCAACCTTTTTCAAAGGTCGATTCCAAAATCAATTCATAATCGATTCTCTTTCACTAGAATTCAAGTATTTCTCTGCGGGGCCATTTAGGATTTTGTCAAATAACAAAATTTTATTTTGTCTCCTCTTGTATCCCCAAGAATATTGCATAGGACAGACATTTTAAATTTCTTTAAAAAAGATGCCAAAAAAGCGTCGAATAAGATTCTTTTTTTACCAAGATGTAAATAATGCCCTGCGGGGCCATTGGGAATTCTATAAAAACAAGTTTTCTTAAGTTCCCACAGAATATTGCATATCACACATTTTACATTTCTTTGAGAAAAATAGCTTAAAATTCGATTATTTTGTATCAAAAATTCAAAAAAGGCCCTGCGGGGCTAACTGGGGGGGGGGTGAGTCCCCCAGACCCCTTGTAGCAGTAACTACCTTTTCCTGATATCCATCAATCCCCTATAATTTTGACCCCCCTGTCAAAGTAAAGTTCCTACGCGCCTGATCACACTCATACCGTCAAGTATCACTTACCTATCTTCAATCGCATCATATACCTATCATCACGTATCACTATAATATCATCATGGTATCATACACCTTTAATCACGTATCACTAAGCTATCATCAAGACACTCAGCAGAATCACATACATATCATCACGTATCAACCACCTATCATCATTGGCATCACATACCTATCATCACGTATCAACCACCTAATTGGCATCCCGCATCACTCTAGTTCCAAAATTAGGTACATGGAGCGCTACTAGTTCATGTTGCCGTATTAAAAATAAATATTATAGTGGTCAAAATTGAAAAATATATCCAGTTTTGTACAAGCAGATAATGTGTACTGTGTGATAGAAGACATTGCAATTAGTACATGAAATACAATTTATATGAAGTACGCTGGAATCGAACTCGGGTCGTCGAATTAGCACGCTGCCGCTGTAACCACTGCTCCACGCTGCGAATGCAGGTAGGAGGGTAAAATAAGCCATTTGACCAGCGAGCGCGCTCGAACATGCATCACTTTAGTCTTTAGGTATCAGGGGTTCATACTCAAGGAGGTATCATCAATGACGCTAAGTCTGATATGTGCATGATAGGTGATGATAGGTATGGGATACATGATGATGCATGCATCACTTTCCTATCATCAACGACGCTGAGTCTGATATGAAGATGATAGGTGATGATAGGTATGTGATACATGATGATACATGCATCACTTTGGTACCATCAACGATACTAAACTCGTAAAATTACAATTATTACTTGACTGATTGGGCTTACAATGTGTAAAATTTAATATTAAGTTGGTCTTGATCACCATGCAAAATTTGAACTTAATGTGAACATTTTTATTGTCGACCAATCAGAGACATTATTTAAACTTAAACCAAGTAGAGGATTTGGCCTTCGTACTGCATCCGATTTTATGCGCTAGCTCAAAAATGCTTTCATTTTACTGTACATTGTGGATAGCTTGGCTGCTCTACAGGCCTTGCCTTGGAACAGAAGCTTAAAGAAGGCAGGGATGACAATTTACTATACATTTTTCAAGATTATGGAATAAAATGACCTAAAAATGACAAAACTTTTGAAAATAACGACAGATTAGACTGAAAATTGGCAAAAATATCTAAAATGTTGGTACCAATGACCACGCGAAGTTTTAAGTTGATCGGTCATACGGTTCTAGTTTAAATGTCAAAAATAACATGAAAAATGGTTTTAAATTTGAACCAATAGGAGGATTTGGCTGAAACTTTTTATGATTGGGTACAATGTTGGTTGCAATGTTTTTGCTAAATTTCAAATTGATCGAAGTAACCAATCGAAAGATAATTTTTTTTAAATTTGAACCAATCACGAGAGCCCGTTCAAAAACGATCCCAGGGACCGCATAGAGTACGTTAGTATGTGTACAAAATTTCAGATCGATTGCTTGAGCGGTTAGACCTGGGCTGTGACCACAAAAAAAAAAAAAAAAAAAAAAAAAAACACACACACAGAGAAAGTGCCATAAGAGTACCGTGGTGACGCTCGCTACGCTCGCTCAATGAGCCTTGGGGAGACTTAGGTATTTTGGGAAAATTTGACGCAACCGTCAATTTCCATTCGTCCTTAGGACTCTTAATGTCCTTGCAGAACTCTGTAGGTCCTGCATCTTACCTGATAGATCTGCAGTGTTGTGATAGACCTGCAGCGCCACTAGCGACACAATCAAGAACCAAGTCTTGTGCCACATCCTGAGAGAGATATTCTAAAGTACAACTTCTTATTCACTTCCTTCAGCTCAACTGCGACTATTCATTTCCAATCGATATTCTTTAAAACTGATAATATTTCATGGAACTAGGTTGATTACAGGTCCTACATCGTAGTTGAGTTATTAGTGTCACGTATGCCTTGGACATTGTAAGCAACTTGTAGCGCAATGCCGAGGGAATAGGGTGTCGTCTAGTGACGTCATCTTTAAGGACCTACATGAGTGCCGCCATGACAGTCCCCCACAGGAGCTGACATTGCGTGTTATTCAATGTATAATAAGTAGGGCTAGCAATCCTTCTTTAGTTTTTTGTTCAGACACGTCTAAAAATGATACAGAAATCAAAAATATCTGTTTAATTTTGTCTGAAAATGCCTTTTTCGTTTTTTTTGATGAATTCAGTCTTTTTCTTGCTATTAAAGTTTTTTTTTTTTTTTAATTTTGGGGAAAATAATTGAAATGCTTGTTGCAAGTTACAACAATTTTGTGAATTTTGGTCTAGACCACAATTCATAAAATTTCCATCCACCATTTGGATGGCCATCAACAATTGACACTTGATACATTAACACATTTATACAATAACTTAGTTTTTAATTTTAATATATTACTCCAAGTCCAACTCCTAAACCGATAAATCGAATAATAATATGTTAACGAATATTACATAACTTAAAATTTCATTTGTCCTTTTTCGGGATTTTGTGGTCCTTTTTAAATAGTTTTAAGGTACTATTTGCCTGCCTTTTTGGACATTTCATAGGTCATAAACATCCTAGCCCTAGTAATAAGTAATATCATATCGATGTTCAAATCATTTTAACTGATATTCACTGAATGTGTTAACCTACAAATGTACTATATTTACAAATGATGGGATGTAAATTCTTTTGTATAAAAAAGGGCTTTAAATACAATGTTATAAAATTAAATTCTATACGATAGTTTTCAGAAAGTTGTAAGTTGCTTAATTTTGCTAAATAATTGAATTGTTGACCATATATAGCTGATAACAATGTCAAGTCCATTAGTCCATCGCCTGACAAGGATGGGAGCTCCCCCCCCCCCCCCCCCCCCCTGCGGACTTGCTGTGACTATATTTTTTTGATAGAGGGTCATATTTGAAGTGAAAATTCACTTGTCTGCACTTTGACCCCTGGTGGGTGTGGTGTACAGGGGAGTTTAAAGTGCCATTTTTGGTATTTTTTGAGTAATTTATTAATTAATTGTGACAAGACGGTAAGAGATAGAGTCTTTCTGAACACATATTTAGAAATGGGATATAAAACTACACTGCATAGTATTTTTTTTAATCTCCTTCTACCGTCAAGTCAAAATTTTGACTTTTTTCCAAAAAACATTAATGCTTTGAAAATTAATAAAATTAAAATCAACCCATAGAAGGTTACCTTGGAAGATAATTTCAGATGTTTAAAGGCCCAAATCAGTACTTGCGTAGCTCCCAAGAGGCCAAAAAGTCATTTTTTTGACATTTTCACAAATATTTTTTACATACGTGATCAGAAGAAAATATTGTGAGTTTTTTTTATAACATTCGGGAGTGGTAGTCATTAAGAGTAACAGAAACATTTTGCAAATGCCCCCGAAACCAAAATTTTGATTTCTTCCACTTTTTGGGGTTTTTGGGGTTTCTTAACTATGTTGGGCGGAATCACCCCCACCCCATAGGGATTTTCAGCGACCACATGTTTTTGATAGAGGGTCATATTTAAAGTTAAAATTCACTATACATTGGGAAATTTTGAGACGTTGTACAAATAATTGTGACAATACGATAAAATATTTAAATATCTGATTTTATATTTGTAAATACGATATAAATATACACCCTTCTGTATATGTTTCTAAATCGTTACCCCCCGAGGTCAAAATTTTGACTTTATCAAATATTTTTGAAAAGTAATGTTTATACATGAAACATATCTGAAAACAATTAAAACAGATCATATTGAGTAATATTTGTGGGTTTTCATGCTCTACTTCATCGATTGACGAATTTTGAATTTTTAAAAATAAATTCCAAATTACACCTAAAACCGCCCAAAAGCTACCCCAACCAACCGCAAAAGTTATAACTAGTTAAGTTTTACTGAAATTATAATTTTCAATCAAAAAAATAATAGTTTTCGAAACTCCGCTTGGTGGGGGGATTTTTTGCCCACTTGACCCGTTTTGTGGGAACATCAACTTCTTAGTTCAAGGTCACACAGAAATTTATGTAAAATAAAATTTGTAGACATTTATCATAGAAGTAAATTCCTGCAAAGAGTGTTGAAAAATATTTATTCGTTCGTGAGTTATACCGTTTCCAAAATTTCCCAAAATTTGGCTACTTTTGCTGTTCAAAGTCACACAAAAAAATGCATCCTACATTTTTTTGAGATTTTGTATTGTTAATTTTGAATTTGAAACCCGATTTTAAATCGTGTGCTTCCATCAAAAGATATGCTGGTTGGAATATTGCCTAATTTTGACTTTTTGGGCCCCCCTGACCGCACCCACCAGGCGCCAAAGTGCAGACAAGTGAAATTCTATTACAAATTTAACGATCTTTCGAAAAAGTATTGTCTCCATGCGTCCGCAGAGGGGGGGAGCTCCGGCCACCTGGGGCGATGGACTACGGGCTTCCGGAATACAAGCTCAGAGCGTTTACCACTCTGCCAACCTGTTCCGTAATTAATATTCGTGAACATAATATTATTCGCTTTATTGGTTTAGAAGTTGGATTTGGAGTGAAAATTTACGATTAACTTAAATTATTGTATGAATGTGTCAATGTGTCAAGTATCGATAATACTTGATAATTTTTTGTAAAAAATGTAAAAAAAATAAAAAAAATATCGGTCAAGTGTCCTCTTATGTTTTTCGGTAATCTGTCCGTGGGTTATCTGTCCCTCGGTAAACTACCCTACAACCTGTTCATCCAAATGGAGGATGGACATTTTGTTAAGACAACAATTTTATTTGTAACTTGAAACAAATAATTTTATATAATTTTTTACAATAATTTAAAAAAGGACAAACATACCTAAAAATAGCAAGAAACGACTAAATCCATAAAAAAATAGAAAAGGGCTTTTTCAGGCAAAAAAAAACACTTATTTTGAAATCAGGAACACATGAAACAAATTTTTGCTACACTTTTAGACGTGTCTGAACAAAAAAAAATAAGAAAGGATATGCCCTAAACATCCCAGCCCTATTTATATTAATATACCGGCTGGCGCAAAAAAAATCACCCTGTTTGAGAGGTCAGTTTATCAAAACTATTATAGATAGGATGCTGAAATTTGTACACATATTAGAAAACATACCAAAATTTAATATGTTGTGCAAGTTTAAAAATCATAACTATTGTAGGAAAAAAGTAACAGCTGTTCAAATTTGGTTGCCAAAAATTGATTATAAAGAGCTCAAAAAGCGCGCGTCGAGAAAACTTCCCATGGCCGGGACGCTGTTTCTTCAGAACTACGTACGATATCAAGCTGAAAATTTCAAATTATATTTCAAATATATTAAGATCGATTGTGTAAACATTTCAATCAATTTGAATGAACGGAACGAAAATTATGGAATCTTGAAGTTGAGCGTAACATCAGAATATGTAGCAATTATTTCTAAACTGGTATTACACACATTATAATTCCCATTATTCTGTTTTCAAACGTATATTTTTTTTATATACATTTTTATTTATTATAAATTAAATACATTTAAACGTTGCCCCGCTAAACCAACAATGGCTTGTCGGCAGGGCTACAATATTCAATTATTACAAAATACAATAGAAATAAAAAACACTCTCCGATCATCACACTCGTGACTGTTCAAAGTAATACACACAATCTACTAAATGAACTAGAATAAAGAGTGTGTGATAAATTCTTGGGAAGATAAAAGTTAATTTATAATTGCGTTATTAAAATTAAAATTTTTTGAAACAAAATATTTTTTTGTAACTACAAATATAACAGTAGAGACTTGATTCTAGTTCATTTTATTCATTAAGCTGTTAGGAGTATAGGTAAAAACAACAGCTTGCTAGACGTAACGGTTTCGGAGATAAATGTTCCTAAACAGAGAAAATTTTGATTTTGAGAAAACGGCATGTTAAGTTTAAATTAACCATTTTATTTGATAATTCATAAACATTTATATTTCAGTATGTTTGACAGCTAAGGGACTGCATCCAAAAGATCAGTGGCTTCAATACCAACCAGAGATGTGAAATGTTCCTATTTACGAAAAAAAATATGTTTTTTGGTCAATTAGGTTCCTTTTAATGGGCAAATAGTCAATGAGGAAAACTAAAAATATGAAGGGTGAGGTAACTAAAACAATTATTTTGAACTACTTCCTCCATATAAATAACAGGTTGTGTTTACATTTCCTAGTAAAAAAAAACGTCAAACTACATGAATAAAAAATAAAAATAAATTATATAAAAAAATAATTCTTAGTGTAACAGTCCCCTTAAAGCATTACTATTGTTAATGGCAATTTGTAGATTATAAAACTATCAAACTCTGTAATAAACAGCTGTTAGCTGGTCAGTAACCAAACATTGACTTTTGTTTTATGACGTAGTGGGGGGTGGTGATCTACATTGATCAATTCAAATTACGAAACAAGTAAAATTACTTTTGGCAACACAGGAGTGCTCAAGGTAGATTGAAGGCACTAAATGCCTACTAAATGCCTACTGGCTTTTCATAAGCTCAAATCAAGCTGAGCCATCATGACTCTGCACAAATTCAAAATTTCAAAGTACAATGTTGCCATATTGTTAAAATTATAGAAAAAGTTTCAATATCCAATTCACAACTAACTTGTTTGGTGCATTAACAATACTCTAAAAAGAAAGGTATAAATATCATTTAAATGTTGTCTTTAAACTACTCTTTATATTATAAAAGTAATTTATGTGCTCAAAGAATTTATAAAGGTAATTATTTACACTTAATAAATAAGTGAAAGCTCTCCAATACTTCAGAAAACCGATCGATCACTTTAAACAGTACAATCAATCTTTATTCTCTACCAAATCATGATTGATGATATGCTGGACAATTTCAGTGGTAAAACGAAATTTTGGAAGAACCTATATTTTGGCAGGTATTTTGCCAAAGCGTTTTACTTGCCAATTTTATCTGCAGTGGATAGTTTGGTTAACTTGTTAAAAGAGGACCTATCTCTATTTTCAGAAGTTAATTAAGACTAAAAAAAAAACAAGTAAGTTGATATAGTTTAATGCTTTATGATTATAAATAACAATTTGTAGATTATCCTCCAACAACATTATTGCTAAGAAAGTCAGTGAAAACTTTTCAGCATTTTTTTTTTATTATTGAAACAACTGCTATTTTTAGAAGTTAATAAGACGGGAAAATATTCAAGTAATTAATGAATAGAATAGAATAGAATATCTTTTATTTGTCTGCTGACCAGTTACAATGGTATAGACAACGTCATAACAAACTATACTAAGCATAACATAGCACACACTAACGTACAATAACGAACAATATTCGAAAAACAAGACTACTTAACTAAAAAATCATCCACTTTATAAAAGCAGTTGTCTACAAAATACATTTTTAGTTTATTTTTAAAACTATTTTTCTCCTTGTTTACTTTTATTTCATTGGGGAGAGCATTAAAAAAATTGCAGCCTGCATAAAACGGATCACTTGTAAATAATTTCAGTCTGTGCATCTGTTTATGTAGTGAACCTACATAAGAGAAACAGAGAAACCTTGTGTGCGGGCTGATCGTTTTGAAAAATAAACTTTTTATTAAAAATATCCCGTACAATTATAATACTAAACAATTAATAATAATGGGAGCTTAAGGTGAGTTTAGGGAGTCTGGGAGTTTAGGGCTCAATTTTAAATGTGAGTCCACGATGCAGTTATTGTTGTAAGCAGGGTGTTTGATGTTTACGCTAAAGTAAGGGTGGAGTTCTTGGTTATCAGGTTGATATTGATGGAAATGTTGCCTCCCCTCATATCCCTTGCACCTGCATTGACCTCTATATTACTTTCTGTCACCTCCAATGCATTATACAACACAAGCATGACACAGGCTGTTATCAACACTGATAAGTATACAGGTCAGTGTTATGAGCCCATTATCAATAGCGTGTTCTCTTACTAGTACATTCACCCAGGTTGTGATAGTCTTGTACTCTTATTAATGCATGTCGTTAAGGTAGAATTCATATTGCTAAGATACTAGAAAATCACCCTAAGGGTAAATCTGGGATAAATGCCAGGTATGGGATAGTTGCCCACCTAGCAATAGTTTTTAAAATACACCACCGAGCGCTGCTCCGATACAACCATTCGACGTGGCTTGACAGACAAGCCCATTGACACCAAATTCGAATCGATGGGACAAAAATTGAGTTGTCAAAAGCAAATATAAGATATTGGAAAGAGTTTTTTGGTGTGAATTTTTTTTGCTACCGTTCGAAAAATTACATAAGTAACTATAGATTACCTAATCTTAATACTTGACCAAAAATATTCTAGTGGAATAAACCTTCCTGAACATTGTGCTTTTTCACTTTTTCATTTTGGATACAAATTTAACGTTTTATTGCATTTTACCAATCAATAGGTATTGCATTTCTTCCACAAAGCTTGCGTAGACATTTTGAGATGCTCTTTAGCTGAAATACCAAAATTTGATATTGATAATTACATTTGAGTTGCAAAAAGGAAAACAATACAATATGTCAAAATGTTTTATTTTGATTGTACAGTTATCATGTAAAACGCCATAAACCATCTATCACACAGTCTCGTGGCCATCTATCCCGAACATATATGGATATTTGTCCAAAAAGTAAACTTTAAGATTATTTTTTCTCTGTTAATTTTTGTTTGAAACAATAAAAAAATGGGAATAGTTAATAGGATAAACACGAATTAAAATTTGAATCAAATCGCACTATTAATCTGAAAGTTACATAATTCATTGATTGAGCTAGCGACATAAAAAAGCAAGCAGGTGCCAGTGAGAAATAATAATAGTAAGCTACTTTATCTTTCAATGCACTCAGAAGCAATTGACGTACTCAGGGTCAGGCAAGCACGAGGACTAATCGTGCTGATAATTAATTCTTAATGTGTTGTTTTATTACGAACGGAATATAGATGCCAAAACTTCGCTTACTTCCCACAAAATATGAAAATTAAGTTGTAAATCGTCCAGATTATTTTGTATGTTTTGAGGTAACTAACTGAAAATTAAAACCCCTGCTGAATTATAAATCTGTAGGTACCTCAGAGGTAGAAGGGCGAAAGTCAATTTCAATTATTCTTGAGATGAGCTCAAAAACAGTTATCCCGCCATACAATCATATTGTAAAGGTGACATGAGCCATTGTGTAAGAGAATACTTCAATATTTAACAGTATTTGTTGACATCAGTCAAATGGCAATAGGGAAGTCACGTGAAATTTTAATCTTGTTAATTTGTAAATATCAACACAAATAACAATGACAAACGCACTTATCACCAGCCAAATTTAAAATTTTCATTCATAAAAAACAAATTCAAATGTCATGGGATATTTTAGCGGGAATAACGGCAGGCAACGAGAATCAGGATTGTGATGTCATTTCCAAGTCTTCAACAATGTGTTGCCATGGTGATTCCTTCGTTGCTATGGCAATATAGTGGATTGTGATGTCATTGTCAATTTTACTGTTTTAAAATTGTAAGAAAATTATCAAACTTTGTAACTGAATTTCTCGGAAACTATTCGTCCCACAACAAAAATAATACTATATCTGTGTTCAGCAACATCTCAACTTTAATAAAATAACTATTATTCTGAAATTTAATTGATAAGTGTATTCCCTATTGATAGAGCTTCATTACGTATAATTCCGAAGTAGATTCCTACACTAAGGACGATGAAGATCTTAACTTTGATTAGATCTTCATTTTAGTTCTTATTTTGACGTCCTGTAGTAAAGGTTAAAACAACTATAACACCTTAGTCGTTTATAACACCACGTCACTGGTGTTATACCGTCACTGGTATAACACCACGTCACTTTTTTTTCACAAGATGGCGGGTGATCAGTTGTTTGCAAGTGAGACGAAATGTTTAAATCAGCTGAATGAGAATAGATTAAAAAGTGAATTAGATAAAAGAGGTGTGAACAGTGAAGGAAGAAAGAAAGTGTTAATCAAAAGATTGGAAGAAGTGATGGAAGCAAATGGTGAAGTTTTAGAGTTCAGAGAAGTTACGCCTACTCAGCCTATTGCTAAAAAGTGTGATGCCTGCGTAGGGTGGAAAAAAGCTGTTTAAGCAGGGGAACGAGAAAGTGAAATTGCTAGAAAATTGACGACAGAAATGGAAAAGAGGTTGGAGCTACAAGAGCGGAAGATCTTGGAGCTGGAAATAACTATCAAACAGCTTAAAATTCAAGTAAATGTATCACAATCTCAGCCAGCTGAAGTTGCCAACATAAGTCAAACACCTGCAGCGCCTTCAACGTCAGGATTACCAACTCAAAGTGAGGGGCGAGACAGCGGCACCGCGGCTCTGACTCTGCAGACGCGTGAAGTCAGTTGGGCGCACGTAGCGGCGGCAAACTCAAAAAAGAAAGCGCGGGAAGTTTTGAATATTCAGCCGAAAGATGCAACGCAAAATAGCGCTACAACGAAAGATCATCTACAACAAAAGATTAAACCAGCCGATTTCCAGGTTGGTATGGAAATTATAAGAGCCACCAGAGATGGAGGAATTTCAATTGGAATTGAAAAGGGGAATGTTCAAGAAGTAAAAGTTAGTATCCAGAGGGCACTCGGCGACGAGTACGAAGTGAAAGAAAACACAAAAGTTAATCCGAAACTAAAAATCTACGATGTTTCCTTAGGTGACTTTGAGGATGAGCAAGAACTAAGTAATGCGTTACAACATCAGGTATCTAAACTCGTAAAGAACAATTCTGCAGTGGTGAAAATAATTCACGTCAGTAAAAGTAACAGCACAGGAATGTCTAATGTAATTATTGAAGTCAGCAATGAAACGAGTGTGAAAATGTTGGAAGAAGGACAGATATATCTTGGCTGGAGCAGATGCAATGTGCGCGAACACGTCTTCGTTAAACAATGTTTCAAGTGCCAATGTTTTGGTCACTTCGCTCATGACTGTGAAGGACTAGATGTGTGTAGATACTGTGCCGGGAACCACAGGGGAGATACTTGCATTTCTGACTATCTAGTATGCTACAATTGTACTAAACACAACGAAAAGTACAACTACAATAATGACATGTCTTTGGACACGGACCATGCGGCAGGTTCAAGCAAATGTCACGTGTTCGACAGAGTGAAAAATAATCAGAGGAATAAAGTGAAAAAATAGCAGATGTGGAATGTGTCAGGAGGCATATTGTATGCCAATGCGCAAGGACTAGGTCAGAAGAAAGATGAAATACTGGAAGTAATAGCTCAACTGAAGCCTGCATTATTGTGTTTCAGTGAAACTCATATTACTGAAGGATTTATGGACAGCGAATTAAAGATTGATGATTATAAAATAGAAAAATGTTTAGCCCAGAGCTCCCACACAGGTGGAGTAATTATATATGTTAGAAATAGTATCAAATATAAAGTTGTTATCAATTATAAGATAGACAAAAATATGTGGCTATTATGTATTAAAGCTAAACTAGGCACCAAGGAGTTGTATTTAGCTGTGGTGTACCACTCACCCAATGCATCTCATGCCATATTCTTAGACTATATTGAGAGTTGGTTTGAGGAACTGACTTTATATAAAGGCAATGTTATTATCACTGGAGATTTTAATATTGATTTGAGTAAACAGTCTACATACAGTGATAGACTGACCAATATAATTCTTGAGTCTGGTATGATACAAACAGTTACAGAAGGTACTCGTGTGACTGCTAATAGTAATACATTGATAGATTTAGTTATAACTAATATAGATAAGCTAGCTGTAGATGTAAATTCAGAGCTCATGATCTCTGATCATAAGACGTTGGTAATAAATGTGTCGTCCTGTCGACGGAATGATGAATTAGAAGTAGCTAGTACTAAAAGAGTGAGGAGAAAGTTAGTAGACGAAGATTTCGAAGTCCTTAATGTAGAGCTTAATAAGATTGAATGGGACTATGAAGAAGAAAATATCGACACATTAGCAAATAATTTTGTACATTGTTTAACTTCCAACATTAATACCATTGCTCCAGAAATGGAAATGGTAGAGAGGAAATGTAAAAGCAGTCCTTGGTTCAACCAAACGCTTAAAGACCTCCAGATGAAAAGAGATAGTCAATATATTAGGGCTCAATTCACTGGCAACTTTGATGACTGGGAATGTTATAAGTTGTGTAGAAATAATTTTGTTGCTAGTTTGAGAGAAGAAAAGCGCAAATACTATGATAATAAGATTGATAGAAATAAACATGACTCTAAACAGATGTGGAAAACTTTAAAATGTTTAGTAAGTAAACCTAAATTAGATCTGGATGACAAAATAGTGTTTGATGGTAATTTTAACTCTGTTAACACTGCTGATAATTTTAACGACTATTTTGTAAAAAGTATTGAAGACATTGTGAATAGTATAGATGAGGCAAATCAAAACATAAACTACAGTGATATTAAAGGCATTAACAAGAATTCATGTGAATTCCTATCTTTCAAGGCTATGTCAATGAAGCAACTTAAGGAAATTGTATGGGAGCTCAAAAACAAGAAAGGAACTGATGATGGTATATCAGCAGAAGTATTAAAAAAGACTTTTATTACAATTGGTGCCCCGTTGCTCAAAATTATCAATACATCATTGTTAACTGGCCAAGTGCCTAGTAATTGGAAAACAACTGTCATAATACCAATACCCAAAGTTGTTGGTACCAAATTAGCACATGAATGCAGACCAATAAATATGTTACCTACATTCGAAAAGATCTTGGAAAAAGCTGTGTTTTTCCAAATTAGTGAATATTTTGAGATAAACAATCTATTATATGAGTATCAATCCGGATTTAGAAGTACGTTTTCATGTGAAACAGCAATTCAGTTACTTATGCAAAGATGGAAGAATGATCTTGACAATAATAACTTAATAATAGCAATATTATATAGCAATATTCTCTTCCTGCACATATTAGGCAGGAAGAGAGTTTTAAAACTTTTAAAACTAAAATTCGCAGTTACTTAGTTGATAGATATGTTAATGGTTAGGTATACAGTCAGTGCAATAATATGTTACTTTTAACCGATGGTTTTATTACTGTGTATAGTTTTATTTTTAATTGGACTAATTTATTGACTTTCACGTTTATAATACGTGGTATTTATTGTGTATATTGTGTTGTATATTGTTCTTGTTTTGACTATAAGCCGGTAGCGAGGCACATGTGTTACGGGGCTTGCCCTATACTCGCTACCGGTAAGTGTACCTCTGTATGTATGTACATTTTAAAATAAATAATAATAATAATAATAATAATATTTATTGACTTTAAAAGGGGATTTGAAACCATTGACAGAAACATCTTGTTAAAAAAACTTAATGCGTATGGACTGGGAGGACAGGTGTTGGAATGGTTTACAAGTTATTTAACTGAAAGGAAACAAATAACTAAATTTAAAGAATTTGTTTCTAAAGAAAAAATTAATGATTATGGTGTTCCTCAGGGCTCTGTACTTGGCCCGTTGTTATTTATAATCTACATAAATGATATATATTTAAGTACGGGTAGCTTATTTGTCAATGTTTTTGCTGATGACACGTTAGTGTCATTCTCAGGAGCAGACATTAAATCAATGTGTCAAGTTGTAAATAATGATCTCACTAAGTTGGAAGAGTGGCTCAGGGCAAATAAACTTAAGCTTAATACTAGTAAAACCAAATGTATGATACTATCAGGCAAAGGAAGCCGAATGTCGAAAGAAATTAATATTAATGATGATGTATGTTTGGAAATCATGAATACGAAGCTGGAGATTGTAAAGGAAATCAAGTATCTTGGAATTATCATTGATCATAACTTGACTCTTTCCAAACATGTTCAATATATATCACGTAAAATTAGACAAAAGGTTGGTTTTCTTGCAAGAATTGGATCGTTTTTATCACCATGGACTAGATTATTAGTATACAAGACAATTGTGTCTCCACATATAGATTATTGCTGTACGATGTTATGGGGAAGAAATGACGGAGATTTAACTAAGCTTCAGGTACTACAAAATAAAAGTATGAGGATAATATTAAGATGGAATAGATATAGTAAGATAACGGATATGTTGGACACTTTACAGTTGTTGACTGTAAGGCAGAGAGTAGCTGTAAGTGTATTAGTGTTTATTTATAAAATGATTAATGGGTTTATGCCCTCATATTTAAATAATATGATTGAGTTTGTTGGTAATAATCATCAGTACAGTACAAGAAACAGTTCCGTAAATTTATTTGTTGCAAGAAGAAACAAAACAAGTAACCAAAAGACCTTGTTTTATTCTGGTTTTAGGTTGTACAATGAACTTCCGAAAAGTGTTAAAAATGAGAGCAGTCAAGTATTATTTAGAATTGAATGTATTAAGTTTGTAAAAGAAAAATTTCACTAAGATTATTATTTATTAAGAATGTTGATTTTAAAATGTCTACTGTGTAACGTATCCATTGTAATCTGACTGAAGTGTACTTAAATAGCAAATTGCTAAATAAAATATATCAATCAATCAATCAATCAAAATACTCATTGCAGTTCTGTAATCTAACCATTGAGACAACTGACCTCTTTTTGAACTTGCACATCCGTTATTAGACTGCAAGATGAAGGACTGAAGGGAAAATTATCTGTTTTGAATAAAATTCTCGTGTGTCTAGCGTTAGGACCGGAAAATTTGAATATTGTCAACATGAAAACATAAAAATGTTATTTACAACAATTAGACAATTATTTAAAATCCATATAATTTTTCTGTAAAAATTTTATAATATTTTCTGCTCAACTTTGCGTTTGTGGTGCCACCTGCTGTGACCCCAAGTAGTGTGTATTAAAAATTGAGACTAGCAATTTTGTCCGACCATTTACTAAAATCTGTATTTATCTTTGAAAATTTCCATTATTTAAAATGCCAAATACCTAAAGCCCCATTTACACGGTAAAATGTCCTATTAAATCTTTTATACAAAAATTAATTTTATGGAATCCTTTGAAGCAAAGTTGAAGCTACGATCACCACACTTTACAGGGATTGGAAACCGTCTGCGAATTGTGACGTCACTCCTATAAGACCAATGCTAAATTCCAATCATTAAATAATATTCACAAACACAATTTCCTGATAATTCCCAATTTAACGTGGGTCACTGTCTCTCTGATTCAGCCCAACTGTAATGTGGTGACGTCATGCGCCATAGCGTTTGCAACTCCCTGTATCTCTGTGGTGAAATCACATGTCGGGCCTGAAGTTTAATTCTTTTGTTTTTCTCACGTCATGAAGCAAAAAAAATTATTGCATATTTTTTGATTTTAAACACCATGTTTTTTGCTATATGCTTATAATTTGAAAAATTTTCATTAAAAATAATAATAATAATAATAATAATAATCTTTAATCCTTTTTTTTCCAAATTACAGTGGGTTAAGGAGGTAAATACAAGGGCCTAATTAATGAAACCGGCTGGCCGGGCCTGACGTTTCTTCTGTATTCTCTTCATCTTCATCATCTTCTTCTCCATCTTCAACTTCTTCTCCTCCTTCCTCCTCAACTTCTCATTTTTATTAACTTCTTTAATAAAGATTAACTTCTTATTAACTTCTTTAATTTTTTTAACTTCTCACTTATTTTTTATTTTAAAAAATAAAATAAAAACATTATTTTGTGCTCTCATCAAACATGCGTACTTTTCTAAGCTAACATATGAAAAAAGAATGATGTCTCTATCACAAAAATTACTATTTGTGGCTCTGTTGGAATACACCGATCTGCCCTATAAAAGCAGTTTTGAGGAAACCTCAGTTAAAGTTTGTACATTGTGAAATAACATCATGACAAACTCGCAAAGAAAAATTATTTATAAAAAAAACTACCTATCGGATTGTCTCCGGATTTTTTTTTCTTGAATGAGAAAAATCATGTGATTTTAAATACCTAAAAAATACAAATGTGTATTTTTGAAAAAAATAAGGGTTTCGAAGAGTATACCTTAATTAAAATTATCTCAATCACTCCTTTTTAAATTTGAATTCAAATCTCTCCACCTCCAACTCTTTCCTGATCACTGTGACAATTCATTTAATTTGGCTGAAACCAAACATTTGTATGTAGATTTCTACACTAAGGATGTTGAAAATCTTAATTTTGATTAGATGTTCAACTCAGTTCTTATTTTGACGTCTTGTAGTCAACATTATGAAGCATATTTTTCGGTAACAGCTTATTCTATTGATTATTTGCCATAGCTAAACAAATACGAAAATGATAATTATTTTTTAAATAGTCGTTAATTTAACTTAGTATTATTTTAAAACTAATATACTATAGTATTCGACACTAAAAGTACCTAGAGAGTGCGCTAGTAAATATAAGATGGCCGCTCACGCGAGTACAATCCCAGCGCGTGCGTACTTTTACATACAAGTCACTTAGATGTCAATCGTAACTAGTTCAGTAAAAAGTTATAAATACATCGCGAAATAACAGAAATTGATGCTTACCTCAGTGTCAACAATCAAATTCAATTGGCATATTTCATTACAGCACACATTCATTCAAATTCTTGTGAAAACGAGTTGTCTATTTACCAAAAGCAGCATTTGACAGAATGCAATTGTTTGAACGATGCGTCAAGAAAAATGTGTGTTCAGAAGGCCGTGAGAAAAACAATTTGCATCTGTCAAATGGTGATTTTTGGTGAATGGACAACTCGTTTTCACAAGAATTTGAATGAATGTGTGCTGTAATGACATATGTCGATTGTATTTGATTGTTGACAATGAGGTAAGCATCAATTTCTGTTATTTCGCGATGTATTTATAACTTTTTACTGAACTCGTTACGATTGACATCTAAGTGACTTGCCTGAACGCGCCCTGTGCGCATGTGCACAAGTACTCGAGGTATAGATGTTAAGAGTCTACGATACTTGATGAAATCCATGTTTGATGAAGCACAAAAAGGCGGCCCTACTTTTTTCTAAACGGCTTTACAGATTGTCTTCAAATTTTCACCGGTGATAGATAAAGAGTAGATCTGTGTCTCTAGTGGCCCCAAAGTTTTATTTTTTGTTTAGTTCTTTCAGGGCAGAGGGGCCAAAATGACTCATATATTGCCCATGTTAGCACTTCCTCAAAGCAAGAAAAAACATTTTTTATTATTTTTTTCGATCACTAGAGACACAGATTTACTCTTTATCTCTATGCTGTTAAATTTTAAATACAATCGGTTAAGCCGTTAAGAAAAAAGTAGGGGCCGCCTTTTTATGTTTTTTTGTGGTTTTCAATATTTGAATTAAAATAACTTACTTCACAGCAGTATATGCAACATGCAACACACGATTGAATGTCACAAATGTCACGTACAACCCAGAGCTAATGCATTTTCATGCAGTTTTAGGATTTTTTTTCATCGGAATCGAAATTTTCTGCGAGTCCTGTCGACTCTTAACTTTTTCCGCTAGGTGGCGTTTTGCAACTTTTAGTGCCAAATAGTTATTACTTGTATCTAGGAAATAGGATTGAATTTCAGAACTGGATGTTTCATCTTAATTAGAAGATTAATCAGGTACTATCAATTTTTATTCAAGCTGTAAAATCAGGGAACATCAACTCAAGTAGTTTCATTTATGTCTTTCGAAATTGAAATGATACATTGAGGAATTCATAGCTTGCACGAACTTCTTTTGTTTTATATCAGCAATGCAAAATTATTGAATTTTCCACCTGAGGACAGACATTTTGTTGGCACGTTGACGGGTCAGATTATAACTTTATTGAGTTAAATCGATGCATTTTTGTAATGTGAGTGATTCCTCTTCGTACTAAAGATTTCTCCGAAGCCTTTACAATTTCCCAGTTACCAATTAACTATAAAATATCGTAAAATAGCACAGAATCACAGCTATTCTGCGTGCCATTAAGATGGTAGCAGGCAACAATGAGATGACATCAAGTGCAAACTATCAATAGGATTTTTTTCATTCGAAATGGTTTACAACTCATCTCCTGATCAACCTGAAGTTCAACATTTAACGGTCTAACACCGTCTAAATCAGTGGTTCTCAACCAATAGGGAAGACTGCCGTGAAAATGTCAAAAACGTAATTTTAAAACAAAATCTCAAAATTAGGAAGAAATAATTTTGTTGACCAAATATCAAATCGCCGAAAGCTAATGTTCAAAACGAATATAAGTTGTTTAGTGCCTGTGCGGCCGGACTAGCATGTAGTTACTGGTTCGTTTGTACCCGTGATTTACCTAATATACCGGACAGTTTATCAATATTATTTGGAATTCATTTTAAGTTAGAGTTAGGCTATCTTAGGAGGGGGTGTTTTATTCTGAACAATGGCGTTAAGAGATGGAGAAATAATGGTTGAGAACCCCTTAAATAGTATACATTATAGATATTGATATAAGAGTAAATATAGTTTTGTAGTATATAGTAATTAGTACGGATATAGTGGTAACAATTAATTTACACATTGATTGTACATTGATGAATATTTTACTAATTTAAAATCATTTGATCAAAATATTATGGAGAAAATATTACATACCAAGCAATCGATTTTATTACCAACAATGCCTAAAATATTTATCGTCACTACCACCACCACCACCACCTAATATTATTATTACTAATTGAGTACTTACACCAGGAATATTACATATACACAACAAATTCTCACTGTAATACCCAGTATTACTGAAATTATGTAGTTTTAAAATAACGTAATCAGGAAAGTATTAATACGTAATAACGCTCTGGGGCCCTATTCTAGAACTTTTGAATTCCTAATTCTCATGGAATTCGATTTCATATAATGTTAATCCTGATGGCTATGACTGGATTCCATCAGAATTGAAATGGGAAAGCATTCTGGAATAGACCTCCAGATAAGCGATCCTGTCGTGTACGTCATCAGTGTAACGTCATTCATATATTACATTGATGCTGTAATGAATGCATCCAAACGGCTTGTTTTTGATTGAATATACGACGTAGTTTGAGTACTCCTGAACATTAAGAATGTTTTTTAACCGAAGTGGTTCAAGGTTGATCGGAGAATCAGTGATATTGTATAAGCCCTGGAAAAACAAATGACAAACAATAAGAACTGTGTAGGTACTTAGTGAAAAGTATGTACTACACACAACAAATCATACAACGGTATTTGAACGAAACGGATTGGCTGCTCATCAGGTTCTTTGACAAACAATCCTTGTTATTATCAAAGAAATCATAGCTCACCTACTAGAGGTAGAAGACGAATTAGCATAGACTTCATCGGATGATGCCATCACATTTTTTTTCATCCAATCCATTTCTTTCAAATACCGTTTTATCATTTGTTGATTGTACGTTACAGTTTACTAAAACTAGGAAACGCTCTGTCTAACGCGTTGATAAGCGAGCACCAGTACAGTCGCCTCTATATCGCTGTGCTAGTTCAATACTAACAACTCAAAAACAAGCTAACTGAGATAATCGATAAAACAAGTTTCAAACATAGCCAGTAAATACAGTGTTATGAAATAGTAAGGGAAAATAGCTAATTAACATGCAAACATAATTTAGAATCACTTTTAATAGAAAATAAATAACCTTATTTATTTTACTCGCAGATATTTTTACAATAAAAGTGTACCACTTTGAGATAGTAACTTGACAGACAGCAAGACACAGCCACCTAAATCAAAATAGTATCATCAAAAAACCATGATTTTCAGAGCAACAGTGCAACAAGTCAAAATAGTGTACACAATATTTTGACATGTATCAGTGTTGCACTGAATGAGTAGGAAGAACACTTCAACATCTAAGTTCAACACTAACACTAAGTTCAACACTAAGTTAGAAGCCATTGCATTTTTATTTATATTGACTTCGAGTTGTTACAGTATTGACCTGAAAGAGCATGGAATTACGAATCCAACGATACCAATCACTCAAAACCTCATTTTTTTTAGATTTGTTAGTATTGAACTAGCACAGCGATATATTCTGATAAAAGCAAGTGATCAAACCAGTCTTGCAAATCACCCCTCTGTATACAAATATCTGTATTTTATGCAACTTATACTACTTCTGTGTACGACTGGTAGTCGCGATAAGGGGACGATCGCGACTGATAAGTTATATCAGGTTAGTTACAACACACATCGAATTTCAACCGCACACTAATCACAAGAAGCCAACTTGAGTCATAGCACGTTGCCATAATGTTTGGTAAAACACTTTCAATTATCAACAAACCAATCTATTCTACAAATTATTACAATCAAAGATACTTTTTGCCCATCAATAAATAGTTTATCTAGCCTGTAGCTTCTGAAAACAAAAGCTTTGATTTTCTTGCTTTGCTTCAACAAGCAAAGAAATGGTATCTACGCACGTATGTATACTATAAACTTACTCAAACTAACCATGATCGTTACGTTTTCTAACAATAATAGGTCTGTTTGCTTCCGAGTTTGATAATAGGGGCACGTTAAACGGCTGCAAAGCACTCCTCGAACATACAATGCTAACCATACCTATGGGAAAATACGTTTTTGTTTTATATATATGACGCTCGCTTCGATACTTTATATTAAAAAAGTTGAAATATGCAACTAAGCAACGATAAACTAATTAAGCACTAGATACGTATCTAAGCAAAGAACTAAAAAGCTAAGCAAATGAGAGAATAAATATTTGCAATAATTGCATTTGATCCGAGTGATTGGAAAATAATTGAGCGAGCGTCTCCTTTCGGCTCATTTGGCACGGACCTCTGTTTTTTTGTTTTTTTCTGTTGGGTAAGGCTGTACAGGTCAGAGTTTTTCTTCGATCGATCTGAAATTTTGCACTCATGTAGGGACAACCTGTTCTGTTTGCAGGCCCCAATTTTTTTTTAAATCCATTCATTTGTTAAAATTGAAATAAACATCTCCTGATAGGTTGAAAAATGAAAATGGTCTTCGATAAATCTGATCAAATTCATATTTTGGCTATACAGGTCAGAGTTTTTCTTTGATCGAGCTGAAATTTTGCACACATGTAAAGCCAACCTTCTCTGTTTGAAGGCCATAATTTTTTTGTAATCCATTCATTGGTTAAAATTTAAATAAATATCTCCTGATAGGCTGAAAAATGAAAACGGTCTTCGATAATTCAGATCAAACTCATATTTTGCATGATCATTAAGACCAACATTGTCTCTTATTTTACAAAATTTCATCACAATAAGTTAAGAATGTATGAACTTATTAAAATTTTTAATATCTGTCAGTAATGAAGTATCAAAATGAATGTTTTCCAGTGCCAATTGAATTGCATCTGATTTGCTATATTTACCAGGATGCTTAGATGTTATTTTCAAGTTTCAATAAAAAGCATAATATGTTTTGTCGATTGAGTGATCATATTTCAATTCAATATGGATGTATATGTTTTCTGTGCTTGTGTACGCATTTCCGGTTCGGGAATTTGCACGTCCCCGTGCTAGCTCACCAACGTGTTACACTGAGCGTTTTCCTAGTATTTTATATTATCTTTTACATACAATATTCCAAATAAATGAACCATGAAATAATCTGAACCACTTTTTAATAAAATTATTATAATGTTCATAATCTTTGTCTAACTCTCACAAAACGATGATTATACTTATGCGCGAAAGCAAACTGAAAGTCCGGTAATTTTGTGATGTGATTATACCCACCACTCAATACATGAATCGATTCAGAAAAATGCCTTCTACAACATATCCAAAATCGCCCAAAATCCGTGCACCGGAAGTACTTTTTAATCACTTTTTAAGTTAATTTCCCATTTTAATTCCATCTTCCAAAAAAAAATCACGTAACTCCGATTTTGACGAAACTTGGCAGAATTGTTCACCAACCTAAAGGAACACAAATAGCTCTCTGAGCGTTTCCTCTAAATCTCATCGTTTGGGAAATATGGCCCATTGAAAAGTCATATTTTAGTCAGTTTTCGACGATTTATAGGTCACTCACTTTGAGTGTAATTTGACGTTTTGCGATGTCCATATTTCCCAAACGATGAGATTTAGAGGAAAACGTTCAGATAACTATTTGTATTCATTTAGGATGGTGAACAATTCTGCCAAGTTTCCTCAAAATCGGAGTTACATAAATAAATTTTTTGCAAGAAGGAATTAACATGGGAAATTTACATAAAAAGTGATTAAAAAGTACTTTCGGTGTGTGGATTTTGGGCGATTTAGGATATGTTGTAGAGGGCATTTTTCTGAATCGATTTATTTATTGAAACCTTCTGTTGCAATTAGTGGTGGGTTCAGCCCTTTTTTTGCTTTAAATTACTGGGCTATAAAACGAAGTTCCGTATTGATAAACTTTCATCCGTAATGTATTGTTAATAAAGATTATGACATCCAGCTGACTTGGCTGAGATGAAAAGTCTAGTATATGTTTGTAGGTAAATAAATGATACTATGAAAAGTTACATCTGTAAGCAAGCAGTAAATTGTCTTATTTCATGTTGAATTACCTCTAACGTATTAATATTTAAATACGGAGAAATGTCTGTAAATTGACAACGTAGGTGTTATCCCCATAAAAAAAACAGCCAAGTCTCTTCAACTCAAAAAAATATGAAATCTAAAAATTCTGCACTGAAAAGTAGTGTTATCAAAAATTGAGCACAGTCAAAACTTAATTTGAAAATCTAAAAATACTTAGCGCATCGTGTATATAAATAGCTTGGAAGTATAGGCCAATTATAAAATATACAGCCAGGGTATATACTTGCCACCTGTTAAAAACTACTTGCAAGATGTAAATAAATAATAATTATACATAAAATATACATATTCATAGTATACCTATAATGCCATAAAAATCCGATACGCCAAGTATTTTTTGATATTCAAATAAAGTTTTGACTTGGATCATTTTTTGATATCACTACTTTTCAGTGCAGAATTTTTAGATTTCATATTTTTTTAGTTGAAGAGACTTGGCTGTTATTTTTACACGAAGTGTTTTTATGGGGATATCACTCCTTTTTTTAGTTTATTATTACAACTTGTGACAATCGAATGAACAATTACTAAATCCTTTAAAAAAAATCACCCTTTACAATTTGGTTATTTTCATGAAGAATAGCAAAGCAAGCAAAGGTTTCATTCCAATCGGTCAACCCAGTTCCGAGATATGGCAACACTTCGGTTTTCAAAATGGCTGCTGAACTTTCTGCACTGCCACATAGAATGTATAACTATAAATGATGTGTATCATTTTAAGCTTTCTGAATATGAATTTATTGTATAGGAGGGGATTATAATAATTTATAAATTTGAATGACGGCATTTCCGGTCTCATAAAAAAGAAAATTCTAGTTTGACTGTTCCTATTCCATAGAGATGGCCTTCCAAATCGTTTGGCGCTAGATTTATACCGATCTGTCAACCAGTTTTCGAGATATGACGTTTCTTCCGGTTTCAAAATGGCTGCTGAAATCACTGACCTTTTGAATTATAATTTAAACATGATTACATTTCACTATGAGCTGTCTCAAATAGTATATTTATTGCATCAAAACGGAAATTTGTGAGATTTTTTAAATGTGTGACGTCATTTCCTGTTTTGGTATGGGAAACTGCAAATATTATTGATGAAAATACATACAGTTGACCGTCTAAATTGTTTAGCGCTGGTTTCGTTCAAATGTATTTAGCCGTTATTGAGATATGATGTCACTTTCGGTTTCAAAATGGCGGCTTCCGGTTGGTTTTATAACAAGTCAAATGAGATATCAAAAGTACATACGTTACATAAATATTAAAATAAATTGATCCAATTTGTTGCCGAAATGCCAATCGATGTATTTTAAATTTCATGACGTCATTTCCGGTTTCGTTAACATAACTATTAGTCTGTTGCTATTGATAATCCATAAAGTTGACCGTCCGAATCGTTTGGCGCTATTTTCGTTCCAATCGGTTTAGCCGTTGTCGAGATATGATGTCACTTCCGGTATCAAAATGGCGGTACAAAAAATTCAAAGAAGGAGAGGGCAAATCAGACGCCAAAAGTGCACACGTGGTAAAATTTTGAGATCAATCGGTTTAGCCGTTTAGGCTGTGGCCTGTTTTCCGGATTATAGCTCCAGCTTTTACTAAGATTAAAACCGCCCTAAAACACGATTTTCACGGCCCTCTAGCTCGCAAACGGCATAACCTATTGTTTTCAAAATTGGTATATGTTGTAGGGTGGGCCATAGCTCGAAATTAATATATTTCGCAACAATGTGAGATTTCCCAATAATATGATCCAGGGGCCAGATTCACAAAAAGTATTATCTATTTATACGTACTATCTTTGGTATTATCTTTCATTTAACATGGGGTATTTGGTATTAAATCAAAAGATAATACGTATTAGCAGATAATACCTTTCGTGAATCCAGCCCCAGTAGGCCGAAAATGCCACTTTGATGCTTACAGTAAAAGTGGGTTTGCTCCAGCCTTTATATAAGAGTGTGCGCGCCGTACGACTTGGCTGGCGTGGAGCGACCGCTCCACTAGATGTATTCTTGTGCTATGAGTGTTATCTTACCTTAACTTAATTTTATTCGTAGTTTGTAACAATTACTGCCTTCAATTCCTAGGTTGTTCTAGTTGTATTATTAATTGGCTTCTCTACTAGAAGAATAGATCCCCATAAAAAACACTTCGTGTAAAAATACCAGCCAAGTCTCTTCAACTAAAAAAAAATATGAAATCTAAAAATTCTGCACTGAAAAGTAGTGATATCAAAAAATTAGCCAAGTCAAAACCTTATTTGAAAATCAAAAAATACTTGGCGCATCGTGTATATAAATAGCTTAGAAGTATAGGCCAGATATAAAATATACATAAAATATAATAGTAAACCTATAATGCCCTAAAAAAACGATGCGCCAAGTATTTTTTGATTTTCAAATAATGTTTTGGCTTGGCTAATTTTTTGATATCACTACTTTTCAGTGCAGAATTTTTAGATTTCATATTTTTTTTTAGTTGAAGAGACTTGGCTGGTATTTTTACACGAAGTGTTTTTTATAGGGATATCACTCCTTTTTTTAGTTTATTCTTACAACTTCTTGTGACACATATCGAATGAACAATTACTAAATCCTTTAAAAAAATCACCCTTTACAATTTGGTTAGGTACTACTAATGAAAAACAGCGTATGGTTCTAAATATTTGCTTTAAATGATCTTTAATGAAGAATAGCAAAGGTTTCATTCCAATCGGTCAACCCAGTTCCGAGATATGGCAACACTTCGGTTTTCAAAATGGCTGCTGAACGTACTGCACTGCCACATAGAATTTATATCTATAAATGATGTGTATCATTTTAAGTTTTCTGAATATGTATTTATTGTATAGGAGGGGATTATAATAATTTATAAATTTTATTGACGGCATTTCCGGTTCATAAATAGGAAAATTCTAGTTTGACTGTTCCTATTCCATAGAGATGGCCTTCCGAATCGTTTGGCGCTAGTTTCAAATGCCGATCAGTCTACCAGTTTTCGAGATATGACGTTACTTCCGGTTTCAAAATGGCGGCTGAATTCTCTGACCCCTTGAATTATAATTGAAACATGATTACATTTTATTATAAGCTGTCTCAAATAGTATATTTATTGCATCAAAATGTAAATTTGTGAGATTATTAAAATGTGTGACGTCATTTCCGGTTTCGGTATAGGAAACTGCAAATATTATTGATGATAATACATAAAGATGGCCGTCTAAATTGTTTAGCGCTGGTATCGTTCAAATCTATTTAACCGTTATTGAGATATGATGTCACTTTCGGTTTCAAAATGGCGTCTTCCGGTTGGTTTTATAACAAGTCACATGAGATGTCAAAAGTACAAACGTTACATAAATATCAAAATAATCGGATCAAACTTTGTCGCCGAAATGCCAATCAATGTATTTCAAATTTCATTACGTCATTTCCGGTTTCATTAACATAATTTTTAGTATTTTGCTACTGATGACCTATATAGTTGACCGTCTAAATCGTTTGGCGTCAATTTTGTTCAAATCGGTCCAGCCGTTGACGAGATATGACGTCACGTCCGGTTTCAAAATGGCGACACAAAAAAAGTCATGGGGGCGAGGGCAAATCAGACGCCAAAAGTGCACACGTGGTAAAAATTTGAGATCAATCGGTTTAGCCGTTTAGGCTGTGGCCTGTTTACCGGATTTGAATTCCAGGAGACTACTACTACTACTACTACTAAGATTACTGATTAATACCGCCCTACAATACTGTTTTCACGGCTCTCTAGCTCGCAAAGGGTGTAACCTATTGTTCCCAAATTTGGTATAGGTTGTAGGGTGGGCCATAGCTCGAAATTAACATATTTCGCAACAATGTGGGATTTCCCAATTTTTAGATCCAGTAGGCCGAAAATGCCACTTTGATGCTTACAGTAAAAGTGGGTTTGCTCCAGCCTTTATATGAGACTGTGCGCGCGCCGTACGACTTGGCTGGCGTGGAGCGACCGCTCCACTAGATAAATCTACCACCTGTTCAATATAACAAACTTTAGAAAAAATTAGCATACTTACAAAAATATTTTTCAAGATCTATTTTTTGCACTAATTGCGTATTGAAAGTACCGAAGCTCTACAAATGATCAGTCAATAAAGTATGTGACGTTGATAGAGGGATACTTACTTTGGGGATCACACATTTCTCTGGAAAGCCCTCAATGTGTTGGGTGATATCCGACCAGACGTGTCCGTTCTCCTTCACATGATCACAGAAGCCGGCGTCAATGTAGAAAGGTGCTTTTTGAAATTTACACGATGCTGGTCCTTTACATTTTGAAATATTTATCGTGCCAAACACCTGCAATCAACAAAACACTATGTTAGGGCACAATTTTACTTGGAACAATATCATTGTTCGTTTACATTGCCACAACCTGCCAAATTGCCAAATGGCGATCGTTATGGACATTTGGTAACTTATGGCATTGTGGTAACTTGTGGCCTGTTCGATTTGACATTTGTGGCAGGTTAGTGTTGCCAAAACCTGCCACTTTCTACACTTGGTTCTGATGGATATGTAGGCTGTGGCAAGCTGTGGTAAATTTTTAATTTTAAATGTTTTACTATGACAGTGAATATTCAGACTAGGAATTTGGTTTATGATAAATATTTATTTACAGCAATATTGCTTCCTATTTTATTAACCTTACTACACTTTATTCCTAGGGCAGACACACTCATTGTTCTCGTTTTATAATGTATCGTAAACTCAATTGCTCTCATTGTATCCTCAACCATTTATTGCACATCCCTTGTTCGCTAATACCCTGTTCACACTGAGGATTCGATCATGATCCAAAATCTCGATTGAGTTGTAAGAACGCAATCGAAATCTGAATCATGATCGAACTCAAGGTCAAACAAAAGAAATCATGAATCTTATAAACGAAAACTTACAAATTCATGCTCTAATTGCATGTAACAAGCAATATAAAGTTTAACTTGAATCTTGCCTCCATTTTGATTTCGATTGTAATTGAACTGGACCATGATCGAATTCTGTGTATGAACAGGGTATAAGGGTTATACAGATTTCCGAAAAAATGGATCTTGAGTGGGTGAAAATGTAGACACATTTGAGAATATCTTGGCTCTGCGGCAGAGCTGATACAGAGAGCTTTCCACAGCTAAGGTATGTTTTGACACTTTTAGGTCATCCACAATAGTTCGTTTGGTGTGACTGTTTTTGACTGTTTGTGGTAACGCCGCCCACTTTTGGCTCTACCACAGACAACCAAGAGCTGCTATTTGGCAGGTTTTGGCAGGGTAAACGAACATACCCAATGGATTGATAATCGCGAGAGCACGCAATCTTATCGCATTCAATGTTTATGCGCCTGTTTTTGAGCGAGCGTAACGAGAGTCACTACGGTACTTTTATGGAACTATCTCTGTGTGTTATTTTTTTGTGTTTTTGCCATAACTGCCCAGGTCAAACCGTCCAACCAATCGATCTGAAATTTTGCACACGCACTATATTAATCAAATTGGTATAGTTTTTAAACCGAATCATGTATTTTTTTTAAATTTACACTGGGACCGTTTGGCCGATCTACCTTTAAGATTTCATGGTCATCAGGACCAACTATTTTGTAATTTATACAAATATGTAGTTATTTTCCAAATGTATTGAAATTTTACGGACATTTTATGCTTGTTGTAAATATTTGTCAAATTTCTTGAAGGATTTGTCAAATATTTTATCACCGCTTCTTTGACGAATGACGTTTCGGCAATTTCAAGGTTTGTAGAGCATAAACTTGCAATTGCAGGTCACTTAGCATGCAATACGACAGCTCGCTTATCAACGCTTTACACAGAGCGTTTTCCTAGTTTATGATTAGTTGAACTGAAAGACCTTGACTCATCAAAATCATTCAGATACGAAATAGGTTTAAGGATTTTTTACCAAGACCCGCAAGGTATGGAAGTCTCCACATTCCAGACCCCCCCCCTACCCCCAACCGCCACACATGTCACCCCAAGTAGGTAAGTATAGGGACATAGGGATACAGCAAGGTATGGAAGTCTCCACATTTCGGACCCCCCCCCCTCCCCCCACCACCACACATGTCACCCCAAGTAGGTAAGTATAGGGACATAGGGATACCGCAAGGTATGGAAGTCTATACATTCCGGACTCCCCCCCCCCCCTCCCCCCACCAACACACATGTCACCCAAGTAGGTAAGTATAGGGACATAGGGATACCGCAAAGTATGGAAGTCTCCACATTCCGGACTCCCCCCCCCCACTCCCCCCACCGCCAGACATGTCACCCCAAGAAGTTAAGTATAGGGACATAGGGATACCGCAAGGTATGGAATTCTCCACATTCCGGAACCCCCCCCCCTCCCCCCACCCTCACACATGTCACCCCAAGTAGGTAAGTATAGGGACATAGGGATACCGCAAGGTATGGAATTCTCCACATTCCGGACCCCCCCCCCCCTCCCCCCACCCCCACACATGTCACCCCAAGTAGGTAAGTATAGGGACAGAGGGATACCGCAAAGTATGGAAGTCTTTACATTCCGGACTCCCCCCCCCTCCCCCCACCCTCACACATGTCACCCCAAGTAGGTAAGTATAGGGACATAGGGTACCGCAAAGTATGGAAGTCTCCACATTCCGGACTCCCCCCCCCCTACCACAAAACCGCCACACATGTCACCCCAAGTAGGTAAGTATAGGGACATAGGGATACCGCAAGGTATGGAAGTCTCCACATTCCGGACTCCTTCCCCCCTCCCCCCACCCCCACACATGTCACCCCAAGTAGGTAAGTATAGGGACATAGGGTTACCGCAAGGTATGGAAGTCTCCACATTCTGGACTCCCCCCCCCCCCTCCCCCCACCCCCACACATGTCACCCCAAGTAGGTAAGTATATAGTGATATCTACTGGGATACGCTTGGGATATGATGCCATGCAAGAGGCAAGCGGAATCTAACTTCCCAAGTTTATTTCAATCAATTTACTGACACGATCTCTGCTCACAACAAAATATTCAGTTCGTCATTGGTAGATGGCCTGAAGTCCATTTTCTCGATTTAGCGTTGCACACTTTTCAATTGTAATCAAACTCTATGATTTGCCCCCGACGGCTGTCACCTTAACGCGGTGGTGGGGTTTGTGCTGGCCAATGATCCACTGCAGCTACGCCGGCGAGCATATGCTCATGTGTAAGGGCTACCCATGCCGGACAGGTCAGTGGTGAGGTCCAGACAAAGAGCAGCCAGGGTCGACCTATCCATGCGCTCCTACGAATTTACGGTCCCCTCGGGCCGGCCTTCCCCCTCGAGATGGTGATCCCCCTGAAATCGGGTCCCGCCGGCCCGAATCCTCACACCCCCCGGTCCGTCCCCATTTCGAAATGGCTTTCCCTTCAGTCTCAGACTATCCCGGATCGGGCCCGTTAGGTCGACCCCTCCCCATGTCCTCCCTAGAATTCAACAAAGTTAACAAAATTTAATGTGCGCAAAACGACCTCGCTGTCGACGCGCCATTTGCAATTTGACATGGCAACAAAATACAGTATTGAAGCAT
This sequence comes from Leuctra nigra, assembly GCA_934045905.1. Classification (NCBI taxonomy): domain Eukaryota; kingdom Metazoa; phylum Arthropoda; class Insecta; order Plecoptera; family Leuctridae; genus Leuctra; species Leuctra nigra. Next base: position 25,391,594 of record OW203772.1, on the reverse strand, counting down.
AATGACTCATGTCAAAATTACAAACATGATAATAATAATGAAAGCAGTATTCGAAACTAAAAGTACCTAGAGAATGCGCTAATATCAGTAAGATGGCCACTCACATGAGTGTGCACCCAGTGCGCGCGCGGGTAATTCACTTATATGTCAGTCGTAACGAGTTCAGTAGAAGTTATAATTACATCGCGAAATAACAGAAATTGATGAATACCTCAGTGTCAACAATCAAATACAATCGGCATATTTCATTACAGCACATGCGACACATTCATTCAAATTCTTGTGAAAACTAGATGTAGTATACCTACTTATATTCACCAAAAGCAGCATTTGGCAGATTGCAATTGTTTTGAACGAGGCGTCATAAAAAATGTGTCAGACGCGGTCGTTTAGAAAGCCGTGATAACAACAATTGCGATCTGACAAATAGTGCATTTGGTGGATAAACATCAGTTCTCGCAAGAATTTGAATGAATGTGTGCTGTAATGAAATATGCCGATTGTATTTGATTGTTGACACTGAGGTATTCATCAATTTCTGTTATTTCGCGATGAAGTTATAACTTTTACTGAACTCGTTATACGATTGCCATGAAAGTGACTTTCCCGCATGCGTACTGAAGCCACTCACCGGGAAAATGTTAATTTTTTTACGCTAGGCGGCGTATTGCAACTTTTTGTGTCGAATTACTGGCACGTGCTCGGCTCAAGAATCATTGAAATGGACTTCCGGCATTCTAACTCTGAGGTTCAGACATGTCATGTACTCACTGTCGTTATCTTAGCTGTGAGGTCACGTGGCACATCCAGAGTACCAACTAGTGTTGTCTTTCCGTCTGCCGCTTTCTCCAAATGCACATCGAATGCGTTTTTTCCAAAATTAAGTATTTTACATTTGGTATCCACGGACTGCAACTCGAGCTGAAATCATTGTCAATTCATAGTTTGCTCGTGACGTCATCTCATTGTTGCGCGGCCATCTTGGTGATACTTGTCAGAACGGCTGTCAATCTGTTTTTCAGTATTTTTTGATATTATTTATGGTTTACCTGTGCATGTAGGCTGCAGAAGAACCACTCATTTACAAACTATCTTCCACTAATAGTGCAGGTTCAAGTGTAGAAAAAATGCTTTCCGCTCGATTGGAGTGCCGAAATTGATTTTTTCATTTTTATCAATTGTTTACATCATTTTTAATATTACCTGATGTGCCTTCAGTTTTTTTTGGTGGCCATCTTGGAAAATATGGCGGAAAACGTACATTTTACAAATTATTTAATTGTTGGTAGAGGAAAGGTTGAAAAATTATGAAATAATTCACTAAAACTAACTCAAATATGGGGACTTGAAAAAAAATACGCCGTGAACGAATTTTATTTTTTTATTGTTGGAATTGACCAATCACGTTTCTGTGTTTTTTGCTCTCGATTTATTATGAAACGCGTGGACTTAGACTAAAATATGTGGAATTAAAATTTGTAGACAATTTCATTTTGAACAATATGCGTTTTAATTTTTTTTTTTTTTTTTTTTTTTTAATTGATATTTTTCTGTTTATGGCGTATTTTTTTTCAAGTCACTATATTTGAGTTAGTTTTAGTGAATTATTTCATAATTTTTCAATCTTTCCTCTACCAACAATTAAATAATTTGTAAAATTTACGTTTTTCGCTCGTTTTCCGCCATATATTCAAGATGGCCACCAAAAAAATTGAAGGCACGTCAGGTAATATTAAGGGGAAGGAAGAGCCTCTGAATGAGGACCTCGGCTGGAAAGCAGTTATCGTCCCGTCTCGTTGAAGATAGACTAGATGTTAAAGCGACAAAGTTGTGGAGAATGAATTGCAGATTGTGCAGCGTTGACCACTTATTTGAAATTTTTAATCACCTTAAAGTTATAAGTAGTTATATGTTGCGTAATTATTGAGTAAATAAAACTAATAATTTTAAAAATTTGTTCAACGACGCTTAAACTAGATTTAATTTCAAGCAACTTTGCTCTTGAAACTTTTTTTCTAACTTGATTGGTAGAGGCACAATTTGCTTTCTCACACCATCAATGTTATGAGTTTTGCATAAAACCAGGGGCACTGAAACCGACTGAAGTTGCAAGTAAACATTCTGGGAGTTCCAGTAACGGTGTGGAAGGGGATGATGGGAGGGTCCTAAGAGACAGCATGGAAATATAAATAGTGCACTGATAGCGAGAGTTTGTATGTCAACAATAATCATCAGTTTCCCCGGCATTTACACAATCAACGACGACTGGAGACAGACGGACCTCAGAGTTGTCTAAATCATCTTACCTAATTTATAAAAATCTATCTATCATAAAGTGTATACCGTCTAAAATGATTGGAAATGGCCTAAAATTAAATTTTCATTGTAAGTTGATAAAATGTAAGTGAAAATTTTCAGAAACATAGAATGTTGATATTCAAAACAGCCATGTACAAATCATCCCAACAATTTAATTTATCATAAGAAAATTCGCTGTTGTATTAATAAAGACTTCACTTAATATTATTTTTTATGCTATTTTTTAAATTTTAATTTGAATATTTATGTTTTTTTGAAGATATAAATATATTTTTGCTAATTGAATAACTGTTGAAATCGGCAACACTTCTCTAAGCATCCAATAATAATTCACTGTAAATAGTAGCATCTCGGGCTATCTATTATTCTTGCGTCAATCTCGGCAAGGTTATGTCACGATGTGTATGTATTCTCATTGTGACAACAATGTCGAACAGGTTTTCCGTCTACAATTGCTAGTGCAGAATAATAGATGAATTTCGACGCTCGCTAAGAGCACATCAATGTGTGTCTTTACTGTATGCACTATTTTATTATTTATAACTGAAAACTGTATGTTATAAAGGTAAAGAAATATTTTTGGTTGCAATTGTATCATAGCAATTGAATGATAATTATACATTTTACGTGTTATTTCACACGTTAATCCCGAACACAGGTAGGTCACCGTTAGCAATGATTTGTCAGAAAAACGGCGAATAATTATTTAATTGTTGTATTGACCGTTATCATTACTCCAACCATTCCATTTAAAAAAAAAAATCGATGTAGGTGTCAAAGGTTTTAAAATATAAAATATAAAGTGTGTGACTTTTTGTTGATTTTTTCTACTAGTTTTGAGCAATGAAATAATATATGATATTATTTCAAAATTTCAACATCGTGTTACCTAATTCATTGATTTATAAATTTCACAACATACCACTTATATAGTCCGGAGAAAAGGCTGGAAATATTCATGTGTATTTGTATTACTTTATTTCATTATTTTTCGTATTTTCTACTCTCTACTTACAAGAAGTAGACAGTAGACAGTGTCTACGTTCTATTACAAGAACCACATGCACAAAAACTAAAATGATTTTCTTGCTCTGATTGCGATAATATTATTCTCTTAGTAAAGAACCCAGAGAGAAATGAGACTACCTATCAGTGGCGGTTTGTGCATGAGGCAAGGGAGGCTGTGCCTCACTAAATATTAGAGAAGAAGAAAGGGATTGCATCGTATTTCACAACTCTTAACTTCATATTTAATTGTGTATATCATTTTAATTTTAAATTATATAAATATTAGTATTTTACTTTGACTGATTTGTTGAATTCGCCACGCCAATCCCCGACAATGAGTGCGCGCGCTGCTGAATACACGTTAGCCGTATACGCGGACTGCAAGGGAGGCAGAGCTGCTTACAGCCTCGTGTAGCCTCTGATTCATACAGGCGAGGGGCAAGCGCGGGAGTGCGGGGTAAGCGCAACGCATGCAGAGCTATGATGACGTCAGTGAGGCGGCGGACGTGCCCGAGAGGCTCCGAGCAAACGACGAAGCTTTCTGCCCGCGCCGCTCTGCCCGCGCGTTTACTATAGTATTTTATAATTACGTTTAATATTATATTAAACGTAATTATAAAATATTTTTCTGCCTCCCCACATTTCAAACCCACAAACCGCCACTGCTACCTATACCTATTCGTAAACAAATTTTTCCAATGGCATTATACTCTCAGGTAGTGAAATAAGATGCAATCTTTGAATCTATTAGATAAGTGTTATACACTTTATTGAGTGTGATTATTCTTGATCCTCGATGATTTTGTTCGTGTTGTGAAAGTGATGCCAATGATGTCATTTGAGTTGGTAACCAGTCTGGACCCAGCGATCATACCAACAATACTCGGGGTATCCGATCTCACTTCTGTTTACATTTTTTGCATGGGAACTAAAGTCGGAAGAAAACATTCATATCAAACATTGTTCCCAGCTAGACCAATCACAGTAATGACAACAAATTCGTCGCAAAATCTGATCCCGCCTTATTTACCTTTAAAAACCCCGCCTACAATAGCAATTAGGGCTGATTCTCTAGGAGCAGTCAGCCGGTCCTTCCCCTTAAGAATGATGTTAACAATCGATAATTATGAAAAAATCAATTTCGGCACTCCAATCGAGCGGAATTACATTTGCTCCCCTACTATAACCGATAATAATAAGTCGACTTGACAACTATCACCAATATGGCCGAAAATATACTTTTTTAGATAGTTGATGTAAAACAAAAGACGCTCGTGCAAACTATAAATTGACCATATGAAGGTGAAGGTAAAAAAAATTTAATTAGTTTTGAGTACATTGAAATATTCGTCCAAAATTTTAGGGAGATTCATTGATAAACACCTGAGATACTGATTTCACAAGACCTTCCCCTTAAACCGGTTTAAGGGGACCGGGTCGTGAGCATTTAACATGCAAATTTCCCATATTTTATGTACATACCTGTGACTCAGCAAGTATGATAGCTACCATCCCAATTTTTTTTTGCAATGCATTATGATCACACTGAACTAGGTTCTTTTTCGTAATACTAGTACTTTTATTTAAATGACTTTTTGCTAATTGCCGATATGAACATCAAAATAACGCTGTTTTTTTTACACAAATTATTTTTTTTAGTCTTTTTATTTTAAGACCTATTTCTTAAATCCTAGTTCCATAGTTATAGTATACTAAAACAAATATATGTTTCATAAAAAAAATGATGGTCTAGCTCTAATAGTTTTCGAGTTATAGGTATGGAGCATCAATAATGTGTTACAGAGATAACGGGGATTAAAGTCAGGGTGAAAAACTGACTTGGTATGAATATTGAGAAATCATTACAGACACCCGACATAAAATGAGTTTTAGCAATACTAAAAGATATACCTAACAATGTTGATATCATTTTGTTCATAAAACTCCGCAGAAAATTAATAACATTTTAACAAATAAATAAAAAAAAGTTGGTCTTAAGAGGGCTTGGTAGTGAGCGTGGCTTTGACGAGTTTTTTAATCGATTTTTATCAATATCTTTTTCCAGTGTAATTGTTAACAAAATAGGGCTATGGACGTGAATTCAGAACAGTTCAATGAAAATAATTTCATAGTTTGGAATAAGCTATTAGTTTTATTGTGTCCAACAGGTGTTTAGAACCCGAAAACTAATAAATTTTAAGGTTCTAACCTGTTGGACAAAATAAAACTAATAACTTATTCCAAACAATGAAATTATTTTCATTAAACTGTTCTGAATTCACGTCCATAGCCCTATTTTGTTAACAATTACACTGGAAAATGATATTGATAAAAATCGATTAAAAAACTCGTCAAGGCCACGCTCACTATCAAGCCGTCTTAATGCGATCTGCGAGGTATGTGTGTGTTTATTGACTATAAGGAAAAGATCGTATTTATTCTTACCTTCGGATTCTTATCATCTGCAGCGTGAATCAAGGAGAGCGCTGGAAAAACATGCCGTCAGAACATAAGCATCTCTAATATCAATAAGAATTACTAGGAAAACGCTCTGAGTAACGCGTTGATGAGCGAGCACGGATACGCGCAACACCTCGAACCGAAATTCTGTTTATCGAAAATATCCTTAAAAGCCAATAATTCTTGAATTTCGTCACAGACTTGTGTGAAAATCTCCAACAATTCCTAAAATATTGGTCCCAATAACCACGCAAAGTTTTAAGATCGATTATACCTTTATGATTTAACGATTCCTTGTTAATTTCCAAAAATCACAGGATCTCGTTCAAAAAATATGAAAACGGTCATATTAGTTTCATTGAGCGAGCGAAGCCAGCGTCTCCTTTTGACTCTTTTGACACGGACCTCTTTTTTTTTTTTTTTTTTCTTTTTTTTTCTTTTGACTGCTATCTGGAGCAATAGAAGTCGCACCGTTTCACCTATCGATCTGAAATTTTGCACACATGTAGAGACAACCTTCTCTGTTTGCTGACCCCAATTTTTTTTAAATCTATCAATTGGTTAAAATTTAAATAAATATCTCCTGATAGGTTGAAAAATGAAAATGGCCTTCGATAAATCTCATCAAACTCATGTTTTGCATGATTATGCAGACAGACATTGTCTCTCATTTTACAAATTTTCATCCTAATCGGTTAAGAATGTATGAACTTATTGACATTTTTAATAGCTATCAGAAATGAAACATTGAAAATGAATGTTTTTCCACTGCAACTGAATCTGATTTGATTTAGGTACAAGTGTGTTTAGATGCTATTTTCAATTTTCAGTGAAAAGCAGATACTTTTATGTTGAATAAGTGGATGATATTTTAATAATTCTATGTGGAACGTATTTCCAAACAAATCATTTTGAGTATTCGCAAAACTAAGAACCTTGATTGACTTTTCGTAAATTCGTATAGTTCTGATGGCCGTGCTTCCTGTGTGTTTCATAAAGTGGCGTTTGATCTCTTCTTGTTATCACACCTCATTTCAAATCTCTCCAGCATTTTGCTTATTTTCGTTGAAAAAGTTTGACAATTTGGTGTGCTTTGTGAAGGGTTTAGTAAAGTTCCCCGCTTTTATAGCAGGTGACATTATTTATCCAGAGTTTTTGTCCGAACATTGAAAATGAAATTTCATAATAGTCTTCTTCTACCAATACTTGTGGAAACGTTGGATTCATTCCGTTTCTGAGCTTCTGTCTAGGCTGACATTTCCTTTAAGAACTGTTTATCGTTTAATCTAGGTTTAATAATGTTAAAACGTTTATTAAGTTTTCTATGTGTTAACGCATCTTCGGTTCTATGTTTGCGCACGTGTCCGGTGCTCGCTCATCAACGCGTTACACGGAGCGTTTTCCTAGTAATATACGTTTGAAAGTTTCTGCTCTAACAACCTTGAAGTGAAGATTCGAAGATGCCGTGAAATGTGAAATTCGATAAATATTACAGCCAACACGCAAAATATCCGTAAACTGTCCATAACTTTTGAATTTAAACACAGTTTAGTCTGAAAATTGTCAAAAACACAGATAATGTTGGACCCGATGACCATGCAAATTTTGAAGTTGATCGGTCAAACGTTTCTGGTTTAAATTTCAAACAGCACATGAAATATTTTTTTTCAATTTTAACCAAAAGAGGATTTGGCTGAAAATTTGTAAAATAAGAGACAATGTTGGTCTTTATGACCATGCAAAATATAAGGTTGATCACATTTGTCAAAGACCATTTTCATTTTTCAGCCTATCAGGAGATGTTTATTTAAATTTTAACCAATCAATGGATTTCAAAAAAAAAATGGGTACATCAAACAGAGAAGGTTGTCTATACATGTGTGCAAAATTTCAGGCCGATCGGTGAAACGGTGCGACTTCTATTGCTCCAGTCATCAGCAAAAAAAAAAAACAGAGGTCCGTTTCAAAAGAGTCAAAAGGAGTCGCTCGCTTCGCTCGCTCAATAAAGCAGATAACATTTTCCTTTAGCTTTCATCAGATTATACAAACTTTCATTTCAACAAACATCCTCTTATTGGTTGCACAGAACGAAGTGCAAAGGCGTCCCGAAAATTAATTTAAAAATGAGTTACCCAATATAAAATGTGCACAATTCCTCTAAACCAACACAAAGTTTCACAATATGACTTCTAATTGAATGCTGGGCCGGAAGAACCATGAAACCAACAATTTCATTTTTCTGATTAAAAAGCCAAAAACAATTTCAAGGCCATATTATCACAATTACTTATTTTGGAAGATATGTGGATGTTATTATATAGGTTTCATTCAATAAATGGGTACCTGAACACAAAATTTATTACAAAAACTTATTTATTTGAAAAGGGTAATATTTCAGACCCTTTCGATTTGTAACTTTTCCTCCGAGTTCCTCAAATACTTTCGTTGATTATCCATCCACCAGTTTTGTTTTATTCCTTTTATTTAAATGAATTAACAGTTTTGGTGACACAATGCAGTCCAAACCGTCGGCTATCTTGAATCACATTCATGGTTCTTCCATGGCAGCCAACATTCATGATCGATTTAAGTAATGTCAACATTTTAAGGTGGCAGTGGGCAAAAAAACCTATTTCGAAAAAAGTGTTGGTTTCACGGTTCTTCCGGCCCAGCATTCAATTATGTTCATGGGAATATTAATCCATTGTTCAAAGTTCCAGATCTTTACATGAACGTGAATAATTCTCGTGATTTTCATGTTTGTGCCAAGTGGAATGCAGTGAATTGCTGCCCAATTACAAATAACATTACATTCCATATTCAAGCACGTCGTGTAAAACTAAGTTCCATCAACAGAAATATTTACACGAAAACCAAGTATGAACTTAATAAGTAGAGTCCATGTTCCATTAAACAATTCAAAAGTCAATTTCGATCAATAGAAAATGGATTTAAGAGAATCTTTTACGAACTAGAAGTTGAAATTGTGCCATATTACCTGCCACGACGACGACTATGCAAAGTCCAAGTGTTCCGGCGGCCATGACACTTGCTTGTTGATTCTTGCTGAAGACAAAGACGACCCTGCGACTCCACGCCATTTATACCTCAACTCCAAGGCCATGAATTGCAGTGGAAAACCATCGCATGCAACTAGATGTATAATTATAATTTTATATGCGCATTTGCTTCGACTTTTGAGATATGAAAGTAATTTTCTTGTCTTGGTTGGCGATACAGTACGAATGTGGTGTATACTTACTACTTATCTGTCACTGCATGCAGAGGCTCTGTTAACGTGGCTCAACCGATCGGACATTCCAAAATATTTATTTTTTGAAATGACCATCATGAATTACTTTTTCCAACAGTTGAACTCTATTTAAGTATAAACAAATCATAAAATGTCATTTAACTTGCAGCTCCTCTCTTACAGCGAGGTTTAAAATTATTGCCTTCCGAGAATGAACAAAACTTTAACACAGGAGGTATAGGAAAATCATTGCGTTTTTTGCTTATAACTTCTAAAATAGCACACGTTGGTATTGTTTTCAATTTTTTTCCTAATAGGATATCCATATATCTACCAGAAAAAAAGTTTTTTGATCAAAGTTGGGACTACATAAAAATTAGATCTTCATTATTAGCCTAAATATGACACTATTTTACTTGGCTGCCATAAGATAACATGGGGAAGAAAACTCAATTTATCTCAAAAACTAGACACGAGAAGTGTTTAATTTTTTCAGGGATTGTGTATGGCATGATTATCAATAAGTAGACAAAAAATTATGAAAATCTGAGACCATGCCCGATTGGATGAGCCACCTTAAGGTACTATAGGACACCTTTGGATAAAACATCTTCATTTTTACTTATTTTTCAATTTACTTTTGGATTTAGGGTCTAAATGACAAAACTAAGAATTTCAAGCCAAAAAAAACTTTTCTTCTGTAAATTTTTTTTACGCACAATTTAAAAACAATGGGATCTCATATATAATAAAATTTAAATTAAAATTTAAAATGTATTATCATGTAATAACATATTATAATATAATGAATGTCTTATGAAAGTTTTTTTTGTTTTTCTCACTACATGAAGCAAAAAAAAATATTGCATATTTTTTGATTTTAAACACCATGTTTTTTGCTATATGCTTATAATTGAAAAATTTTCATTAAAAAAATAAAATAAAAACATTATTTTGTGCTCTCATAAAACATGCGTACTTTTCTAAGCTAACATATGAAAAAAGAATGATGTCTCTATCACAAAAATTACTATTTGTGGCTCTGTTGGAATACACCGATCTGCCCTATAAAAGCAGTTTTGAGGAAACATCAGTTAAAGTTTGTACATTGTGAAATAACATCATGACAAACTCGCAAAGAAAAATTATTTATAAAAAAAACTACCTATCGGATTGTCTCCGGATTTTTTTTTCTTGAATGAGAAAAATCATGTGATTTTAAATACCTAAAAAATACAAATGTGTATTTTTGAAAAAAAAGGGTTTCGAAGAGTATACTAGTACCTTAATTAAAATTATCTCAATCACTCCCTTTTAAATTTGAATTCAAATCTCTCAACCTCCAACTCTTTCCTGATCACTGTGACAATTCATTTAAGGGGGAGCAATCGATCGACATATACAAAAAAAAAATATTCTTGAAATTACAAGTTCAAAAAACGTTTTCCTACATTTCAACTATATTTAAGTACAACAGACTCATTAAATGTTCTGTAGTTTGCAACTCCAGTCCAACAATGAGTTTTCAATTTTATGTTATCAGAGGATGAACAAAACTTAACATGGGAGGTATAGGAAAATCATTTCGAATTTGGTATATAACTTTTAAAAAAGCACATGTTGGTATTGTTTTCAATTTTTTTCCTGATAGTATGTCCATATGTCTACCATAAAAAAAAGTTTTTTGCTCAAATCTATCGAGACAAAAAAAATAGATCTTCATTTTAGCCTAAAAATTACACGATTTTATTATTCCGCCATAAGATAACATAGGGGAGACAAATCAATTTATCTCAGAAACTGGACACGAGAAGTGTTTCATTTTTTCATGGATTGTGTATTGCATGACTATCAATAAGTCACCAAAATTTCAAGTAAATCGGAAACATTGAGGTTATGGTGGTTCTACCTTAATTTGGCTGAAACCAAACATTTGTATGTAGATTTCTACACTAAGGACGTTGAAAATCTTAATTTTGATTAGATGTTCAACTCAGTTCTTATTTTGACGTCTTGTAGTCAACGTTATGAAGCATATTTTTCGGTAACTGCTTATTCTATTAATTATTTGCCATGGCTAAACAAGAACAAAAATGATTATTATTTTTTAAATAGTCGTTTATTTAACTTAGTTTTATTTTAAAACTAATATACTATAGTATAGTTATTACTTGTATCTAGGAAATAGGATTGAATTTCAGAACTGGATGTTTCATCTTAATTAAAAGATTAATCAGGTACAATCCATTTTTATTCAAGCTGTAAAATCAGGGAACATCAACTCAAGTAGTTTCATTTATGTCTTTCGAAATGAAAATGATACATTGAGGAATTCATAGCTTGCACGAACTTCTTTTGTTTTATATCAGCAATGCAAAATTATTGAATTTTCCACCTGAGGACGGACATTTTGTTGGCACATTGACGGGTCAGATTATAACTTTATTGAGTTAAATCGATGCATTTTTGTAATGTGAGTGATTCCTCTTCGTACTAAAGATTTCTCCGAAGCCTTTACAATTTCCCAGTTACCAATTAACAATAAAATATCGTAAAATAGCACAGAATCACAGCTATTCTGCGTGCCATCAAGATGGTAGCAGGCAACAATGAGATGACATCAAGTGCAAACTATCAATAGGATTTTTTTCATTCGAAATGGTTTACAACTCATCTCCTGATCAACCTGAAGTTCAACATTTAACGGTCTAACACCGTCTAAATCAGTGGCTCTCAACCAATAGGGAAGACTGCCGTGAAAATGTCAAAAACGTAATTTTAAAACAAAATCTCAAAATTAGGAAGAAATAATTTTGTTGACCAAATATCAAATCGCCGAAAGCTAATGTTCAAAACGAATATAAGTTGTTCAGTGCCTGTGCGGCCGGACTAGCATGTAGTTACTGGTTCGTTTGTACCCGTGATTTACCTAATATACCGGACAGTTTATCAATATTATTTGGAATTCATTTTTAGTTAGAGTTAGGCTATCTTAGGAGGGGGTGTTATAATCTGAACAATGGCGTTAAGAGATGGAGAAATAATGGTTGAGTACCCCTTAAATAGTATACATTATAGATATTGATATAAGAGTAAATATAGTTTTGTAGTATATAGTAATTAGTACGGATATAGTGGTAACAATTAATTTACACATTGATTGTACATTGATGAATATTTTGCTAATTTAAAATCATTTGATCAAAATATTATGGAGAAAATATTACATACCAAGCAATCGATTTTATTACCAACAATACCTAAAATAATTATCATCACCACCAACTTATATTATTATTACTAATTGAGTACTTACACCAGGAATATTACATATACACAACAAATTCTCACTCTAATACCCAGTATTACTGAAATAATGTAGTTTTAAAATAACGTAATCAGGAAAGTATTAATACGTAATAACCCTCTGGGGCCCTATTCTAGAACTTTTGAATTCCTAATTCTCATGGAATTCGATTTCATATAATGTTAATCCTGATGGCTATGACTGGATTCCATCAGAATTGAAATGGGAAAGCATTCTGGAATAGACCTCCAGATAAGCGATCCTGTCGTGTACGTCATCAGTGTAACGTCATTCATATATGACATTGATGCTGTAACGAATGCATCCAAACGGCTGGTTTTTGATTGAATATACGACGTAGTTTGAGTACTCCTGAACATTAAGAATGTTTTTTAACCGAAGTGGTTCAAGGTTGATCGGAGAATCAGTGATATTGTATAAGCCCTGGAAAAACAAATGACAAACAATAAGAACTGTGTAGGTACTTAGTGAAAAGTATGTACTACACACAACAAATCATACAACGGTATTTGAACGAAACGGATTGGCTACTCATCAGGTTCTTTGACAAACAATCCTTGTTATTATCAAAGAAATCATAGCTCACCTACTAGAGGTAGAAGACGAATTAGCATAGACTTCATCGGATGATGCCATCACATTTTTTTTCATCCAATCCATTTCTTTCAAATACCGTTTTATCATTTGTTGATTGTACGTTACAGTTTACTAAAACTAGGAAACGCTCTGTCTAACGCGTTGATAAGCGAGCACCAGTACAGTCGCCTCTATATCGCTGTGCTAGTTCAATACTAACAACTCAAAAACAAGCTAACTGAGATAATCGATAAAACAAGTTTCAAACATAGCCAGTAAATACAGTGTTATGAAATAGTAAGGGAAAATAGCTAATTAACATGCAAACATAATTTAGAATCACTTTTAATAGAAAATAAATAACCTTATTTATTTTACTCGCAGATATTTTTACAATAAAAGTGTACCACTTTGAGATAGTAACTTGACAGACAGCAAGACACGGCCACCTAAATCAAAATAGTATCATCAAAAGACCATGATTTTCAGAGCAACAGTGCAACAAGTCAAAATAGTGTACACAATATTTTGACATGTATCAGTGTTGCACTGAATGAGTAGGAAGAACACTTCAACATCTAAGTTCAACACTAACACTAAGTTCAACACTAAGTTAGAAGCCATTGCATTTTTATTTATATTGACTTCGAGTTGTTACAGTATTGACCTGAAAGAGCGTGGAATTACGAATCCAACGATACCAATCACTCAAAACCTAATTTTTTTTAGATTTGTTAGTATTAAACTAGCACAGCGATATATTCTGATAAAAGCAAGTGATCAAACCAGTCTTGCAAATCACCCCTCTGTATACAAATATCTGTATTTTATGCAACTTATACTACTTCTGTGTACGACTGGTAGTCGCGATAAGGGGACGATCGCGACTGATAAGTTATATCAGGTTAGTTACAACACACATCGAATTTCAACCGCACACTAATCACAAGAAGCCAACTTGAGTCATAGCACGTTGCCATAATGTTTGGTAAAACACTTTCAATTATCAACAAACCAATCTATTCTACAAATTATTACAATCAAAGATACTTTTTGCCCATCAATAAATAGTTTATCTAGCCTGTAGCTTCTGAAAACAAAAGCTTTGATTTTCTTGCTTTGCTTCAACAAGCAAAGAAATGGTATCTACGCACGTATGTATACTATAAACTAACTCAAACTAACCATGATCGTTACGTTTTCTAACAATAATAGGTCTGTTTGCTTCCGAGTTTGATAATAGGGGCACGTTAAACGGCTGCAAAGCACTCCTCGAACATACAATGCTTACCATACCTATGGGAAAATACGTTTTTGTTTTATATACATGACGCTCGCTTCGATACTTTATATTAAAAAAGTTGAAATATGCAACTAAGCAACGATAAACTAATTAAGCACTAGATACGTATCTAAGCAAAGAACTAAAAAGCTAAGCAAATGAGAGAATAAATATATGCAATAATTGCATTTGATCCGAGTGATTGGAAAATAATTGAGCGAGCGTCTCCTTTCGGCTCATTTGGCACGGACCTCTGTTTTTTTGTTTTTTTCTGTTGGGTAAGGCTGTACAGGTCAGAGTTTTTCTTCGATCGATCTGAAATTTTGCACTCATGTAGGGACAACCTGTTCTGTTTGCAGGCCCCAATTTTTTTTTAAATTTATTCATTTGTTAAAATTGAAATAAACATCTCCTGATAGGTTGAAAAATGAAAATGGTCTTCGATAAATCTGATCAAATTCATATTTTGGCTATACAGGTCAGAGTTTTTCTTTGATCGAGCTGAAATTTTGCACACATGTTAAGCCAACCTTCTCTGTTTGAAGGCCATAATTTTTTTGTAATCCATTCATTGGTTAAAATTTAAATAAATATCTCCTGATAGGCTGAAAAATGAAAACGGTCTTCGATAATTCAGATCAAACTCATATTTTGCATGATCATTAAGACCAACATTGTCTCTTATTTTACAAAATTTCATCACAATAAGTTAAGAACGTATGAACTTATTAAAATTTTTAATATCTGTCAGTAATGAAGTATCAAAATGAATGTTTTCCAGTGCCAATTGAATTGCATCTGATTTGCTATATTTACCAGGATGCTTAGATGTTATTTTCAAGTTTCAATAAAAAGCATAATATGTTTTGTCGATTGAGTGATCATATTTCAATTCAATATGGATGTATATGTTTTCTGTGCTTGTGTACGCATTTCCGGTTCGGGAATTTGCACGTCCCCGTGCTAGCTCACCAACGTGTTACACTGAGCGTTTTCCTAGTATTTTATATTATCTTTTACATACAATATTCCAAATAAATGAACCATGAAATAATCTGAACCACTTTTTAATAAAATTATTATAATGTTCATAATCTTTGTCTAACTCTCACAAAACGATGATTATACTTATGCGCGAAAGCAAACTGAAAGTCCGGTAATTTTGTGATGTGATTATACCCACCACTCAATACATGAATCGATTCAGAAAAATGCCTTCTACAACATATCCAAAATCGCCCAAAATCCGTGCACCGGAAGTACTTTTTAATCACTTTTTAAGTTAATTTCCCATGTTAATTCCATCTTGCAAAAAAAATCACGTAACTCCGATTTTGACGAAACTTGGCAGAATTGTTCACCAACCTAAAGGAACACAAATAGCTATCAGAGCGTTTCCTCTTAATCTCATCGTTTGGGAAATATGGCCCATTGAAAAGTCATATTTTAGTCAGTTTTCGACGATTTATAGGTCACTCACTTTGAGTGTAATTTGACGTTTTGCGATGTCCATATTTCCCAAACGATGAGATTTAGAGGAAACCGCTCAGAAAGCTATTTGTATTCATTTAGGATGGTGAACAATTCTGCCAAGTTTCCTCAAAATCGGAGTTACATAAATAAATTTTTTGCAAGAAGGAATTAACATGGGAAATTTACATAAAAAGTGATTAAAAAGTACTTCCGGTGTGCGGATTTTGGGCGATTTTGGATATGTTGTAGAGGGCATTTTTCTGAATCGATTAATTTATTGAAACCTTCTGTTGCAATTAGTGGTGGGTTCAGCCCTTTTTTTGCTTCTAATTACTGGGCTATAAAACGAAGTTCCGTATTGATAAACTTTCATCCGTAATGTATTGTTAATAAAGATTATGACATCCAGCTGACTAGGCTGAGATGAAAAGTCTAGTATATGTTTGTAGGTAAATAAATGATACTATGAAAAGTTACATCAGTAAGAAAGCTGTAAATTGTCTTATTTCATGTTGAATTACCTCTAACGTATTAATATTTAAAAACGGAGAAATGTCTGTAAATTGACAACGTAGGTGTTATCCTCATAAAAAAAACACTTCGTGTAAAAATAACAGCCAATTGTCTCTTTAACTAAAAAAAAGTATGAAATCTAAAAATTCTGCACTGAAAAGTAGTGTTATCAAAAAATGAGCACAGTCAAAACTTTATTTGAAAATCAAAAAATACTTGGTGCATCGTGTATATAAATAGCTTGGAAGTATAGGCCAATTATAAAATATACAACCAGGGTATATACTTGCCACCTGTTAAAAACTACTTGCAAGATGTAAATAAATAATAATAATACATAAAATATACATATTCATAGTATACCTATAATGCCCTAAAAAACCGATTCGCCAAGTATTTTTTGATATTCAAATAAAGTTTTGACTTGGCTAATTTTTTGATAATACTACTTTTCAGTGCAGAATTTTGAGATTTCATATTTTTTTTTAGTTGAAGAGACTTGGCTGTTATTTTTACACGAAGTGTTTTTTATGGGGATATTACTCCTTTTTAGTTTATTATTACAACTGGTGACAATTGAATGAACAATTACTAAATCCTTTAAAAAAAAATCACCCTTTACAATTTGGTTATTTTCATGAAGAATAGCAAAGGAAGCAAAGGTTTCATTCCAATCGGTCAACCCAGTTCAGAGATATGGCAACACTTCGGTTTTCAAAATGGCTGCTGAACTTTCTGCACTGCCACATAGAATTTATAACTATAAATGATGTGTATCATTTTAAGCTTTCTGAATATGAATTTATTGTATAGGAGGGGATTATAATAATTTATAAATTTGAATGACGGCATTTCCGGTCTCATAAATAGGAAAATTCTAGTTTGACTGTTCCTATTCCATAGAGATGGCCTTCCAAATCGTTTGGCGCTAGATTTATACCGATCTGTCAACCAGTTTTCGAGATATGTGGTTCTTCCGGTTTCAAAATGGCTGCTGAAATCACTGAACTCTTGAATTATAATTTAAACATGATTACATTTTATTATAAGCTGTCTCAAATAGTATATTTATTGCATCATAACGGAAATTTGTGAGATTTTTTAAATGTGTGACGTCATTTCCTGTTTCGGTATGGGAAACTGCAAATATTATTGATGAAAATACATACAGTTGACCGTCTAAATTGTTTAGCGCTATTTTCGTTCCAATCGGTTTAGCCGTTATTGAGATATGATGTCACTTCCGGTATCAAAATGGCGGTACATAAAAATCAAGGCGGGAGAGGGCAAATCAGACGCCAAAAGTGCACACCTGGTAAAATTTTGAGATCAATCGGTTCAGCCGTTTAGGCTGTGGCCTGTTTTACGGATTTTAGCTCCAGCCTACTACTCAGATTAAAACCGCCCTAAAACACGATTTTCACGGCCCTCTAGCTCGCAAACGGCATAACCTATTGTTTTCAAATTTGGTATATGTTGTAGGGTGGGCCATAGCTCGAAATTAATATATTTCGCAACAATGTGAGATTTCCCAATTTTATGATCCAGGGGCCAGATTCACAAAAAGTATTATCTACTTATACGTACTATCTTTGGTATTATCTTTCATTTAACATGGTGTTTTTGGTATTAAATCAAAAGATAATACGTATTAGCAGATAATACCTTTCGTGAATCCAGCCCCAGTAGGCCGAAAATACCACTTTGATGCTTACAGTAAAAGTGGGTTTGCTCCAGTCTTTTTTATACAAGATGGCCGACCTGGTCAGACGCAGTGTGTTGTGCTCCTGCTATTTGTTATTTTTCTCGTGTTTAAACGGTTCCATGGCGACTTACAACGGGATATTATTGATAAGACAGTTGTAACAAGTTGGCCTATCTAGGTTAGAAAATTAACTTTAAAAATAATAATGTTTGCTTGAAGTAGGTTTACAGAATGAACAAGCTTGTAGCATGGCATTCTTAGAGTCAAGGTTAACTGAACACAAAGTAATTAATTAGAATCATTATGTAAACTTACAATCTTTAAAATTCAACAGCAATCAAAATATAGACAAAAATATAACGAGCAATCAAATAAGTTTAACAATGTGCAATTATATCAAGAAAGTGAGTGAATCCATATAAAAAGTATGTGACCTTACCTAAATTGTGATGTCACCACGTAATAACAAGTGAACCAGTCATTGTGATAACGCTACAAAACCAGTCAGCCAGACTAGTTTTCAGTGATTCCAAGAAAAGCATGGGCCTACGTGCAGAAAGAAAGTCGTTTCGCGGGCTTTAGAAATGACAGAATGTCTAAAATTAGCTACCACGTGTACGAAACCAACCAATCAGATTCTTTGGAGGGAAAACGATGTCAGAGGGTATAAAACGTCAGGCTACCAGCCAAACTTCATCAGTCGGAGTTTTCTCAGAGCAGTGAGACCTGCCTCGCGAACCGTGAAGCCTTGTGCACGCAACATAGTATAATTTCAGCGAGACAGTGCCGATGTGATCGAAGGTAAACATTAAAATAACATTTTTGTATAAACGTCAACCCAGTAAATTCTAACTTCAAGCCTAATGCTGAGGCAAATAATATCGCATTAAGACAATTTCAAGTTACAAGTGATCAACTGAACAGTTTCAACATTAAAGTCAGTAAATGTTAAAGTATAAAAGTTAGTGAATTGCAACTCCGGGAGAAACCGACGAGTCTGCAGCCGAACGTCATCAGCCTGAGCCAACTTGATCCAACTGCTCGAGGAGGTCACTCCTTGTGCACGGACTGCTGGACGTCCTGGTAACCAAGGGGTTATTAGACAACATCATCGCATCGCAGCTGAAGGAGGTGACATATCCAGTCATTTCATTCTGCTGGTGGACTGGAGTTCACGGGACACACAACGCAAGAGTCAACGCCATCCACTTGTTTACGCGGAAGTAAACAAACCAGACGACATCATCACTACTGCCGACGTATCGAACGTAATATTGTTTCATAATTTTTGATTGCTCTTTTCACATCAATGAACATTTATTTTCTTTGTAATAAACAAATTATAATATTGCTGATTCTTTGTGTTCTACCCTCTGAGCCAAATCCCGCAGGTTTCAGTGGCGCTCAACGTGTGGGGCTCGAATAACATTCCTGGGAGCAATTGTTTTTAAAGAAATAATTGTTTTCTTGATTGTGAAAGAGTTACTCAGTTGTTCTGAAACTTGTGGACACAGGCATTGCGTAAAATTTTCATGTATTTGGAAATTTTACATAGAATCAACCCGTTAACGTAAAGATAAAGCCAACTGTAGATTTGTGCATGTTAGTTCATTACATCTGTTACGATGGCAGATCGAGATGCAAGTTTAGCGTCAACTGTAGATTTAGATGAGACTGTAGAGGGGGCGGGGGACCAGTCAGTGGTTAGTGAACTCGAGGTAACTAGGAGCCAGGTGATAGGGGAGGACGAACACGATGACTCGCTACCTCATGTTGAAATGCCAATCTTTGAAGAGAGACAAAAAGAAGCCAGAGCTGACAGTATATATTCACAATTCGGTGAGAAAGAATTCAATAATTCAATTATGGAATTCCTAATGAAGGAAAAGCGAGAACAACAAGAGAAAGAAACTATCAAGGAAATGAATAGGAAACTAGAAAAACAGAAGGAAAAAGAAGAAAGGGATAAGAAAGACGAAGAGAGAGGAAAGGAAATACGAGAGTTATTGTTAAAAACTGAAAATGTCAGGGAGGTCGTGAGTGAAATTAGAGCCGATTTGAAAAAGGTCGAAACAAGGGTCTCAAATGTAGAGGAGAGCGTACAGAGAGTAAATGATAAAGTCGACACAGAGTTGGAGGTTATTAAGTCTTACATAGAATCAATTGGAGAACAAACGAGCAGTGTAGAGGAAAAAGTAAAATCCGAATTAGTAAAGATCAACACTGAGATCGATGAACGTGATAAGAAACTCAGCCTGGAGATATTTTCATTAAGCTCGCGATTTGAAAGAAAGGATAAAGAGAAGAATGAAAGCATTTCAGCTATGAAGGAGAAAATAGAGGACGTAAGTAAGAAAGTAGATGAAAATGCAAAGAAGACTGGAACAACATCAAATGTCATCTGTCACGCAAATAACGAGTTGCAATTTGCAAAACATTGTACTGAGTCGCTGATACAAGAGGCAATAAGATTTAATGGGGAAGAGAGTTGCCCAATAAACGCAATGCAATTTTTGAAGCTAATCAAAGAGCGTTTTTCAACATTCAATGTGAATAACAATCAGAAGCTGGGAATCATTGTCAAGTGTTTACATGGAAAAGCAGCAGACTGGTATGTAAATAATCCCGTTGAGAACATTGACAAATTTGAAGAGGCTTTTAAAGATAAATATTGGTCGCAAACTGTACAGCATCAGCTAATCAGATCAATCTATGCTGGAGAATACAAAATTAGTTCGAACCTAAACATGGTGACCTATGTCAATCGGATTATCAACAAGGCAAAATATGTGACAGAGTTGGTCAATATGACGGAACAAGTTTTGGTTGGCATATTGATTAATCACTTACCACCAAACATCAGGGTGATAGTGCGGGGCAAAGTCAAAACTAAAGACGAATTGATCAAGGAGCTGACTGATTTAGAGCATGATGAATTCACTGAGAAGCTAATAAGAGACCCAAAGCAATATGAGCCAATTCGTAACGGGAATGGTTACAATGACAATAGGAACGGCTATAATAACAGGAATAGTTATGACAGAAATTACAATAACAACAACTACGGGAGAAACAGTCATAACAGAAATGGGAATGGTAACGGGAATGGTAACGGGAATAATAATAATCGTCCACCAGAGTCCGATACGAAGGAAACGAAAAATGAAAATTCGGGAAACGAACAGGGGTCGGCACAGAATGGAAAGTAGAGAAGGGACAAGATTTTGCGTCGACCGAAAAGACACGTTTCAAAGAGAGAAAAGAAGAGATTAGAAGAATACAGAAGAAAGAGCGTGAGGATCTTAAAGAGTATATACGCAGATCTTCAAGACGGTGGAAGAAAGAGATAGATGAGCGAGAAGCTGCCAGAGAAGCAGAGGTTTCTGCAAAAGAAAAGCAACTTCAAATAGATTTTTTGCTTTTCAAGAAAGGGATTGAAGACGCTGCTGCTTGCAAGACGTTGCAATCACAAGAGAGTACAGAGGGGGGCTGTGTGCCAGAAGAAATTGTCCAGAATAAAATTGAAAGTTTGGATGGACCAGACAAAGAAGAAGTTGATGAAAGTAGGCGTGAATTTACTGAGATGAAGAAAGATGAAAATGTATTTCGAAGGAAGAATTTTGAAGACAATTGCGAGGTAGTATTGCCACAAGTGAGCGAGAAGGAAGTATTACAGATTCCGATTGCGAATCAAGATGATTTCGACAGAGTTCGAACAGTTGAAGAAATTGGCGATGTTTTGAAGTCTATAGGCGACTTTAAAAGTAATGGTGAAAAGTTTCACGACGAGAAAAATGACAAGGTGATTATGAATGAAAACGATGATGTTTTGAAGAAAGGGTTGAATAATGATTTGAGAGAAGAAGACGAAAATGTTTGCTTGCAAGATGGGCTGCAAATGAACGTACGAGAACTGAAGAAGAAAGCTGACGAAAATGAAAACTACACATCGACCACTGCTCAAGATAACAAGGAAGATTCTACTTGGAAACAGCTACTTGAAGATATTTCAAGAGTGACAACTCAAGACGATGGAGAAGACGAAAAGATTTCATTTCCATATGATCGTGGACGGAAGAAAGAAATCAATACGTCGAACAAATGATTCCTACTGATGACAACAGCAATGTTATGTTGACGTTATGGTCGAAGTATGATGACCCAGCAAAAGTAGGTCACTAGGCCAATAACGGGACTGTGATAAGAGAGAGGGTTGAGTCGAGCATCGTTTCCGGGAAGTAGGATGAGGTTTGTTTTTGTTTTGGTAGGTGGAGGGGTGAGTTCATTCATTCAGGTTTAGATTAGACAGCTGTAAGGGGAAATAAACTTGCATCTGTTCAAGGAAACTTTTTGTTTGTCAAAAGGAAGAGATTATTCCTGCTAGATAGTCCAGTCTCTATGTGAATCCTTGTTTTATCACCATTTTCTTATTCAAAATTTCAATGTATTTCAAATTTACTTCAGTCAAAAGGTGAACAACAAGAATTCAGGGGGCTCTGTAACAAGTTGGCCTATCTAGGTTAGAAAATTAACTTTAAAAATAATAATGTTTGCTTGAAGTAGGTTTACAGAATGAACAAGCTTGTAGCATGGCATTCTTAGAGTCAAGGTTAACTGAACACAAAGTAATTAATTAGAATCATTATGTAAACTTACAATCTTTAAAATTCAACAGCAATCAAAATATAGACAAAAATATAACGAGCAATCAAATAAGTTTAACAATGTGCAATTATATCAAGAAAGTGAGTGAATCCATATAAAAAGTATGTGACCTTACCTAAATTGTGATGTCACCACGTAATAACAAGTGAACCAGTCATTGTGATAACGCTACAAAACCAGTCAGCCAGACTAGTTTTCAGTGATTCCAAGAAAAGCATGGGCCTACGTGCAGAAAGAAAGTCGTTTCGCGGGCTTTAGAAATGACAGAATGTCTAAAATTAGCTACCACGTGTACGAAACCAACCAATCAGATTCTTTGGAGGGAAAACGATGTCAGAGGGTATAAAACGTCAGGCTACCAGCCAAACTTCATCAGTCGGAGTTTTCTCAGAGCAGTGAGACCTGCCTCGCGAACCGTGAAGCCTTGTGCACGCAACATAGTATAATTTCAGCGAGACAGTGCCGATGTGATCGAAGGTAAACATTAAAATAACATTTTTGTATAAACGTCAACCCAGTAAATTCTAACTTCAAGCCTAATGCTGAGGCAAATAATATCGCATTAAGACAATTTCAAGTTACAAGTGATCAACTGAACAGTTTCAACATTAAAGTCAGTAAATGTTAAAGTATAAAAGTTAGTGAATTGCAACTCCGGGAGAAACCGACGAGTCTGCAGCCGAACGTCATCAGCCTGAGCCAACTTGATCCAACTGCTCGAGGAGGTCACTCCTTGTGCACGGACTGCTGGACGTCCTGGTAACCAAGGGGTTATTAGACAACATCATCGCATCGCAGCTGAAGGAGGTGACATATCCAGTCATTTCATTCTGCTGGTGGACTGGAGTTCACGGGACACACTACGCAAGAGTCAACGCCATCCACTTGTTTACGCGGAAGTAAACAAACCAGACGACATCATCACTACTGCCGACGTATCGAACGTAATATTGTTTCATAATTTTTGATTGCTCTTTTCACATCAATGAACATTTATTTTCTTTGTAATAAACAAATTATAATATTGCTGATTCTTTGTGTTCTACCCTCTGAGCCAAATCCCGCAGGTTTCACAGTGTTCAGTGATCAAGTTATTAACTCGGTTTTAAAAGAAAATTACCTTGTCGCTGGTAAATGTGACATTCCTTGTTGGTTGTACGTGTTCCGTATAGACAAGCGAGCCGGGTTGCGCGCATCGTGGTGTGTTTGCTTCTCGAACAATAACAAATCTCTACTCGCTCTGTTGTTATTGTCGCTGAGCGGTGACATTCACGTAAACCCCGGGCCAACCTCTCTTCCGTCAATATCTCTCTATTATGCTAATATGAGAAGTATTGCTGATAGTAAATTATCCGATTTCAACGCTTATTTCACGGACAACAGTGACCATGACGTTATCTGCGTCACGGAGACATGGTTAAACTCAGGGGTGTACAACGGGGAGGTCCTTGACGACACACAATATGACGTCATCCGTCGAGATAGGGAAGCTGCACCGGACGGAAGATTTAAAAGAGGGGGTGGAGTAATGGTGGCTGTTAGCTCGAAATTTACTTCCAAACACAGAGTCGATCTGGAGTCTCCTGACTGTGAAGTTGTTTGGGCGGAAGTTCATGTGAGTCACGCCGCAAAGATCTTCATTGGCTGCTGCTATCTGCCTGACCCCTCGATCGTGATGATGGAGAGACTTCACGACATGGTATCGACGGTGAACTCAATGCTGGGCCCAAGAGATTCCATCATTCTGCTTGGAGACTTTAATTTGCCTAACATAAGGTGGAGCATGCGCGACAATGGACGAGGGCTTACGCCTGAAGTTGCTGCACCATCTGCCTTGGATACTGCATTCCTGAGCCTGGTAGGTGAAGCTGATCTGGAGCAGCATGTGCCCTTCCCGACACGTGAGCAAAACTTTCTGGATCTGCTATTTACGAACAGTGTGTCAATTATTGATTCTGTTGAACAAGCGCCACAAGCAGTTCGCTCTGACCATGTGCCTTTTTGCTGTAATTTGAAGGTCTCCATTTCCAAACCAAAATCTAAGACAAAAACTCGCCTTAACTGGAAGAAAGTGAATTTTAAAGTTCTGTCTGCGGCTCTGCGTGGCTGTCAATGGTCTCGTATGTATGGTTGTCGTGATGTCAACACAATATGTGACATCTTCTATGAGCTGGTGCTTGAAGCTGTAAGTGACACAGTTCCGGTTCTGAAAGTTAACCCAGTGAAGTATCCCTGCTGGTACGATGGAGAAACAATCGACGCACTTAAGGACAAGAACCGTGCCTACGGCAGATGGAAGATGACTGGCTCTCGATCGTCAGAAGTGGAATTTCAAGTAAAAAGAGCGGAGTTTAGAAAACTGAAAGACGCCAAGTATAGGTCTTACATTAAAAAAGTGGATTCATCGTTGAAAGTTGATCCAAGTGTTCTTTGGAGGTTTGTTAGGAAAAAGACGAGGTCGTTCCGTGTACCCATGGAAGTGGAGTTTAATGGTGCAAAGTCGAGTGATCCTAATGGCTGTTCTCAGCTATTTGCTGATTATTTTAAATCTAAGTTCCTTCCACTTGCAGATCCTGCAGCACCGCTTCCGTCGTTTCCCTTTCATGCAAATGAGTGCCTTAATAACAGTTCGGTGTCAGTTTCGGAGGTTGAGGCTAGCCTGAGATCTCTCAAACTCGGTAAATCGACTGGTCCGGACGATATTCCGGTATCAGTGCTGAAATATTGCAGGCGAGAACTTTCTACTCCACTGGCATATATATTTAATAGTGCTCTTGACTCGGGTATCTTTCCAACAAGGTGGAAATCCGCCAACGTTGTGCCAGTCTTGAAGAAGGGTAACCGTCATTGTGTAACCAGCTACCGACCAATTTCACTGTTATCCGTCACCTCGAAAGTGTTTGAGGGTTTGGTCCACAAGCGGTTATACAATCACTTTGCTAAATGCCTTGCTCCCGAACAACACGGTTTTGTTAAACGGCGTTCCACAATAACAAATCTGGTGTATTATACTTCTTTTATTGCTAAAAGCTTTGACAATAAGGTACAGGTGGATGCTGTGTATACAGATTTTTCCTGTGCTTTTGATAGTGTAGATCATCGGCTGCTTTTACATAAATTAAAGGCTTATGGTGTTGGTGGTAACATGTATAATTTGCTATCAAATTACCTCTGTAATCGTTCACAAACAGTAACAATCAACTCAGGCTTTTCATCACCTGACCATGTAACTTCCGGTGTGCCACAAGGCTCAATTCTTGGTCCTTTGTTATTTGTGATTTTTATTAATGATTTGCCATCGTGTTTTAAACATTCTAAAGCTTTATTGTATGCAGATGATCTTAAATTGTATAGTCCTATTTCTAACAGTAATGACTGTGGACTCTTACAGCTTGACATTGTGAGACTCACTAACTGGTGTGAAACGTGGAAACTTAAATTGAATGTGTCGAAGTGCAATGTTTTATCTTTTACGAACAAGAAACGTGTTATCTTTTATAATTACAAATTATATGACTCGAACCTTTTGCGGGTGTCACAGATTAAAGATCTTGGTGTTGTTTTGTCAGATAATTTGTCTTATAACAAACATGTTAATTATGTTCTGCCTAAGGCTTTTAAGTTACTTGGTTTTATCAAACGTAACTGTCTGAGAGATTTTAAGGAAACAACACTGAGAAATTTATTTGTGTCACTTGTGAGGCCGCAGATCGATTATGGTACGGTGATTTGGAACCCGAATGGTTCACATAAAGGTAACATCACAAGTGTTGAAAATGTGCAATGTCGTTTTATTAAATACTTGTGTTTTAAAAAGAATGTTATTTACCATAGGGTTAATTATGAAGATCTATGTCGTGAATTGAGCCTCACCACCCTTCGCAATAGACGCTCAATAAGTGATGTTTTATTCTTATATAGGATCGTGCACAGTCACTATGATGTTGACCTTTTAAACAAAATTTACTTCCGTGTTCCAGTTAAGAATACAAGGAACTTTGATGTGTTCCTGGTTCCTAAAGCTCGTTTAAATGTTTTTAAATATTCTTGCCTTAATCGCATGCAGTCTGTTTTTAATTGTATAACTAATGAAAGTGTTTTTGACGTAGATATTAATAACTTATCTTATAGTGATTTTAGACAGGTTGTTTCCGAGTTGTTTTTAAACACAATTCCTATGTTCGTTTGACGAGGAGCCAATTGGTGCTGATTATATGATGTCTAATTTTTAAGTTTGTGTTTGTATTGTTTTGTACAAATTAATTATATTATATTGCACTTGTGGGGCCTCGGCCCTGTTGTCAATAAAGAATTAATAATAATAATAATAATAATAATATAAGAGTGTGCGCGCCATACGACTTGGCTGGCGTGGAGCGACCGCTCCACTAGATGTATTCTTGTGCTATGAGAGTTATCTTACCTTAACTTAATTTTATTCGTAGTTTGTAACTACGTTCTACGTTCTACGTTCTACGTTCTACGTTCTACGTTCTACGTTCTAAACACCTGTTGGACAAAATAAAACTAATAACTTATTCCAAACTATGAAATTATTTTCATTGAACTGTTCTGAATTCACGTCCATAGCCTTATTTTGTTAACAATTACACTGGGAAAAGATATTGATAATAATCGATAAGTCGAACCTTCGCAAGAGACGAAAGCAACATCATAAATGTTTTACAACTCTCCACTTTTACCCTTTTACTCTTTAATGTGTCTTGTTTATTCATATTTATATTTATTGTGTCTTACGTAACTTCTTTAATCATAGTTTAAAAATATTTGTTTTTGTTATGTTTAAATCCCACTTGTGGAATACTTGTATTCTGTTGGCGATTTCAAATAAAATGAAAATGAAGGTCAAACTCACTACCCAGCCGTCTTAAGCTGGCTTTCCATGATCCGTCATCTTCCGTCAACGTCCGACACCGTCCGACGAAAACGACCACGTGACCCGTCTCGACCAATCCCTCGCCGTCCGAGATTTTTGGGGATGGCTCTGATTGGTCGAGACGGGTCACGTGGTCGTTTTCATCGGGCGGTGTCGGACGTTGACGGAAGATAACGGAGCATGGAAAGCCAGCATTAGACGTTATTACGCTCTTGAAATGCGACGACTTTCTGATCGCAACTATCATCAATACAGATATTCATTTTCAACCGCTTCTTGTTAAAACTCAAGATAAAAATAAGCGTAACAATTAACAATATTTCATTTCAATGCATTTGGCCACGAATTGATCCACTGATTTCTTGTGACATTCACCAAAAACCAACGAATTATTACTAATTAACAAAGCAAAAAATTGAGAAGTACCAAGTGATAAACCTAAGTTTTTCTCTTATATAATCTTGATTATAATTTCAAAACCATTTTGTTAACCCATTTTGCCTCCAATCGTATAAAAAAAGTACATACCTGCAAACAGCGACAAAATCGCTTGCGCTTGCAGCACTTTAATTGACAGATGTATAACTTCAAAATCAAAAGGATGACAATATAGGTAATCAATTCAACATAGCTCGATTCTATCAAAAACTCAATACATGTAATTCCGATTTCCGGGTAAACTAATAGGGAATATGCAAAAGTTTTTTAATTCGATTAAAGTACAATTTTTCACATTTACAACATAAATCTTGGTAAAAAACACTAATTTCAATCTCAAAAGTGTAAATTTGCATTCATAAATATTACATTTAAATTCAGTTGACATTTGGGCGGGAAAATAGTGTCTCTGACATGACCTAACGATTGATGTCACATTTTATTGTAACCATGGCAACATCATTGTTGTTTGTTGGCTGATAAAAATTATGTCACTCGTTAGGAAATGTCAGGAATTCTGTTTTCCCGCCAAAATGTCAACTGAAGTTCAATTTAATATTTATGAATGAAAATTTACACTTTTGAGTGTGAAAATAGTGTGTTTTAACAACAAATATGTTGATATTTTGAAATAAGGTCCCCACCAATGGACCCTTGATGGACCCTAAACCAAAATAGCAGCGAAATGGACAGAGATTTTAACCGATCATTTGAAGCATTGCTGTTTACACTTCTAACATTTAGTGAAAACTACCGGACGACGAGGAAAGAAAGATCCGAAATATTGTGCCAAGGTTTTAATTGTTTGACGTTTTCTTGAGTACTGGTGTAGTTCCAAGTAGCTTTCATTATCTTCGTTTAACCTTTCAACATTGTTAGATGTTTTTTTATTTGTTTCTACATAATATAGTTGTAGAGCAAGTTGGCTCAGTTAATTTGCTGAGTGACCGGGTTCGAACCTCGTTGCCGTCCTTAATGACTGAGACTGACACGTGGTTTCCCTCAGTCGAGAGGCAAATGCTGGGAAGGTTCCCCATCATCCATCCTTGCCTAAAGTTCGTTCACGATAAGAATATCACTGACGTTTTAGTCGATCACGTCGTTCATTGGTCAGTCACTTGAACACTGCCCTGTCAATGGCAAGACTTTCTTCTTTGTATTATTGAAATTGTATAAATTATGTCAAATACACAATTTTTAATAGTAGTAAATATTATAAAAATTCAATAAAATTGATTTATTTTTATCTACAGCCGTAGTATACACATTTTTTTTATTATTATATTGATATTTACATGTTTAGGTATACGTTCACTTGACTACGGTAGTACACGCTGCCATTACGGCTTGCTATTCTAATCGTGAATGAACTTTATCTCTTCATCATCATAATCATTCATCCGTCGCCATTAGATTTGTCTTACGGGTAGCGTATTTCACCATAAGGTCTATGTTGTTGTGCTAATCTATTGGAAACCCGCCCTTAGTGCGCAATGATCATCGGGATCATTGCAGTGATCCTGGCATGAGTCATTGTGTAATACAGCTGACACGTGACTCGACTTGCCTCTCTTGCATTTTCGAACAGACTTTTCTGGAAAACCACAGTTCGATACAAGTGAGTCAATAAGTAGAACAGGACCCTTGAGCGAGCGAAGCGAGCGTCTCCTTTTGGCTTCTTTTGGCACGGGTGTCTGTTTTTTTGTGTGTTTTTCTGTTACTGCTCGTATACAGGTCACAGTTTTTCTCCGATCGAGCTGAAATTTTGCACACATGTTTGGACCATCTCTGGGCGTTGCAGACCCAAATTTTTTTGAAATCCGTTCATTGGTTCACATTTAAAAAAAAATATCTTCCGATTGGTAGGTCCGATCAATTTGAAATTTTGCCAAGTCATTGCGACCTACATTGTCCCAAATATTACAAAGTTTCAACTAAATACTTCGAACGGTTAAAATTTAAAAAATCTTCCGATTTCCCACTGTCCAACACCTAACAACCCCTTCCCCTCTACCCCTCTATTGACCACTCTACCCATCTAGGTAGGTACCCCTCTTTCTTGGTGAACGGATATCTTGCCGACGGACTTTTTGCCGACGTACATTTTGCCGAAATCTCGTCGACCGAAGAGATTTTGCCGAAAGCCCCGGACATCTTGCCGACAGCATTTTTCGTTTCCGGACATTTTGCCGCAAATTGAAAATTGATTTGTGGTTTCACCAGGTATTCCCGGCTCACCGGCATCAATGCATCCTGGTTGACGTTGACATGTTTTTCGAAGTAGAAGTACCATTGTTTACTTTAAACCCAGGTTTTTCTCAAACTTCCTTCCCCCTTCTCTTTTTATTTTCCTGCAGAGTTTTTATTTCCACATGATTTTTCTAATATTTATTTTTATTTTATTTTCTTATTTTTTAAATTTCTAAAATTATTTTACTTCATTTACTTTTTTAATTTTGTATTTTTGTTAATTCATTATTCATTTCATTTAATAAATTTGCATTCAAATTGCATGAATTTCATATTTTCGTATCAAAATAATATCGTATCACATTGTGATATTCATATCATATCACAATTCAATTTTCGGCAAAATGTCCGGTAACGAAAAATGCTGTCGGCAAGATGTCCAGGGCTGTCGGCAAAATGTCCT
This sequence comes from Leuctra nigra, assembly GCA_934045905.1. Lineage (NCBI taxonomy): Eukaryota > Metazoa > Arthropoda > Insecta > Plecoptera > Leuctridae > Leuctra > Leuctra nigra. The sequence goes on along the minus strand of OW203772.1, from coordinate 25,361,024 downwards.
CGGTCAACGAGTTTTCGGCAAAACGTCCGTCGGCAAAACGTCCGTCGGCAAAACGTCCTACCACCGTTCTTTCTTATAACACGATAGCCGCGAGCTGCTAGCCGGAAGATAAGCACAGATGAGTCATGAAATTTTCCACTGTTCGATGCCTACTAAGTGACGACAACAACCCCTTCCCCTACCCCTCAGGACCTGTCAGGACCTGTTAGCGCCGGAAGTGCTTCTGCAAGCAAGCAACTCATTCGCGTCCGATTTCTTGTAGAGAGCAGACGTTGTCGCAGATTTTTCACTGAAGTGATATCACCAATTCATTGGTGAACGGATATCTTGCCGACGGACGTTTTGCCGACGGACATTTTGCCGAAATCTCGTCGACCGAGGACATTTTGCCGAAAGCCTCGGACATCTTGCCGACATAATTTCTCGTTTCCGGACATTTTGCCGAAAATTGAAAATTGATTTGTGGAAATATGTTTTCAAATCATGAAATTCCTGCGATTTGAATGCAAATTTATTAAATTAAATGAATAATAATCATTTACCTATAATAAAAAATGAAGGGGGAAAAAAGGGGCGACAGATAGGGTCAAATTTTACTACCCCTCACACATTTTTTGTAATATTAAATTTTGTATATATTATGTGAAACTGTTTACAATTTTTCGCGTGTTAATTGCAACATTTTATATTTGTACAATTTATTTAAATTAGTAGGTATATGAAATCATCCCCAAAACTTTGAACCCATGCCACCCCCGAACGGGGGTAGTCATAAGATCCCCCCTTGAGTCAAATCGAATAGTTTTTATTTCGCTACAACATATCCATCAAATCAACGTTTTTATCACTACGCCCTGAATTGTGACGTAAAATGGCGTCACACGTAAAAACAAAATTTTGTATTTTTGTTAATTCAATAATCATTTAATATAATAAATTTGCATTCAAATCGCATGAATTTCATATTTTCGTATTACAAAAATATCGTACCGCATTGTGATATTCATAATCATATCACAATTCAATTTTCGGCAAAATGTCCGGAAACGAGAAATGCTGTCGGCAAGATGTCCGGGGCTGTCGGCAAAATGTCCTCGGTCGACGAGTTTTCGGCAAAATGTCCGTCGGCAAAACGTCCGTCGGCAAAACGTCCTACCACCCAATTCATTACATTTCATCAATTGTCTATAGTTCGTGGAATGTTCTATTGCGTGGATTTAGTCCGCAATTGAAGCCACGTTTATGTACACTCGGCCAAACATAAATTGATCGTTGATCAAATCTGATAGGCTGATAAATGTAAGATCGCACCATCAGAAGTCAGTCTAAGCGATCTCATTGTCTCACTCTAGTAGGTGACCTCACATTTCAATGATAATAACATGCTTTGATTGGATTGGTATGGTACCAGCAGTCATTCAAATTTGATCAACGATCAATTTATGTTTGGCCGAGTGTACATTATTTGACTATAGTTTTAACTGGCAATGTTCTATTGCGTGGATTTAGTCCGCAATTGGACTTACGTTTATGAACAATAAATAGTTTTATATTTACTGGCAATGTTCTATTGCGTGGATTTAGTCCGCAATTGAACCTACGTTTATGAACAATAAATAGTTTTATATTTACTGGCAATGTTCTATTGCGTGGATTTAGTCCGCAATTGAACCTACGTTTATGAACAATAAATAGTTTTATATTTACTGGCAATGTTCTATTGCGTCACAAGTCTGTGACGAAATTCAAGAATTATTGGCTTTTAATGCCATTTTCGATAGACATAATTTCGGTTCGAGGTGTTGCGTGTATCCGTGCTCGCTCATCAACGCGTCACACAGAGCGTTTTCCTAGTTTAATATCACAAGTCACTAGTACGGTCATTTGAAGTCCAGGTATAGCTATATCAATAACATTGCGGGACTATATCATTGGGACTATAGGAGAACAATGCTATTCCACCACTGAAGTCAAAGCCTAATGGATATTAAATAAGGGTCCTGCATTAAATGAAGTGAAGATACACAAACAATGTCGAGGCTGCTCCCCCCCCCCCCCCACCCCTCTATTCTCTAGAGAGATTAAAAAATTAAAAACCTGGTGAATATTTTCGGTGCGTTTTATTGTTTTTTTAAACTGATTTTAGAGGTAGGGGTTTGAATTGCATTGAAGTCATTTTCAATATAGATTATGATCTACTTACAATAGATCTATAATGGCGTATTCCACTGGCCGCACTGGGGGTGTACTGAAATGACGTCACCGTACAAAACTCAATGCAAATTTTAAACTGAATGCAGATCTAGTGCAGCCCAGTGCGACCAATGGAAATCGACATAAGTTGACAACATTTTTAATTGCTACAGTAAAATTGTAATTTGTGATAATCAACATAAATCTAGTGGTATTTAATGGCTCTTTGAATTTTTATTGAATAATTTTACCTCCAGCGGACATTATTAAAATATTCAAAAAAATGAATACATACTTTTTTTCATATTTTTTTTTTTTATTTTTTTATTTTAGAAACACACATAAATGATGCATTGTTAAAGTCAATAGACCAATAAGCACCTAAGAGGTGTTTGTCCGTGGTATTACCACAAAAATATAAATTGGTAAATAATAATATTAACATCATATAACAAATAAAATACACAATCGAAAGAAACAATCGATACTAAAGAATACTAAAGATAGATAAATAATTAATTTATACTAATTAAACAAAACAAACACAGAATATATCATGGACAAGAGTTTTAAAACTTCATGAATAAATCACAAGGTTTATGTTTTGTTATTTCATTGTGAAACCCACCACTTTTTTCAATAAGCTAATAAGTGTTTAAGTATTAGCGCATGCCTATGATATTGACATGTCATGCATATAAAGTCAATACATTTTATGGACTTTTTACTCAATAATTTAAGACGGCTGGGTAGTGAGCGTGGCCTTGACAAGTTTTTTAATCGATTATTATCATTATCTTTTTCCAGTGTAATTGTTAACTAAATGGGCTATAGACGTGAAATCAGAACAGTTCAATGAAAATAATTTCATAGTTTGGAATAAGTTATTAGTTTTATTTTGTCCAACAGGTGTTTAGAACCCGAAAATTTAGTAATTAGAAAAATTTAATTTTTCAAAAAAGTAATTTGAAAAGTAATTTTTTCATTGGAAAAAGTAATTTGAAATTATAATGAAAATAATTTCATAGTTTGGAATAAGTTATTAGTTTTATTTTGTCCAACAGGTGTTTAGAACCCGAAAATTTAGTAATTTTCGGGTTCTAAACACCTGTTGGACACAAAAAAACTAATAGCTTATTACAAACTATGAAATTATTTTCATTGAACTGTTCTGAATTCACGTCCATAGCCCTATTTTGTTAACAATTACACTGGAAAAAGATATTGATAAAAATCGATTAAAAAACTCGTCAAGGTCAAACTCACTACCAAGCCCTCTTAACCTTTTTACTTTTTATTCGAAAGCTCAGGCGTTATAGACTCTTCGATACTTGTAATTCAGTGGCGACCTTTTTCTTGGATCCGTTACGTAGAACATAGCACATTAAGGTATGATCATACATTTTTTTTAGTAAAAAAAAAATAATTGTTCAATTTTCTAAATTTGTAATATTATTTTATTTCAATCTATTGCTATCAATAATTCCAAAGCTTGTCCGTGTCACTCGCATAGATCATTTGCAAAAAAAATCATTATATTTATGAAATTTTTTTATATCTGAGCTCTGATTGACAGTACACTTTTAAGGTAATTTTTTTTTAATTTAAATTTTAAAGTTTGGTAATGGGGTGTCAAATGCTGGATATGGGTACTAGGGGGTTGTACCTATGCCAAAATGGTACTTCCCACCAAAACCTAGTTAATGCCCACTGATTTTGCCATGAGGCAAGCTCGCGTCGCGAGTCAGTCCTGCCAGCAAATCCTACTTCCACGTCCACGACGTGACCCCTGGGTACATGGCGGCCAATGGATGGTCGTCATGTAGCAGACGGAAGAGGGTGCATGGCGAACCTCCGGCGCCATCTAACTGGAACAACTTTGGCTAAGGGAAGGAAAACCCCGACAGAAAACCCTGGCCCTCCAAGTTTGGGGGTTGTGCGAGGGGCTGGTTACCCCTCCACGTAGAAATTACTTTACTCATAATCTTCAAGGAAATAAGCCTCGGATATGCGGATTTAACGGTAACGGACAAAGCAAGAAAACGGATAAACGACATGGTATTAACGAAACAATTAAGTTTGGTACATGGAATGTGCGTGGACTAAACAATAAAGTAGAGGAATTGGACAGGGAGCTTAATTACAAAAACATTAATTTGGCAGTAATAACTGAAACAAAATTGAAGTTAAAAGGAACCAAAGATCTTCGCAACTACATCATGCTGTACAGTGGTGTACCACAGAACAGAAGAGCATGTAGTGGGGTAGCATTATTAGTAGACAATAGGTGGAAAACTAGAATACAAAGCTATGAATTTATAAATGATAGAATAATATTGACGCGACTGAAAATTGAAAGAGGGTACTTGACAGTAATTGGTGTATATGCTCCGGAGGAAGGTAAGAAAGAGGACACTGCAGAATTTTACGAAGAGCTTCAGAAGCAGATGAATAAGTTCTCAAATGATCATGTCATAGTAGCTGGAGATTTGAACGCTCGTGTTGGAAATGGGGAAGCTGAATAATGTCGACTGGAATAATGTCGACTCACTCGTGTGACAGGGTCTTTTCATGAAGTGGAATAATGTCGACTAAAAGTCGACGTTATTCCAATAAAAGTACTTAATAATATTATCAACTGGAATTACGTCGACTTTGAGTCGACCTTATTCCAGTGGAAAAGCGTCGACTAAAAGTCGACATACTTCCAGATTTGGCACTTTAAATAAATTTTGATAAAGTGGAAGAAAGTCGACTCAAAAGTCGCTCTTATTCCAGTATCGTGAAAACACAGTCCTCGATTGGAAGAACGTCGACTCTCAGTCGACATTATTCCACTGGAATAATCTCGACTACAAGTCGACCTTCTTCCATTGGAATAATGTCGACTCCACTGACGTCACTAACGTATTCCACTGACGTCACACTTTGATTTGGCGCCATTTTTAAACGTGTTTACGGTTCATACAATTTAGTCTGATCTTATTCTAAAGCTGGACTTGTTTGAATGCAAAGCAATATTTCATGTAAAAAAAAAAATCGGGACGGAAATATTGGAGGTAAAAAAGTACTTTTATTGGAATAACGTCGACTTTTAGTCGACATTATTCCACTTCATGAAAAGACCCTGTCACACGAGTGAGTCGACATTATTCCAGTCGACATTATTCAGGCGTCCCTTGGAAATCAGCCCATTCCTAATGTTGTCGGAACTTTCGGTGAAGCCCATCTGAACAATAATGGAAGAGAATTGTGTGACTTTGCCTCTTTCAATAATCTCAAGATAACAAACACCTTTTTCCGTAAGAAAGATATCAACAAATATACTTGGAGTGCTAGAGGTACAAAGTCAATTATTGATTATGTAATCGTGAATAAGAAACTTGCATCCCAAGTTAAAGACACTACAGTCTTTAGAGGAAGTGACATCTATTCCGATCATTATTTGGTAGTATCAAAAATATCTATTTTAACAAAGTGGAATAAAAATTCAACGAACAAACTGAAAGGTATGTGTGAAGAAGTATATAAAGTATACCTATTGCAGGAGGAAAGTATTCGAGACCTATATGAGAAGAGGATTAATTCACAGATGGAGAAGTATTCGCAAGTCACTGATGTAGACATGGAATGGAGTAATTTGGATCGAATTTTAAATACAGCAGCTAGCGAAGCTCTGGGAAAAAGGAAGAAAGTAAGAAAAAGGAAAGGTTTGAGGATTTGGAACGAAGATATAGAAATTGCTGTCAAGGAAAAGCAAGAAGCTTACCTCAATTATCTTCAGTTAAGAAATGTTCAAGCAAAAGACAATTACAACGCAAAAAGAAGAAAAGCAAAGGATATAGTTCGAGCAGCTCACCGCGAATCTTGGGACAAATTCATCAGCAATGTAGAAGACGATGTTCATGGCAGGCAAACAGTTGCGTATAAAATTATGAAACATCTAAACAGTACAGAAAGAGATACTGCTTGTCTGAACATTATTAAAGGTGACCAATGGGTTGAGCATTACAAAAAGTTATGGTATGATTCTAATTCGACATCCTCAAAGACCGTCCCTCAATGTAACGCAGATGTAGATAGAAGCTCATTTGAAGAGCTACAGGAAGCATTATTGGCGTCAAAGAACAGAAAAGCGCCTGGTTTAGATGGAATTAATGTGGAGCTTCTAAAATGTGGTGGAATATCTTTCAAGGAGCGGTTTTTAAATTTTCTAAATACATGTTGGATAAGTTACAACATACCCAAGAAGTGGAGGGAAGCAAAAATTATATCCTTATTTAAAAAAGGGAATAGAAGCTGTTGTGAAAATTATCGTGACATAAGTTTATTAAATACAGGTTACAAAATTTATGCAAAAATATTGAATAGAAGATTAATGAATATATCTGATGTTTTACTTTTGGAAGAGCAGAGTGGATTCAGGAGAGGAAGATCGTATATGGATGACATTTTTACATTAAGACAAGTCATTCAAAAACGGGTTGAATTTAATCTTGAGACGCACATGGCCTTCATTGATTATGAAAAGGCTTTTGACAGAGTAAACCGTGAGACGATGTGGAAGATTTTAGATAAGCGTGGCTACCCCAAACATTTAACAGAGGCCATTAAGGCATTGTACTACGAGACGCACATTTCAATAGATATAGGAGGAGGTGGTTTACGTAAACTTGAGATCAATAGAGGAGTACGACAAGGGTGCTGTTTATCACCTAGCCTATTTAATATATACATTGACGATGTTCTGCGAGAATGGAAGAAACTATGTAAACCTGATATATATCTCAATGCTCATGAAGGTTTTAATACACTCCTCTTTGCCGATGATCAAGTAGTCATACATCGAACTGAAGATCAATTACAGAAGTCCCTGTTCAATTTAAATAGTATTTGTAAAACATATGACCTTAAAATTTCACTTGCTAAAACCAAGATTATTGCATTCAAAGGAAAATTCCCCGTTCGCTCAAAAATAGTAATTGACAACAATACCCTGGAACAAGTGTCGCATTTTAAATATCTTGGATATGATATAACTTATCTACGTGACAATGATATTCAGAGCAAAATACACAAATTTCAGCATATTTGTGGGACTATAAGAAGAAGTCTAAAAAATAAATCGCGAAAGGAGACACAATTTAAATTCTATAATGTGATGGCAGTTCCCACATTGCTGTATGGAAGTGAAGCCTGGACATTGCGTGAGAGAGACAAGAAAGATATTCAGGCTTCTGAGATGCGCTTTTTGAGATCGGTAAAAGGGTGTTGTTTGTTAGATAAAATCAGGAATGAGGATATAAGGGCCGAATTGGGAATGAAGGAAATCAATAAGAATATATCACAGTACAGGAGAAGATGGGCCGACCATGTAGAAAGGATGTCGAATAAGAGAATTCCCAAAAGGGCCCTTCACTATGATCCGAAGGGCAGGCGCGACATTGGCCGGCCAAGGAAAAGATGGGCTGCACCTTGAGGACGGAACGGGCTTTTAGCCCAATCTTTGCGGGTAGAAGAAGAAGAGAAGAAGTTTGGTAATATATTATTTTAGTGTTTGTTGCTTTAAATAATTCCAAAGATTTTCCTTGCCATTGTCATTGTTTCATTGCAAAAATTATTGAAGTGTGCATTAGTCTTGCGAAAACTTACAAATTTGGGCACCTTGAGCCGTATCGCCTCCTTCCGATCGCCGTCTTATGCGTGTCCACGGGGGGGGGGGGGGAGGTGGGGGAGCTGTTTCTCCCCCCCCCCCCCCCCCCCCCTTGGATATCGGGACAACACACATATTTTGTGGTGTTTTAGTTGTAGTGGATAACGCTCTGAACTTGTATTCCGGAGGCCCGGGTTCGATTCCCGTGGCCGTCCTTCCTGACTGTTTTTTTTCGTGGTTTTCCCTCAGTCGACAGGCAAATGCTGGGAAGGTACCCTAGACTAATAGGCCACGACCGCCTCCTTCCCACCTTCCGTCCTTGCCTACTCTTCACCATCATCTCCCAATCATCATCATCATAAATCATTCATCCGTCGCCATTAGCCTCGCTGCAGAACAGTGCGACGTTAAGCCCCAGACAAAACAAAAATATATTTCCAATTATGTATTAACATTGATCGGACTGACACACGCCGAGATCGTGACGGCAGGTGAAATCACTCTATATGATACTTTTTACTTCCCTGTGCAGGTATTTGGATGCAACAGTTTGTCGGCACAACGACGCTTGTATTCATGATGGTTTCTGTTGTTCCAGTACATGGTGATGACGTCACGGATCGGCGCCTCTTCACCTGGAAGCCGCGAGACGTCGTGTCCATAACCGTGACGTAAGAATCACTTTAGAGATCATTCCAGGCACAGGGCCAAGACACTTAGAGATCAGGAACACGGCCAAGAGCCCTTAGAGATCTTCATGGTCTAGATGTACAGTCACCTTAATATATTGTGTTCCAGGCCCCTGTGTTTACACACAGGGATAAAGTAAAGAACATCTGATGTGACTGTACAGGGCGAAATGCCCGTGATCTTAATTGCTTCACTTAATGATCTAGGCTCAGGGTAAAAACCCTTAGAGATCTAAATGGTCTAGATTAACAGTCACATTCATATATTGTGTTCCAGGCCCCTGTGTTTACACACGGGGATTAAGTAAACAACTTGTGGATGTGACTGTACTGGGCAAATTGCCCGTGATCTTAAGCTTCACTTAAGTATCACTGTAGAGATCTTCATGGTCTAGGAACACGGCCAAGAGCCCTTAGAGATCTTCATGGTCTAGGAACACGGCCAAGAGCCCTTAGAGATCTTCATGGTCTAGGAACACGGCCAAGAGCCCTTAGAGATCTTCATGGTCTAGGAACACGGCCAAGAGCCCTTAGAGGCCTTTATGGTCTAGATATTGTCAGGACGTGGTGTTAAGCCTCACTTAAACACCACTTAGGGTGAGTTTAGTATGAGGGGCTGTGGTTATGGACCGCTCAAGATGCAAGACGTCACCGCCATCTGGACGTACTGAATGGAAGCTGAGAGATGGACAGAGTTCACCAGATTCAATCCAGAGTGAGTCACTGTTTCTTAAACTTGAGTGAGAAGTTACAGTTCGTTTTTCCTATGTTTGAACTCTCACCATATGGAGCCATAGTCATTTGTTCTATTGTATTGTATTGTATTGTATTGTATTTTATTATCATCCCGTGGACAAGTACATAATACATGTATGGGTATCGTCAAGAATGTATGTACAAGTTATGACAAAGTCAGAAATATTTACAAGTCACAATGTTTACAATGACAGTTATATGTACAGTAAATAATAAAACTAATAATAGTAATATTTATACCTAAGAAAAATAATAATAAAAATGATTACATGTAGAATAAATATAAATAAATGAATAAATCGCCTCGGCTAAGACAATGCCGTGTAGTACGTGGCCGATAGTTGAATAGGAAGAACAATGGAACGAGAGTGCTTGAGGTTAAGATGATTGACACTGAAGTGCTGGTACAGTTATGAGTCTAGAAATTCCTGCAGGCTGTAGAATGGGTTTAGGAGGAGGTAGGCATTGAGACTGGATTGGAAGCTGGCCCAGGTGGGAGAGGTGGTGATGTGCTGTGGTAGCTTATTATAGATAATTGTGCATATATAGTGGGGGCTGCTAGTGAATGAGGAGTGAGAGTGAGTGGGGATACGTATGGAGTTTCCCCCTCGAGTGCCATATTGATGAACTGACGAGTTTAGGGGGAAGAGGGTTGGGTGCTCACGAGCAAAGGAGCTGGCAATACGGATGAGAGTGCAGGTGAGAGTCAGGATGTGTAACTTAATGAACTCGGGTTTGGCAGACTTGCGGCGAGAGACGCCGGCAATAATGCGGACTGCCTGTTTCTGCAGGATGAAAATGCGGTTGGCACCGGGAGAGGTGCCCCAGAAGAGGAGTCCATAGGAGAGATGGGAATGGAAATGAGCGTGGTAGACCAGTTTGAGGGAATGGGCGTTAACTATGGGCTTGAGTCGGCGTAGTAGGAAGCAGCTACTCTGGATTTTGGAGACCGTGTGTTGGATGTGCGTAGACCAATTGAGGGTAGCAGTTAGATGGATGCCCAGGAATTTTATGGATGGGGTGCTCGGAATAATGTGGTCATTGATGCGGATTAGGGGAGAGATAGACGGCTTGTGAGATTGGGTGTGGAAGTTGATGAAGGTTGTTTTGGAGGGTTGGAGAGCGAGCTTATTGTTCGAGCAGTAAGATGACATGATTGCTGCCTGCTCATTGGCTGTCTCGATGAGGGAAAGGAATGATTTGGATTTAGGAGCTGAAAGGAGGTGGTTCGTATCATCAGCGAACTGAAAGAGGTTGCCGTAGGTGATGAGGTCAGGGAGGTCGTTCACATAGACGAGGAAGAGTGTTGGAGCAAGAACGGAACCTTGAGGGACACCGCAGCGAATTAGTTTAGAGGAGGAGGTGATGAGAGATGGAGAGCGCGGTTTGTTGGAAGGGATGATCACTGTCTGCGAGCGGTTGGTTAGGAAAGAGGATATCAGTCGATTGGCCAGACCCGTTATGCCACAGAGCTCCAGCTTGTGAAGGAGGAGGCAGTGGTCGATGGTGTCGAATGCCTTCGACAAGTCATAGAAGAGGCCTATTGAGTGGTCCCCCTTGTCGAGTGCAGCATGGAGTGTGGTGAGGAATTGGTATATTGCCGTACCTGTAGATTTACGTTTTTGGAAGCCATGTTGGCAGTCGGCAAGGATGGAGTGGTCTGAAAGATAGGAGGTCAGACGGTCTAGGATGACTTTTTCAATGATTTTGGAGAAAGAAGAGAGGAGAGATATGGGTCGATAGTTGTTAATGTCAGATTTCTTTCCCTTTTTATGGATAGGGATGATGTGAGACATTTTGAGTTGATCGAGGAAGATGCCAGAGGAGAATGAGCGGTTGATAATGAGGGAGAGAGGCTCAGCAACATGAGCCATGCATCTTGCTAGCACAGAACCAGGAACACCATCGGGACCACTGGAGAACTTAGCGCGCATGGATTTGGCCAGATGAATCAGTTCGTACGGCGTAGTGGGACGGAGGGAGAGAGGTGGGCGACAAGTGGAGCTGGTCACCGGCGGTAGATGGGACAGAATGGCTGTGGACAAAGGAGGGGCGACGTCACCTGAAGTGATGAAGAAGTCGTTCAGGTGATTGGCCAGGGTGAGCGGCTCAGTAGTCTCTTTGCCATTGATGAGAAGCATGAGGTTAGTGGGATGTTGAGTTGGCGTGGAAAGAGTTTTGATAATGTTCCAGGAGGTTTTGGATCTATTGTTGGAGGCTTCAATGAGATTGTCAAAGAATAGGCGCTTGGTGAGACGGATGTTTTTGCTGTGAGATTTCTTAAGGGAGTGATATTTGGACTTCAGGATATGGCAGCTAGGATTGGTTCTGAGGAGGAGATGTAGGCTACGAAGCTCGTCGGCCGTCTGACGGATTTCAGCAGTGATCCATCTCTTTGTGGGATTGGGAGATTTTTTCGTCTTTTTGAAGGGAAAGGCCTGATTGAAGTGGGATAGGAACGTGTTGATGAAAGTGGAGTACATGTCATTGAGATCCGGGGACGAGGAGAGGTGTTCCCAGGCTTCTTCTTGGAGTAGGGAGTCAAATTTGTTGGAATTGGCCTCGGAGAAGATTCTCTTCTGGATTTTATGATCCGGTTCGTCTAGAGAAGGCGGTATGTTAAGAGAGAGGGTAAGGGCCATATGGTCTGAGAGTCCGCTGTCAAATAGGGAAGCGGAGTAGGCGGACTGGTTGAGAGTGGTGAATATATTGTCTATAAGGGTGGAGGTGCTCAGAGTGATCCGAGTGGGGGAGGCAATGGTTTCTGTGAGATGGAAGGAGTGGAGAAGGTCCAGGAACGTAGTGGTGATCTTGGAAGGTACCAGTATGTCGATGTTGAAGTCACCGCAGACCGTAAGGTGAGCTTTTGGGAACTGTTTGGTCACACTGATAAGCACACGCTCTAGGATACTGAGGAAGGTTGCCGCGTCTGCTGAAGGGGAGCGATATGTGGAGAGGACCACCATGGTGGACGAGGTAGAGTGCTTCCACGTCACACCAGTGCATTCTAACACTTTATCTATACAGAAAGAATGGAGGTTGGGGATCGGAATGACTGAAGCAGTAGGCTTCGAAAAGATGGCCACGCCACCATGGGAAGAGGAGGAGCGATGGTAGATACTCGAGGTACAATAGTTGGGTATATTGAAGGAATTGTTGGATGAGGAAAGCCAGTGCTCAGACAAACAGAGAATGTCTGGACTGTGGTCGGTGGTTAGGAGTTCAAGTTCTTCTATTTTGTTTTGGGCGGACTGGATGTTGAGTGAGATTATGGAGGCAGCAGAGTTTGCAAAACCTGTCAGGGATTTGTTCGAGCTAGTTTGGTTGGCTGAAAATCCCTACGCCGGATGACACTGTGCCTGTCCTTGGAGGATCGGGAGGGTTGGGATCGCACTGTTGAAGAAGAAGTAATTATCTTAGGGAGTTTGGTGATTGAAGCTGAAGTCGGGCGCGTCAGCGTGACAGACTCTGGAGAGAAGGCTGTCAGCAGGTCAGCTGCTGGTGAGGCTCTTGTCTGCGGTTCGGATGTTTGTGGCAGACTAGTCGGAACTGCACATTCCAAATCGTGGCTTTCCGTCTGTGACAGATCACGGCAGGCTTCCGAGCAATACATTGCTTTGTTTACAGCTGGCTTCGCTGTCACGACGACTGGGCTGGTGACCGCATTCGCTGCTGGCTTCGCTGTCACGACGACTTGGCCGGTGACCGCATTCGCAGCTGGCTTCGCTGTCACGACGACTGGGCCGGGGACCGCATTCGCTGCTGGCTTCACTGTCACGACGACTGGGCCGGGGACCGCATTCGCTGCTGGCTTCACTGTCACGACGACTGGGCCGGGGACCGCATTCACAGCTGGCTTTGCTGTCACGACGACTTGTCCGGTGACCGCATTCGCTGCTGGCTTCGCTGTCACGACAACTGGGCCGGTGACCGCATTCGCAGATGGCTTTGCTGTCACGACGACTGGGTCGGGGACCACGTTGGCAGCAGGCTCGGGCAGAGTAGAAGGCTTTGTCGGTGTGTTGGAGCACTGCTTCGTGATTCTAGCACTTGATGGTGTGAGCTGCAGTTGAGTGCTGGGGATCAGTGGAAATTGGCTGTGTACTGTGCTGTCCATTCCATCTTGGCTCGCTGAGTGGATGAGACTTGGGGCTGGACTGGAAAATAGGTCGATCAGGCAAGAAGCTGCATCGAAAATTATTTTTTTCTCTTGACCAGGAACTTGACTGGGATTTTCTTTTGCTGGTGGATTGAATGATAAGTCGACTAGGGGGAAGATGGAGTCGTCTTGATTCAGGAAATGGGTATCGGTCTTTCCGAGGCACGATGTCTGACAAGCTGATGAGACCGGAACAGTGTAGTTTCTTGTAGAGATGGCCGGGATGACTGCGGTAGCTGCATCTTGTTGCTTGTGCTTTTTAGATTGGCAACTTTGGTTTTCAGGATGGATTGGATCTAGGGGGTGAGGAGGATTGATCCATTTGGTAATATCGACCGTATCGAGGTCTCTCCTTGATTGCTGAAGGTAGAAGATGGTTGCATGTATGTTGGACTCTCGGAGGATCTCTGCCAGCATAGGCTTGATGATGTGCCATGTCTTCTTGTCGTGACCGCATGCGATGCGTGGTAGAGCGATGTGAGTGATGTGGTTGGCTTTGCACAGGGACATCAGCTGCAGAAGGGTGATCTTGAGGTCTCTGATGTCTGGTTTGTGAAACCTTTTTCTTTTGGTTACCATGTGGAAGATGGTGCGGTCGTTGTGTTGCTGTATCAGGACTTTCCCGACTTCCGGATTCTGACTTTTCAATTTGTCGATTCCTCCATATTTTTCTCTGATTGACAAGGCAAGGCCCTTGCTGAGTGCCAAATCAGCAGAAATGCAGTGAACTAGGGGCATTGATGGATGTGAGTCAAATATGTCACCAATTGTTTCTGTCAGATGGGTTGAGGGGCTGTTGTTTGGATGGAAAGTTCTGGTTTTTGTTTTTGGATGTTGGACTGACTGTGTGATTCTAGCTTCACGCCTGATGAATGTTGTTTTTGGGTGTTGGACTGACTGTCTGGTGCTACTCTCACACCTGTTGGGGGTAGGTGCTGTGAGGTTGATGCTATCTTCATTCTTGTTGTTGTGGTTGAAGTTTTTGCAGTTATTTGAGTTGTTTGAGGCGTGCAGATAAGAGATATCTCCAATGGATGATTGAGAGAGTAGATGTGAAACAGTTGACTTAATGAGGTTGATTTCATATACTAGAATTGAATTAATCACCTGCTGACTTGTTGAGTTTGCCTCACAGGCATGCTGGAGCCCTGGGCTGAGTTGAAGCCAGCATGGCTGGATTTGTTTTGGATCCATTTGATCAGTAACTGAAGTAATTGTAGTTAAAAAATTGATGGAACACACGGAAAACTTATTAAATTTCTTAAGTTGATCACTCACTTTGACCTTTGAGTAGATAATACAAATAGTTGATGATTAAAAGCAGCAGAAAATACAGGCTCCACTAGACGGCCGCCATCTTGTGCCATACTCTCTGCTAGGCCGAGAAAGACTTCATTGCGCGCTCACCTTGCAATGTTGTCTTTCTCGGCCTTACAGAACAACTGACGGTGTCTCGGTCGGTAGTGAGTTCAAACATTGGAAAAACAAACTGTAGGTCGTGAAAGACAACATTTCGTTTTACACTTATATTATGAACACCCAACAAATCATAAAACGGTATTTGAACGAAACGGATTGGCTGCTGGTCGGGTTCCTTGACAATCAATCCTTTATTATCAATGAAATCAGAGCTCACCTACCAGAGGTAGATGACGAGTATGCATACACTTCATCAGATGATGCCATCACATTTTTTCTGACAATCCATTTTTTGGCTCCAGTTCAAAATACCCTTTTCCTATAATACCCAAAGCCTAAACCGCTATAGTCGGCATATCTGTGGGCAGTCGAAGCTCTTTGGGATGTCTTCTTTATCGGCATATGTGTGCCGCGTGATTTAAACCCTCACTTATAATATTTACACATTTTTGTTTCGCTAAAACTACTTAGTAAAGTTAAAGATACTGATGTAAACTCAATTTTATGAAAACCACATAAATTACCAATCTTATTGAAAATAAAATCATCAAAAATTAGTCCGAATTTTTTGAAGAAAACTGTTTTTTGACAATAATTTAATTTTTTTGAACCATTCAAATAATTAAATATAATTAGAATGGCTCTTTTTTATGTGATTCTAGCTTATAAACACCAACTTAAAAGACAAATGTGACCATTATGATGTGACCAAGCTGAAAAAGTAGATCCAATTTACTAAATTTAAGTCCAGTTTGGTGGATCAACGTTGGTGGGCACTCATATTGTACCTATCCATGAGGTTGATGTCGGCGAAAAATTGTCTATGCTAATTATGTGCGACATACAGAAATAAATATCAATATTTTATTGAGATCAGGGTTCAATGTTGTTAATCAGGTACCATTGGCTTTATCTGACATTAGAGTAGCCTGTACCCATGTTAACCAATACTTAATAAAATAAAAAATATACCTTCTCATTTCACTTTTTACTAAGCATATTTTTATGAAATTATGAATCCCATAATAATCATAGGAAGTTCATAAAGTTGCGTTTTCAGAGAGCATACTAGATATAGTAGTCAACGATAGTAGTATAAGCTTAGAGGTAACTGTTTAAGCAGATGTTGCTTATTACATTGCTTACTTTCAAATGTTGTGTTTCCAATTTTTATTTTTTTTACTTTACTACTTTTTGAGAAGTAGTAGTAGGGCTTTATTATAGCTATCAAGATATTTTTTAAATTACATACAATGCATACAGTCAAATACCAATAACATACAAATCAATATATCAATCAATATAAAGTTCATATTTAGTCAAATATAAAAACACAAAAATACAATTATATTGCATCTACAACATACCACAGTAATGCCTCATACATATTCGCACTACAATACAAACATATATGTAGCAGATTATAACAGATTGCAACTTAGTATATACACATACTATTACTACACATACACATACTTACTATTTACACATTCACAGTTATTTCGTAGCCGAGCATTATGATTGTTAGAAACGTTTAAATCAATAATCAACTTTACTATATAAGGTATTTTGGAGTCAATCCTATACCTATAGTCATACGAAATACAAAAGTCAGAGTATTCAATTAGATACGTTGCTTAACAGTAATCCACTTTAATGCATTGCACATCTTCACTATGGATGTGCCTCTATTAACCAATATTATTGATCTCATTATTTTGTTTTGTAACTTCTGTAATTTACTAATATCGATTTGATTTAATAAGAACAAAATAGAGCTGCAGAAATCTAAATGGGGTGCGATAATAGCTTCACAGATATGGATTTTGCTGCTTAAAGGGAGATTTTCGCAATTTCTCTGAAATAAAACTTTCTAATGAAAGTGTAGAGGTAGAAGAAACATGAAGTGCCGAAGATTAGAGGCAGAAAAAACTGAAGATGACCCAGGATATTATTATGACGGGCATGTTAGGTTGAAAACAATTCCCAAAAGTGTAAGTTTTAACCATCGCACGGCACACTTTATGTGCAACTTGAAGGGATTTTTTTTTCAAACGCATGGATTAGGTGATAAAATATGATAGCATAGCATCATAATATTCATATCCGATGAAGTTTATGCTAACTCGTCATCTACGTCTAGTTGTTGAGCTCTGATTTCATTCATGATAATAACATTAGTATTTATTGTCAATGAACCTGACCACCAGCCAATCCGTTTCGTTCAAATACCGTTTTATGATTTGATGGGATGTAACATACCTTTTTTTTTTTTTTTTTTTTTTTTTTATTTTACAAAAATAACATACAAATACAAATAATTACAAAATTGGTCGCAGCCACAAAGCCCCATTGAGACTTGAATGTGGCAAATAACACATATATAATTAACACATTGATATACACTTTAGTTACATATAAATAAATATAAATATAAATACAAATAAAATGCACAGAGAGAGAAGGTAGTACCTATAATATTATTTGCAAGATGTAATAAATTGAATTGAACTGAACAACAAGAGCAAGTTGTGCAAGAGCACAACAATGAGAGAGATCGCAGCGATCGAGAGAGATGAGAGAGATCGATAAATTTTGTTATATTTTTAACTTTCAAACTATAATTGCAGCAAGGATAGAAAATGTTTTTTAATATTTACTTTTACTTCACTAAACTTTGTATATTGTCTCATATTAAACGGAATGTTGTTAAATATAATTGGAGTTTCATAAGCTAGCGTTCTCTTACCATGTTTATTATTAAAAAGTGGCACCTGAAACTGATTTAAATTTTGAATAGCGTCCCTTGTCTCTCGATTTCTTTTTAAGCACACTTTATTATCATTATCAAAATAATATTGTAATACAAATCTATAACGTCTTAAATATTCAAAAGGTAATATCTGGGCTTGTTGAAAATGAGTGTTAATGCCTTCATGAAGAATCTCACTCTCCAGTGTTATGCTCCTTACAATTCTGCTCTGCAAATTTGCAACTTTCTTTAAATGAACGTCTGATGCGTTTCCATAAGTAAGAATACCATAAGATATTACAGATTCAGCTAAAGCATAGTACACTGTCCTTAACAGATAGAGAGGAAGGATATCTTTTAAATTAAATATTTGAAAGGCACACGAACGCAATCTTTTACATAAACGATCAATATGAGGCTTCCATGAAAACCTGTCATCAATAACCATGCCCAGATACACATGATTAGGTACAACCTCAATCTGATCTACACAAGTTGTACACTCATCCATATTGTATTCATCCGGGGCGTGCAAGCAATCATTGGAATGAAACGTTATTTTTACGGAACTGTTTCTGTTACTGTTGGCAGACGAACATATATGCATAACTTTTGTCTTTGAGCAGTTTATTATTAACTTCCTATCATGTGTCACTTTGATTATATTATTAAAATCTCGTTGAAGATAAAGCTGAGCCATCTCTAAAGATTTATGAACTGATATTAATGCTGTATCATCAGCATACATAAGCGTTTTACACATACGAACGCTATTGAAGATATCATTAACATAAAGGAGGTATAATATAGGGCCCAAAATGGATCCCTGTGGTACACCTGTAACATATTTATTTTTAACACTATAATTTTGACCTATTTTAACAACTATATGCCTATCTAAAAGATAACTCATAAACCATTGCAATACAGGTCCCCTTATCCCTACTCTCTGCAAGGCCGCTATCAGCTTATTATGATCTAAAGTGTCAAAAGCCTTTGTAAAGTCAATAAACATAACTAAAATGTGCATATTATTGTTTATCTTGCTATTTATGTAGTCTGAAAATAATGATAACAAATTCCCTGTTCCTTTCCCCTTTTGAAACCCAAACTGCGCGGAATTTTTATATTGTAAGTTTTCAAATAATGTGAAAATTTTTCTTCTACATAACGCTCCATAACCTTTTCAATCGCTGGTAATATCGCAATAGGCCTGTAGTTGCTATATTCCAAGTGGTTTCCCTTTTTAAAAACAGGACGCACAATAGATACTTTTAGTTTCTCAGGCACAATACCCCTTTTGAAAGATAAATTAAACAGGTTTGACAACACAGGACTTATTTTTTCGGCAACCAACACTAAATCCTTCATCCTGATTCCTTCAATTCCAGGTCCTTTACTTACATTCATTCCATTAATGATAGATTGCACCACCCCAGGACTAACCGGCCGAAGAAACATTGATTGCATTATACAGTTTTCAGCCTCATTACTAATTTGCATATGACAGTCATGCTTCAAATTATTTACTTCACTAATAAACGAATCAACAAAAATGTTTGCAATGTTCAGATCAGACTGTGTCTTACCAAGGTATCTGTGTATGACTTCATCAACAGACAAATTCCCACTTTTACCTATAATTTTGTTTATTGTTTGCCATGTCTCCTTAATGCAATACTTAGACCTTTCTAACTCGATCTGATAGAAATAAATTTTTGCTTTTTTAATATCGCTAACGACTTCATTTCTTATTTTATTATAATCAATTTTAAGTGTAGCCTTTAGGGTGTTATGACAGCTTTTAAATCTTTTGAACGCTATATCACGGTTGCGCACCTTTTCAAGCAGCTCTGGAGTCATCCATTGCTTCCTTGCTTGCTTCCTTATACCTACATTAGACACAGTGAACATTGACCGCTTATAACAATCATCAAATCTATTTACTATTTTATCGTACAATTCAACACAGTCATCCACATTTAACAAATCCGCCCACTCTACAGACTCAAGTATAGTTTTTAATTTACGTTCATTTAATATTTGCTTAGGTAGGCTTTGCTTTTTTCCAATAAATTCTTCTCGATTGAGCAAATTTACATTTACACCAACAAAATAATGATCTGAGAGTTTTGACGTGTAAATTAAGGAGGAAATACCTGCATAATTAGAACGCAAATAAATATGGTCTATGCAAGATTTAGTTACAATATTTCCCAAAAGCTCCTCTCGAGTGACTCCATAAATACATTTCTTAAATCCATTCACAGCCAAAACACTTTCATACTCTTGTACAATATTATCATTATTATTTAGCAAGTTTAGGTTCACATCTCCAACAATTGCAACATTACTAATTTTTATTCGTGATATATAATTCTCCAATTCACGTATAAAATTGAATTTGTCTGCCGCTGGAGGTCTATATATCGCAATTATGCAAATTTTTGAACCCGATTTTGTAGTTAGCACACCACTTATGTTCTCAAAGCTGACAAACTTAACGTTATCTCTAACAAAACTTGAATCATCTTTTACAAACAATATCAGCCCTCCTCCTCGCTTGATTTCCCTAACAAATGAAAAAGAATTATAACCTTGAAAATTAAATACCTGCGTCTCGAAATCATTGTTCAAACCTATCTCTGATAACACCAACACATCAAAACATCCAAGAATATTGCTCAAGATCACATTTAATTCATTCCATTTTTTTTTTATTGATCTAATATTAACATGTAATATTGTAAACCCTTCTCTTAATATCCACTGACCTAAGTCATCAACAACAACCTGGATTCCGTTATCAATATCATGTTCGTCGTCAAATATTTGGAACATGCAAAACACCTAACAGAATTAGAGCTTACTCAAGTCCGGGAATGATGTTATTGAAATAGCTTGACGGGTATTTTCGTCTTTTCTGACAAGAATTTTATTTCGACTAAACCAAGTATACTTATAGCCCTTTTCTTTGGCTGAATTTTTAGTTTGCCAAAAAAGCTGCTTGAAGTACGGGTTCAAATTCTCATTGAAATAAACACTCAATTTCCCTGGCTGCGCGCTCGCCTCTCCCTCTGCAGGATTGTTATTGCAATTTAATAAATGTAGATCACGGCGCTTGGCGAGAAACTGGTCTCGCTTTTTCCTGCTGGCAAGCTGGACAATAATATTTGCAGGACGAGAATGACGAGTCGGGTCGCGGGACGGGAGGCGATGAGCTGCCTCGATCTCCGCGGCCTCCAAAGCGATGCCCAACTTCCGAGAAATGTCGACAACAAGTTCCTCGACGTTCTCGTCTTCCTGCTCTTCAATGTTTACTATTTCGAAGTTACGGTTTCGATTATATTGGTCCAGCGAGTTCAAGTGCGCCGTTAAGCTAGTTATTGTACTGTCTTTCTTCAAAATGTCCTTTTTCATAGAAATTAGTTCACTTTTAAGCTCCCCCACTTCATAAATTGTGTCCGTTTTGAATGTATTGAGTTCAGCAATGGAAACTTTAATAGAATTGATTTCAGCCAATATATAACCTTTAAACACCTTTAGCTCTTCTCCAAGGCCCTTCAATGCCTCACGGACCTCGTTTTGAAAGCTAATAAGAAGTTCTTTTAGTCCAGACTCTGGAAAAACAAATACCTCTGCTGACTCAGCACCTGGTGTTGGCGTTTTCTTTCGGCAACTAGGACAGCGCCACTCGTCCTTTGCTTGCTGAGATTTCGACGTGTAGGTTGTTTGCTTTAGTCCAGAACACTTATTATAATGCAATTCAGATTGGCACCCATTGCACTTGACATAATCACCAGCTTTAGGCAAATCTTCGTTGCACTTGCTACATTTCGACATATTAATACACACCAAAACACACGCTACCGCACTGAGGTAATAACCTATAACCGGCTTGACTGAGCGGAACCTATATACATTTATCTCTGACTCCTAACCAAATCACTCGAAATTTTGACCATGTACCCATCTATACACTTATTCTTCAAATATGAGGTGTTTAGGAAATGTAAGGCTCTTACATTAAAGCTCCTTTAATTAAAATTTGTAGTATGGCAAACAAAATAACAATCAATCAATAATTAATGAATCTTTTGATTGATTTCTTGCCCAAACATTTCTCAAACATTTTTTGAAGATAATGACATACTATATTAAAAACCTGCAAAATTTCGTTAGTCTCCAGTTAGCTCCAATAAAAGGTTTCTTTAATACAAATGTATGTACACACAACAAATCATAAAACGTTCTTTTAACGAAACGGATTGGTAGATTAGATTGGTCAGGTTCGGTTTCAATCAATGAAATTGAAATCAGAGCTAAACTACAAGTCTAGTTACTTAATAGATGATGACGAGTTAGCATCATAGACTTCATAGGAATGTCATCAAATTTTATTCAGCCAAACCATTTCTTTCATACACATTTTTATCATTTGTAGAGTGTACATAAATATACTGCCATTAGCATTGCCGGTATAGGGCTGGAAAACGTGTATATTAATAATATAGGAAAACGCTCTGTGTAACCCTTTGGGAAGCGAGCCTTCGTACTGCATGTGATTTGATATGCGTTTGCAAGTTTCTGCTCTATACATGCCTTGAAACGGAAGCATCAAGATAGCCGTAAAATTCCGTATAATTATTGGCATAAATTAGCAAAAAATACAAGATTATAGAAGACAACAACTTTTGAAAATAACAACAGATTAGTCTGAAAATTAGCAAAAATTACTTAAAATGTTGGTCCCAATGACCATGCAAAGTTTTAAGTTGATCGATCAAACGGTTCAAGTTTAAAAAATCACAGGAAAGATGGTTATAAAATAGTATAGGTACCAATGGAAGGATTTGGAAGATTGAATACAATGTCGGTGGAAATAGCTTTGCAAAATTTCAAATTGATCGGACAAACCAACCGAAAGGTGATATTTTTTAAATTTGAACCAATCAGTGGAATTAAAAAATTGTGGTTTGCAACGCCCAGAAATGGTCAGTACATGCGTGCAAAATTTCAGTTCGATCGAAGAAAAACTGTGACTTCAGCCTCGGAAACAGAAAAAACGAGGTCCATGACAAAAGAGCCAAAATAAATCAAACACAAATATTGTGAAATATGTAGTTGCATTTTGAACCAAAGTGACTGAAACATGTTTTATATTTAGAAATTTTATTAATTTTAAGTACACAAATGTAAACAATCTGAAGCATTTCTACTTGGATAATGTCTAAGATACTACAAAACTATATGATCATCATTCATGCATCATTAAGCCCACCCATATCACAATAACATCACACTATACGAGTTCATATTGGACAATTTCAATTGTAAGCTAATCGGATGTCAGAGTTTTACTCGAAACCCTAGAGTTTCAGTGGCTAGAATGTTAAATTGTCCAATTTCAATTGTACCGGGTGGTGAAAAAAAACGTGTTTGAAAGGTCACTCCGACAAAACTACACACTTTAGAAAACATATGTAAATATAATGTGTGCAATTTTCAGAAATATTTAATTTAGGAGAAAAAAGTTAGACATTTGAATTAAGATGTTGAAAATAGTTTATACCAGCGTTATTAAATTTTAATAGCATTGAAAACAAAAATGAATTATTCGTGACCACTAATTTCGGTGTCACATTCAGAAATCTATAAATCGCATAGTCCACAAGGAAAACGTTCATTTCTAAAAAAAAATCCTATTCAATATAACGATGAAACTTGCACATATTAAATTACGATATTTTCTACAATGGACGTTTTTTCTACAATCGTTGATGTAACGATCGCTTTAATTTAAACAGTAATATTCTTTTAGTTTTAATGCTTTAATCTTTGATTTAACGTACGATTTCAATGAGATTTTTTTAACGAAGCATATTTTAATGCCACGTCCTTATACCTTGTTCACACAATGACTTTCAACTGCAGTTGAAATCTCTTTACCTGTTACCAGCTGCAGTTGAAATCTCGACTGACTTTCCAGAGCTAAATTGAGATTTCAACTTGTCTGTGGTATTGTATTAGCCATCGCAAAATCGAATTTTGCTCCCACAAATAAGTGATACGTGATGGAGCCACTTCTGGCAAGATGGCTACTATCAGGTCCACATATTAATTTGTTTGTTTTTACTTTTCGTGTTTCCATAAAGCAGTGAAAAAACAAAAAACAAATGAAATTTATATTTAGCTATAAATTTACTTTCTTGGCTATAACAAACAACTATATCAAATATTTGTATTTATATTTATGCAAATGCGACCTTGATAGCCGCCATTTACCTAGTACCACCAAATCCACCAGAGGTCAGTTGTGTTCCTTATTTTCTCGAATAGTTGCGTGTTGATCCTCAATCTTGTATCAAATGCATTTATACAAGATTGTATTGCTATATTTAATGACCATGAGCAACCTTACCTGATATTCAATATTCATAATATTATAAATCAATTTGTTTATGAATCCAAAATCTTGCTTGAACTCGACAGGAGTAATCGCTTATATAGGGCAATAGGTGAAACATTGGGAGTATCAAACATGGTGGCTCTCAAAGTATCAGAGAGGAAAGATTCTAATAAACTTTTATAAGAGACAATTTCAAGTTGTTTAAGTTCAGTAACGTCAATACTTAAGGACCAGAAATAATGCTCTGTTAAACAAGAAGTTAAGTTTAGAAGTTGCTTAGTGGCCATTCATACGTTTGCCATTGGTTGTTGCCATGATTGCGCGAGCGACTCCTTTTGACTCTTTAGACACGGACCTTGTTTTCTTTTTGTCTGCTACCTGGAGCAATAGTGGTCACACCGTTTCACCGATCAATCTGAAATTTTCCATTTCTTAGGACCACATTTTCGGTTTAAAGACCCAAATATTTTGGAAATCCTTTCAATGGTTAAAATTAAAATAAATAACATGAAGTTCCCCTCTAATTGGCTGAAAAACTAAAATGGTTAGATCAATTTCAAATTTTGTATGGACATATATATATTACCATCTATTAGACTATTATTATACATATTTTCATCCCAATTAGTAAAAAACCTATGAACTTACTGACATTTTATGTATATAAATCTTTATTAACAGACTCTGCCAAAAATTCGGTTGCCAAAAAGACACAGAATAATAATACAATTGAAAATATAAAAGATTAATACGGATAGAGAAAAATATTTACATTTAAGACAAAAAATTCAGAAATGAAGTATCGAAATGAATGTTTTTCCATTGCAACTGAATCTGATTTACTTTATGTACCAGAGTGTTAAATGGCCATTCTCAGTTTCAATGGAAAAAGCTACTTTTATGTTGATTGAGTGGATCATATTGTAATTCAATATGGATGTATACCTATGTTTTCTGTTGCTTGGTACGGAATTCAGGTTTTAGAATTGAACGTATAGGTGATACTGATCGCTCATGCGTTATACTGAGCGTTTTCCTAGTAATATTATCTGTTAACTTAGCGGCCATTGAAAATTTTTCACATAGTTCTGTGTTCATTCGAAACAAGGACGATTATTTGATTTAATAAAACAAAAATCACTAAATCCAACTAGAAGACATATTCAGTGGAGTCATGACGATAGGAATGGATGCGCAAAGTGATACATATCCGGTCAAACCGAGGCATCTCACTTGCTGGGATAGAGCTCAACCAACTCAGCTACCTGGCCGGCCAGAGGGACATCATTAGACACACTGCACTGATACAGAAAGTACTTTTTCAGACTGATAAAAACCATGGTTGACTATTATTATTAAGTCTATATATCCTCAGCAGAGCCGAGGTTCCACTAGTGTGAATGTAACATAGAGAAGGGAGGAGAGGAAACCCCTATTCCTATGAAAGATGCCAAGGGGGTCAACGGCTTAACGTCGCAACTAAAGTCGTCAGCACCCTATATGTGGATTGGATTTTTGTGTGAAATAACAGCATTTTGCAAACCCCTTAGTGAGCTCAACCCCTGCTCGCTTTAAAGGTTGTAAGCCTTCTAGAACCACTTGCGTAGCAACACTAGACAGAGCATGAAACATAATTTGCCAACATAATTTGCACAATTCTGCATGGCAAAAATTTACTACAAACTCAAAACTAGAGACAACATTACATTGACACAATGTATAAACTACATTCAGTTAGAATAATTGATTTGAGACATCTTGCCCCACATTCTGTAATTTCTAGGATCATCTGTAAAGCCCCATTTACACGGTGCAATTTCTTGAACAACTTCTGCGTCACATTCGCATTTTTCATACAATTTTGTATTAACACGACGCAGCTTTCTGTCACAGAACTTAAAACATGTAATAATTTCCATTCAAGAAATGTGACACAGAAGTGTGGCACAGAAGTTGTACAAGAAATTGCACCGTTCCTGGACTACTACCTTATCGTGGTGAACGGGTTTGCGTGCTTTTATGATCCAGAGAGCTATGCCGGCGGAAGTATAAACTTCTGGTAGGGCCACCCAAGCCGGACAGGTCGAAGGGGAGAAGCCAGACGAAAGGTAGTCCAACGAAGACCTCAACGGTAGCGATGGCGGAGAATGTGTGGTTCGGTACGGCAAAGCTGGCGGAAGGGGCATCCCTGTCGGGGCTAAACGGCGAAACCCACTGCCTTGTGGGTAGGGGAGGGATCCTCAAGGGTTAAGGGTCCCACCCTAACAGAAATGGGCAGCTACCTGGGAGCTGCAAGGGGCAACCCCCTATCAGGTTGGACGCGGGGCTAACCACTCCACTTCGGAAAAAAAGGTCGGTTACGAAACAATCACTACGAAAAAGAAGCCGGACTGATCAAAGGGAACGACTCAAGCGAGAAAATGGACATGATTTTTGGATAGGAACGTGGAACGTGTTAAGCCTGTACAGAGCGGGGGCTCTTGCAAGCCTGGTGGTAGAGCTGGACAGATACAAGGTGAGAATCGCAGCACTTCAGGAGATGAGATGGAAAGGGACGGACATGTTCCGCCAGAAACTGTATACAATATTCTACAGTGGCCACAACAGAAACACACTTGGTACAGGATTCGCCGTAGCTAAGCAGTATGAAAGCGCAGTAATTGGCTTCAAGGCAATAAATGAGAGGCTTTGCACAATGAGGCTGAAAGGACATTTCTTCAACACTACATTCATCAATGCGCATGCTCCCACAGAAGATTCTGACGACGAAGCGAAGGAGAATTTCTATGAAGAGCTAGAGAGGGCGTATGATGGTGCACCTCGACACGATATCAAGATCATTCTTGGGGACATGAACGCCAAGGTCGGGAGGGAGACAATCTTCAGACCAACCATAGCGGCAGAGAGTCTACATAGTAATTCCAATAACAACGGGATGCGGTTGGTGGAGTTTGCGATAAGTAAGGGTATGACGGTCAGCAGTACCAAATTTCCCCACAAGAACGTGCACAAAGCCACGTGGCGCTCCCCAGATGGAAATACCCAGAACCAGATCGACCATGTACTCATCGACACTAGGCACGGATCCGATATCCTGGATGTGCGGAGCTACCGAGGCGCAGATGTGGACTCAGATCACTTCTTAGTCCGAGCGAGGTGCCGTCAGCGGATATCGGTGGCAAGGATGGAGAGAGGTGTCAGACGCCAGAGGTTTGATGGACAGAAGCTAGTGCGAGACGGAGAGTGTGGGAAGAGGGTGCAAGAGGAGTTTGCATGCCATCTGAAGGCGCAGCTTGTGCTAGAAAAGGCCAAAATGCAGGGAGCAACAGACATAGAAAACGACTGGAAAATGCTTAAAGCTGCAGTGACAGCCACAGCAGAGCAAGTAGTGGGATTTCAGCCAGTGGATAGAAGAGACCCTTGGTTCAATGCAGAGTGCAAGGAGGCCATAGCGAATAGAAATGAGGCCAGGAAGAAAATGCTACAGAGAGGAACAAGAACCAACTGCAGTGAGTTCTCAAGACTGCGAGCAGTGGCTAAGAAAGCTTGTAGAAGAGAGAAGAGGAAGTGGGAGAAGCAGAAAGTAGAGGAAATTGAGGAGTTGGCCAGACGGAAGGAAACTAGAAAAATGTACTCCAAAATAAGGGATGAGAAGAATGGGTTCCAGGCGCGGACGAGCATGTGCAACGACAAGGAGGGAAACCTGATTGCGGAAGGGAAGAGGGTTGTGGAGCGGTGGGCAGAACATTTTGAGGAACTGCTGAACGGCGCCGGTGGGAGCGGGGATCAGGCAGAAAATGTTCAAGAGCTAGTCGAAGCGGGCCCAGACGTTGCCGACCCCTCACTAGGCGAGACGGAGGAAGCCATTCGCAGAATGAAGAATCACAAGGCACCAGGGGAGGACATGATCACGGCAGAACTACTGAAGTACGGCGGAGAGGAATTGAAGCATGAACTACATGGCATTATCATGAGGATTTGGCAAGAGGAGAAGATGCCAAGCGAGTGGAGAGTAGCCCTGATATGTCCCATACACAAGAAGGGATCAAAGTTGGAGTGTGCCAACTACCGTGGCATTTCACTGCTCAACACTTGATACAAGATCCTAACGAAGATAATTGCAAGACGTATTGAGCCATATGTCGAACAAGTGCTGGGAGACTACCAATGCGGGTTCCGTCACAACAGATCCACAACGGACCAGATTTTCACCATTCGCACTATTCTAGAAAAATGTTATGAGCACAATATCACCGTGCACCAGCTGTTCATCGATTACAAACAAGCGTACGACAGTGTGAATCGCGATTATTTGTATGAGACTCTGGACGTTCTGGGAGTACCGAAGAAGCTGGCTCAGCTAGTACGTATGACTCTGGCGAACTCAACATGCAAGGTAAAGGTGCAGAACAACATATCACGAGAGTTCCAAGTGAGCAGAGGTTTGCGGCAGGGGGATTCGCTGTCGTGTCTGCTGTTCAACTTGACGTTGGAGAGAGTTATCCGGAACATCGACATCAATGGAGGCGGGACACTACTGAACCGGACAGTCCATTACCTGGCATATGCTGATGATGTTGACCTCTTGAGCAGAAATGAAAGGGCGTTGAAGGAGAGCTTCGTCCAGCTGGAGGAGGCGTCGGAGCGCGCTGGACTGGTTGTCAATGAGAGCAAAACCAAGTACATGGTCATGGAGCGGAACTACAGAAACCAACGTGAGTCATTGTCTGTGAATCAGCATCAGTTTGAAAGAGTGGACAACTTCAAGTACCTCGGCTCACTCGTCACGGAGACTAATGAGACTCACTTGGAGATCATGGCCAGGATTAGCGCTGGGAACAGATGCTACTTCAGCATGCAACACCTTCTAAAGTCAAATTTACTCTCCAGGAAGACTAAGAAAACGATCTACCGAGTAGTTATCCGGCCTGTTGTTACATATGGAAGCGAGACCTGGGTGCTGACGAAGAGGGATGAGGACGCTCTTAACACCTGGGAGCGCAAGATCCTCCGCCGAATCTACGGACCTGTACAGGACGATGGCGAATGGAGGATTCGTAGAAACGATGAGATTTATGACATATACGAAGATCCATCCATCTCGACAGAGGTGAGGAAGGGAAGACTACGTTGGGCCGGCCACATGGAGCGTATGCCTGAGGAAAGGGGAGCCCAAAAGGCCTACAGGCAGAAACCGGAAGGAAGAAGACTCCCGGGACGACCACGCAAGAGGTGGCTGGACGACGTGGAGGAGGATTTGCGTAGGCTTGGGGTGCGAGGATGGAGGAGGCGGGCCCTGGATCGGGAAGTGTGGAGAGGAGTAGTGGAGGAGGCCAGGGCTCTACAAGGGCCGTAGCGCCATAGGGTAAGGTAAGGTAAATGAGGCTTAAGATGAACTTGTAATTTTACCAAAAATAATAGTGAGGACGCCTAATTGTTTATGTGTATGTTGTGTAACATTGACATCCGCTCTATGTTAGGATTCGTTACTGCTACAACGGCAGCAATGAATACTTTCATCGATGTAGAAGGTCGGTCACTCATCTTTACCATACTGGCTTTATAAAGATTAATTCTGTTTACGATAAAGTATTGTCTTTGTTTTTAAAAATACATCTTTATATGAAGCAGATTTGATGAACCTACTGTGCTAGGTTTTCCTGCGATTTGGTGCAATGTGAGACAATTTCATTCGGCACAGCAGAAAATTTGACCATGGTCCATTACGGTAAGAGGTGATGCCGCCCTTTGTCGACATTTACTAAGAACAGAGTTACAAATCCCAAACAAAGAAGCGTTTTTCAATGGTGCAACGCTGAAAGACAATTAAAAATTGTTATGAAACGATCAAGATATTTATTGAGAACACTCCGTTATTGTACCGAGTTGCATGACATGTTCGCTAAATAATTGTATGGTATAATATTCAATAGGGTAGTTTCACCACCTCTGTATACAATGGGAATTGGGAATAGGCTCATTCCCCTACTTGGAATCTCGGCATAGGACAGTAGTTCGTGAAGAGCTTTCTACTATTATCTACTACGAAGTAAAACGTGACACCTAATACCTTTAGCTACTCTCAGTCATACGTTCTACCTTCCCAAAAATAATTATAATATTGCACTCTTTGGGCTGACAGTACGAAAATAAGGACATTACAAATTGCATATTAATACTATAACCTCAATTACTTATAACAAAACTGCCAAAGAGCTTCATAATATAGCGACCTTGGGGAACTTCTTTATCGACTTTGGGTATTATAGGAAAAGGGTATTTTGGGCTGACACCCATTTTTTTCAAATACCGTTTTATGATTTGTCGAGTGTACTTAGGGCACTGTAACTAGATTGTTATGATGTTTTTGTTGGAATGTATGCTATTCTACATAAACAGTTATTATTACAACTTTCATCACCTTCAATATTCACAAATACATCACCACAAATCCCCGATTGAAACTTTAAGTTTGTCACTTAGAAATTAAACTCGCTTCTGTCTTTAAATGAGTTTTAATAAGTTTAAATGAACAATTAAAGTATTAATATCCTTTGTTAGTCTGTTGTTATCTCAAATACCTTTAAACGTGTAAATTACAGTGTCCTATGTACACTCAGAACTAAAACAATGGACCACTAGTCATTATCTTGCTATGTGAAGTCACGAATAAAACAGATGACAGAAGGATGTGGGCCGTGACCGTCAAGAAGGCTGTGACAGCTCAGTAATCAATAGTAATCAAATAGCAAATAGATCCATTTTGAAATTCAACTGTCTTTCCCCCACACGTTTGATTGGCTTCCTCTCCCACTATATAGACAGTGCTGCTCTAGTGTGAGTAGAGAGAACTATTATGCTACATTGACTCCTCCCATCACCATTGGTCCATTGATTGGTGAACGAATTTGAATGACTGCTGGTCATGTTCAATGTTATTTTGACTAATTTCTTAAATCTGAATGACTAATAATCTTTTTGATTCACTTGTCAACAGGTCGCTGTACTGTGCATGTGTGACGTCACAGCTGGCTCGCCATGGTAGGGTGGTGGGGTGGGCCAGGGTTTGTCGTGCAGCGCAGCATCTTCATCATGGTGAGTTGATTATTAATTATATCTAATTTAAACTTTCTATTCGCCCCATTTTTTTCAGTGTTTACAACATTTGTTGTGTGTCGCACCCCAACTGCCATGCCTCTCTATCCATCCATTGGTCCTCCAGCAGCTCTCTCATCCTCACCGCCTCAACCACCTCTTCTTGCCATGCTCTCTCGGGACGACCACGCTTTCTCCTCCCGACTGGACTCCAGTCCCACATTCTCTGAGGCCACCTGTCGGGATCCATCCGTCGCATGTGGCCGTATCACAACATCTTCTTTTCAATATTATCGAGTAGTGTTTTTGTTACTTCCATCTGTCTTCTGATTTCATCAGATTACATTAGCCCCATATGTGTTACGTTTTGAAAAGACTTTAACTCTAGCATTCATTTTGTTTTCATTGTTCCAGGGACACGTGCCGTCGCTGTCATGTCCTCCGTCGTGGACGTCAACGCCGTCGTCGTGATCGTCGTCGTGGGCGTCGTATCCGTCGCGGTCGTCGCTGCAGGCCCGCGCGCCTTGTGTTCAACAGTCAAGTTGTAGATTCAGTGAACATCTCGGCACAAGCCCGGATTAAATTCAACGGGCATTACGTCACCACGGACTACTATGACGTAATGCCCAAGTGTTAGCGCGTGTGAGCTACTCTACACAAGTAGAGAGTCAATTCAATCTGTGTTGCGTCATCGCCCGATGGATGACGTCACTGCCTCTTGGATGACGTCATCGCAGTGGATTAACTTCCTTTATCAGGGACGCAGCAACGGTAGGAGGCGCTCAACGCGTCCCATTGTTAGTAGCTAGTGCTGTGTTGCCGTGTTGATGGAGCAGAGACATTAGGACCTCGTCGCAGCATAACCCATGTACCCGTCTCCTGCTCACTCGGCGTTGACGAGACTTGGCAACAGTGTGCTAGAATTCTCGGGTTAAATGTTAGGTAGGGAGCTGATGTCAAGTGTCGTCAGTCTCATAACCTGTTCATACTGAGAATTCGATCATGATCCAGTTCAATTTCAATCGAAATCAAATTGGAGGCAAGATTCAAGTTAAACTTTATAATGCTTCATGCGTTTGTAAGTTTTCGTTTTTAAAATTCATGATTTCTTTTGTTTGACCTTGAGTTCGATCATGATTAAAATTTCGATTGCGTTCTTACAACTCAATCGAGATTTGGATCATGACCGAGTTCGATTGAGTTCAGTTCTCACACATTTTCGATTGCGATCGAGATTTTGGATCATGATCGAATCCCCAGTATGAACAGGGTATCAGCGATTCAGCTCTATAATGCCGGTTGAATTGAGTTCCCAGGTTCTCCGTGCGTCCTCTCTGCGCATGCGTCCTGCAGACCGGGGTTCGACTCCTGGACTTGATATGATGACGTCATCTTCCACGTGGCGACCGACACGCCGTCTAGCGGAAACTCCAACTTGTGCATCAATGTGAGGATACAATTCACGAACACTCAAAGTACCTGGAGCCCTATTTCTGATAAAAGTGAGAGTGAGGATAAGACAAAAACAGGGAGAAAATTGTTATCAACCAACATGAATCCAGCAGGGTTAGATTCTATTGGCTGATACTGATTTTGTTCACTATTTTTTCTTACTCTCATTTATCGCTTTTCTTCAGGAAAAGGGCCACTGTTGCAAATCTTGAAGCTGTAGACTTGCAAGCAACCAAGGGTGGACCATGTTGTACAATTCAGCTTGTAATGCCAAAATAAACTGGTATTCGCTTTTACCAAACGATATGTA
This sequence comes from Leuctra nigra, assembly GCA_934045905.1. NCBI lineage: Eukaryota > Metazoa > Arthropoda > Insecta > Plecoptera > Leuctridae > Leuctra > Leuctra nigra. The sequence goes on along the minus strand of OW203772.1, from coordinate 25,328,137 downwards.
ATGTGGTTTACACAGCTTTAATAATATATCATGAGCAATGTCTTAAAAGGACAGTTTTTCAATACCTACTCTAACTTTTAAACAGTTGGTTAGGACGACATTGCAATGGCAACTACCAATTAGAATCTCTTGAATGACCGCTCTTACGTAACTACTGGTTTAACCGAGTACTGAGAAACTGGCCCAAACATTTTCAACGCTTCTCTATCTGAGATCTCTATTGTTTCAGTTGGAAAGAGTTCGGCGTCGGAACTCGACCGTGCGCCGCGACGCCCGCCTGCAGCGCCACGACGCCTGATAGACGCCCTCTGGAACTACATTCACTGTGAGTCATCTTGATCGCTTACTTCTTCAAACACCTGGGTTCGATTCCCGCCGCCGTCTTTATACTGGAGGCAAATGATGGGAAGGTTCCCTACTATCTTCCCAACTTCCATTCTTACGCGTTAAGACGGCTGGGTAGTGAGCGTGGCCTTGAAGAGTTTTAAATCGATTTTTATCAATATCTTTTACCAATTGTTAACAAAATAAGACTTTGTACGCGTCTTCAGAACTGTTCAATGAAAATAATTTCATAGCTTGGAATAAGTTAATATCTTTTTTTTTTTTAATAATAATTTTTATAACTCAATGGAGGTTGGATTGAAGAACCTCTATTAAATCCAACTTTACGCAGGGGTTGAAATATAAAATATATTATATATTTTAGTGTTGGGCGAACCGGTTCGAAACCCGAACCGAACCGGCTTCAGATTTTCGCGAACCGAACCTTAAAATGAAATATCCGAACCGAACCGAACCGAACCGAACCGAACCGAACCGAACCGAACCGAACCGAACCGAACCGAACCGAACCGAACCGAACCGAACCGAACCGAACCGAACCTTTATAACAGAATTAATAACTTTAATTTTCTTTTGCATTTTTACTTTTCTTTTTATTCAATGATGTGAATAAAAATTATCAAAAATAAATTGCACTAAAATGATGGGCATAAATTAGTTAATTGAGAGCAGAGTTGCACCAGATGACAATTTTGCAAAAGTGTTGGTTTACAAAGGAAGGAACTTAAGGCAGGAAAACAATGCCAAACAATGTTTGATGCTAGGGTGAGTGACTAAGTAATAAGGTTATAAAACCACTGCAGGTAAAAAGGGCCAGAGGTTCGGTTCGAGGTTCTGTTCGGTTAAAAAAATATGAAGTTCGCCCAACCCTACTTTTGATCAGTTTGAGATAATGTTTTTTTTTTTTAGTAAATGGAGTCCGTAAAAGATCTAGCTACTTGATATTTAAGAATATGTACTTGACAGGGATGTCCAAACTGAGTTTTGACTTTTATTTGATTCCCAGGTTCTCCGTGAGTCCTCACAGCGCATGCGTCAAGACATCGCGTTTGTGACGTCACCATAGGACCATCTGGTTAGTTTCAACAACATTTCTACTGATCTAGAACATTATTGACATCCATTAGTTTAGCGGGCAAGTTAACTCGGGCAGGAGTTCCTGGGTTCGATTCCCGTTGACAGACTTCGTGTCTGAGCTTAATTGTAGTTTCCCTGAGTCGAGAGGCAAATGATGAGAAGGTTCCCCACTAACCGCCTCCTTCCCACCGTCCATCCTTACCTATTCTTCATTCTTCATACTCCCAATCATCATCATTCATATGGCGAACAGCCTAATAGTCACGCTAATAATGGGTTGTTTTGACACCCACCCCCTAAAAGAACGCTAAAAAATATCTCTACCTCCCCCCCCCCCCCCCCCCCCCCACAAAAACCAAGCCGTAAATAGAAATTGTCTCACTTTTAAATTTATCACAATTTACCGTTTTAGCGTCATTTCAGGTCCCGACGTAACAACTTAAATTTAATTAAAGGCCGGGTATACTTAACATATTCGATTAAGGAAGGCACAATGATAAGAATGCAAAATTCGCGATTTCATTCCGCCACTGCTAACGCGCGCTAGCTGGTTTAGTTTACGAGCTGTGACGTCACCGCCGCCACCCACTTTTATGATCATACCGCGCTCCAACACAGCTGGGCCATTTAAAACAGTGAGAAAACTCATGTCGTCCAGAGAGTCCGTGTGTCAACATCCATGTCTTGAAAACAAAGACAGCTAACACTATTAATATTGTACTGTATATTGACTTGATAATAATCTATTTATAATCAAAGTGTGGTGACGGATACATTTCATTGGTTTCTCCATCATTATGACAATTTATTGCGTGTTTGGTTGTAGCAATTCATCAGGTAAAGGCAGGCGCGTAGGAAGGGGGGGGGGGGGGTAGTGGGGGTCAATGACCCCCACTCCCCACTTTTCATCTTGACACCCCCATATATCACCCCCAGATATACAAAAAATTTGATAACGAGATCCAAACATGCACAGATTTGCTCCATTATGAGGTTGAATTCTCAAAATTTTCCCAAGTTTTGCAAAACTAATTGAACAGAGGTATTATCCAATGACTAATGAGATAATAACTCAATTGTCCTAAAGTTTCCCCAAGAATATTGCATATAACACATTTTAAATTTCTTTGACAATGATGCCAAAACAGATTCAAATTCGATTCTTTTGTATCAAAAACTAAAAAAATTCCCAGCGCGGCCAATGGGGATTCCAGAAAAACAAATAGTTACAGATTAGAATACATTTGTATAAAGTTTCCACAGAATTTTGCATCACACATTGTGCATTTCTTTTAAAAGAATTTCAAGCTTCAAATTCGATTATTTTGTATCAAAAATTCAAAGAAAGCCCTGCGGGGCCATTAGGGATTTTATCAAATAACAACATTTAAAGATTATAACGTATTTTGTCTAAAGTTTCCTCAAGAATATTGCATATCAAACATTTTAAATGTCTTTGAAATGGATGCCAAAATATCTTCAAATTCCATTATTTTGTATCAAAAATTCAAAAAAGGCCCTGCGAGCAAACTGGGTGGCGAACCCCCCAGTTCACCATACATACATATATACATGACGGTATGTTTTATTATTTTGTCTGTTGAAGATCGTCAATTACATATTGCGGTTGCATTGCACTCTATCTGTAGGCATTAGGTGACTAGCTGTTTGTAGTGTATCTCGATATAAAATTGTACTTTCAAAGGATGTGTGATCGATAATAAAAGTCTCACCACCTCTCAAGTCATTGATGTTCTCACTCTCTGTGCAGCAAACACTTTCATGATATGTTGGCATTACAATGCACTCACCACAATCACACCAATCTAACTTTCCGACGCGGTCTTTCAAGTCAATATTTGCTTTTTTCCCTCTTTTCGGCTTATCTATTATATCAGTTTTTCGGGGCTCGAACTGGTACAGCTGAATGCCTGACATTGTGTCTTGATGAAAACACTTATCTGACTGATAGTTTTAAGTTATATTTCGACTGAAAACAACAAAAATTTCCAAGTGCTAGCGCACGTGTTTAAATGCAGCCGTCACGCCGGCTGGGATAGGTGACGTCACCGCTCGAGATTGCGTCAGCGTGTTTCTCGCTAGCTCAGCAGTGGCGTGCGATAGAGAACTCGGGATTTCGCTAAATGTCATTGAAATAATCAGTCCTTATATCTCTCATGAGTATACCCGGCCTTTAATTCGCGTAAATAAGTGACACATGATCATAGTATAAAGATCAGCCCGTTCACTTCTTATGAATATACTATGACATGATGGAGCCACTTCTGGCAAGATGGCTACTGAAAACTTTACAAATGCACTTCTCTATTTTGACAGTTCGTGTTTCCATTTGCAGGAAAAATGTAGAAACAATTGAAATTAAAATTTAGTTACAAGTTTACTTTTTTAGCCATAACAAACAACTAAGCCTATTTATATACTAGGAAAACGCTCAGAATAACGCGTTGATGAGCGAGCACGGGTACGTGTGCAAATTCTCCAACAGGAAATGCGTACACAACGCACATAAACATATACATCCATATTGGATTGATTAACATAAAAGTATATGATTTTCATTGAAACTTGAAAATAGCATCTAAGCACCCTGGTACACTCCCATTGCCCATTAACTCCCCAGTTCTGGGGACATTTCTCGATAAGTTTACTCAATTTCATATACCAGATGAATGATTTGAAAAGTCTACATTACATTTCATACTTGTACTCAATTCATTGAGAGGGCGTAGCTAGCGTTTCCAATGGGCACTTTTCGACACTTTCTCTGTTTTTTATTTTGTTTGTCTCGACGCCACATGTCACAATATTTTCCGATCGAGCCTAAATTTTGCATACACACCTGTTTTCATACACCGTCCTAAGATTGTTTAGAAAATTAAAATTACCTGTTGCTCACACCCTTTGAGCAACACCCTTTGAGCAACATCAAATAGAAAATGTTCACCGTTGTTGAGGCTGTCCTATCGTTACCTATAAATGTCAGCAAAATAATTATAATTAATACAATTTAAAAAAGTCTGATTGTTCGAAAATTGAAATGGTCAGATCAAGATTAAATTTGCCGTGGCTGTTTACACCATAATTTTTTCTTATTTTAAACATTTTCAGCGCAATCAGTAATGCACGTATTAGTAACATGTATAACTGTTTGGTATGACTGTCATAAGTAGAGATCCGAATATATTATGGTGATCGCGAAATTTTCGCAGTGTTGTAAATTGACTCATATTTCTAAATATAAATGCGTTTCCATATGTTTCTGGACCAAAAACACTGGAATATAATCGCGACAAAACGAGAAATTTACCCTTAACACCGCTAAACACCCCCAAACTGAAATTTCCTGTTATTTTGTAAATTTCGCAGCTTTGCTTTTCTAATTTTTCTCATGAACACCAAGGTAACCCCCAATATTCAACCTTTTTTATTTCTAAAATCCAGTGAGTGACCCTCCCCTATTCGCGTAAATGACAGACGAGCTCTGACCTTGTAGAAAACAACTTGGGGTTGCTTAGTGGGAGGGGCAGTGACCTCGCATTATCACGTGAAAATAAAGTTGACATAATGTCTTTTACAGTCGCAATACATAAACAAACAGCAGGAAACAGCTTTTAATAATTTTATTTTTGATTTTGCATAGTGAAAAACCAAGGTGGACAGTAACATGCTGCTCTGGGCTTACTAGGGTTTAAATTTTTGAGTAATATAATTGACCCTCCCTCTTCATTTAGATCGCGAGAAAAATGTATACCTACAACATTGCTCTGGCATTTGAATAGAAGAGTAAATGGTGACAATATTATGAAAGTCCTAGCACTTGTAGGCACACTGTTTCATTTTTATTATTATTCAATGAAAATTCTGATACTCATGACATTGAGTAAACTTATCGAGAAATGTCCCCAGAACTGGGGAGTTAATGGGCAACTTTGCGTCAAAATCACGTGAAACCACGATCCGACACAGTGAACTGGGATTCGAATAAAGGCCTCGTAATGCAATGTCGATCAGATATTGAAAGAGAATATTACTTGTTTATTGACGACGAACTACCCCCTCCCCTTGTTCCGAGAGAACTGATAAGGAAGTCACGTGATCTAACTAGTCGGTATACCTAGGGGTATACAACGTGGGACGATGTGGGACTCAGAAGAAAAATCGACGATCATTTTTAAATGTGCCGAGTGTACATAAAGCAAATCAGATTCAATTAAATTGGCACTGGAAAACATTCATTTCGATACTTCATATCTGACAGATATTAAAAATGTTAATAAGTTCATAAGTTCTTAACTGATTAGGATGAAAAATTGTAAAATAAGAGATAATGTTGGTCTTAATGACCATGCAAAATATGAGTTTGATCACATTTATCGAAGACTATTTTCATTTTTCAACCTATCAGGAGATGTTTATTTAAATTTTAACTAATGAATGAATTTCAAAAAAAAAATTGGTCTGCAAACAGAAAAGATTGTCTCTACATGTGTGCAAAATTTCAGCTCGATCGAATAAAACCTCTGACCTGTATAGCCAAAATATGAGTTTGATCAGATTTATCGAAGATCATTGTCATTTTTCAACCTACAATCAGGAGATGTTTATTTAAATTTTCACCAATCAATGGATTTCAAAAAAATTAGGGTCTGCAAACAGAAAAGGTTGTCTCCACATGTGTGCAAAATTTCAGCTCGATCGAAGAAAAACTCTGACCTGTATACTCTCAGGTAGCAGAAAAAAAACAGAGCTCCGTGACAAAAGAGCCAAAAGGAGACGCTCGCTTCGCTCGCTCAATAATTGTGCCCCTGATATCCGCCCTGATCCGCCCCTAGAACTAGTTCCACAGAATCCACCAGAGTGCAGTCGTGTTTCATATTATCTCGAATATTGATGTGATAATGCACTTACATTGACATTATTCCAGGCTTCGGACACTTTCAGAGAACCTCTGAATGATTCTTGTTCATAATTGATTTCAACACCTTCGAAGGCGTTTGGCTCATGACCTGGACATTTAAATACTTTTTTGATGAATATCTGTAATGCAATGAGTTAGTGATTAGATACTTGCTGGAACAGGCGCGTAGGAAGGGGGGGGGGGGGGGGGGGAATGGGGGTAAATGAGCACCAAACTTTCATCTTGACAACCACAGATATCACCCCCAGATATACAAAATTTTTGATAAAGATATGTAAAAATGCACAGATTTGCAACATTATGAAGTTGAATTCTCAAAATGTTCGAAAATTTTCTCAAGTTTTGCAGAATGTATTGAACAGAGGTATTATCCAATGAGACATGATCCAACATGATAATCATAATAGATTTTTATTTTTATTATTGCTGTTGCTTATTGCAGCATTTTCAAAGGAATTCCAAAATCGATTCATAATCGATTCTATTTTACCAACAATTCAAAAAGTTCCCAGCGGGATCATTAGGGATTTTATCAAATAACTTGTTTCCCCAAGAATATTGCATGTCACACATAGCCCAGTAATTTAAAGCAAAAAAAGAACTGAACCCACCACTAATTGCAACAGAAGGTTTCAATACATGAATCGATTCAGAAAAATGTCCTCTACAACATATCCAAAATCCTCCCGAATCCGAGTGCCGGAAGTACTTTTTAATCACTTTTTAAGTTAATTTCCCATGTTAATTCCATCTTCCAAAAAGATTTTTTTTCTGTAACTCCGATTTTGACGAAACTTGGCAGAATTGTTCACCACCCTAAATGAACACAAATAGCTATCTTAGCGTTTTCCTCTAAATCTCATAGTTTAGGAAATATGGACCTCGCAAAACGTCAAATTACACTCAAAGTGGCCTAAATCGTCAAAACTGACTAAAATATTACTTTTCAATGGGCTATATTTCCCAAACGATGAGATTTAGAGGAAAACGCTTAGAGAGCTATTTGTGTTCATTTAGGATGGTGAACAATTCTGCCAAGTTTCGTCAAAATCGGAGTTACATGATTTTTTATTTTTTTTGGAAGATGGAATTAACATGGGAAATTAACTTAAAAAGTGATTAAAAAGTACTTCCGGCACTCGGATTCGGGAGGATTTTGGATATGTTGTAGAGGGCATTTTTCTGAATCGATTCATATATTGAAACCTTCTGTTGCAATTAGTGGTGGGTATAATCACACAATTACTGGACTAACAATTAAATTTCTTTGAATAAGATTTGATTATTTTGTATCAAAAATTCAAAAAAGTCCGTGCGGGCATACAGGGGAGCCCCCCAGACCCCCTCGCCACGTAGTGGCGCACTACCTTCTACACTCACATCCATCGTTCCCCAATAATGTTGATACCCCCACTTAAAATAAAGTTCCTATACGTGTCTGTGCATGAATATCTTCATAATAATAATAATAATAATAATAATGTAATTTATTGAACACATAAAATAGGTACACTTGGCCAAACAAAAATTGAACGTTCAATAAATCTGATAGGCTGATAAATGTAAGATCGCACCATCAGAAGTCAGTCTAAGCGATCTCATTGTCTCACTCTAGTAGGTGACCTCACATTTCAATGATAATAACAAGCTTTGATTGGTTATGGGTCATGACCAGCAGTCATTCAAATTTGGTCAACGTTCAATTTTTGTTTGGCCGAGTGTACATAATTGGTCTGTATTCAACAATCGAGTCGTTGATCTTCCATACATCCATCTCTTCTCTTCAACTGCTTCACCTCTTCACCGTTTACCTACTTCTTCTTAATTCATAATAGTCATTAAAATTGTGCTTCAATATCAGTGGTAATATTGGAAGAACATCCAAGCATTTGCTTTTTAGCTGAGGGAAAACCACTGAAAAAACATTCTCAGCAGGATGTAATCTTGATTCTTGTCTTCCAATATCATTACTTCACGAGTAACCCGCGAGTTGTCCCGTGGGGTCTAATTTACCCAATTTTCTCTGTGAATTAAAATCATTTTAAGTTTTGGCGAAGTTTTGGCGACCAAACAAAATAATAAACTGGAGGCCAAGTCTTGAAACTTATACGCTTTCAGGACGCAAACGCTTTCGGACGTCAATAAGTACTGTTCAATGTAAGAATGCAACCTTGATATCAACTGTCAACTGTTTAGCTTAATTTTAAATAAAGTTTTAATAACTGTATAATATCTGTAATAATAACTAGGAAAACGCTCAGTGTAACGCGTGGATGAGCGAGCACGGGTACGTGCAAATTCTCGAACCGGAAATGCGCACACAACGCAAAGAAAACATAAACATCCACATTGAATTGAAATATGATCACTCAATCAACATTAAAGTATGCTTTTCATTGAAACTTGAAAATAGCATCTAAGCACCCTGGTAATAGCAAATGAGATTCAATTCAATTGGCACTGGAAAACATTTATTTCGATACTTCATTACTGACAGATATTAAAAATGTCAATAAGTTCATACGTTCTTAACCGATTGAGATGACATTTTGTAAAATAAGAGACATTGTTGGTCTTAATGATCATGCAAAATATGAGTTTGATCAGAATTATCGAAGACCGTTTTCATTTTTCAGCATATCAGGAGATATTTATTTAAATTTTAACCAATGAATGGATTTCAAAAAAAATTAGGGTCTGCAAACAGAGATGGTTGGTTTTACATGTGTGCAAAATTTCAGATCGATCGGTGGAACGGTGCAACTTCTATTGCTCCTATTAGCAGCCAAAAAAAAAAGAAAAAAAAAGAAAAAAAAAGATGTCCGTGCTTAAAGATCCAAAAGAAGACGCTCGCTTCGCTCGCTCAATATTAATGTTAATAAATTGTTTCCAATAAATTGCTGGATGGTAATCAAATAAGTGGCTGTATGTTTCAATGTCCATCATTCTTACAGTGGACTTATTGACGTCCGAGAGCGTTTGCGTCCTGAAAGCTCAAGGCTGAAAGCGTATAAGTTTCAAGACTTGGCCTCCTGACGTGGCAGATTGAATGCTATTTCGTTGGGTATGACGTCACTTTGACGTCATGCTCGATTATACGAGCACTCGAACGATCTCGAATATAGAGGCCCAGAACTGTTCTTATAATTGAGTTGCTTACCTCGGGCTCTTTGGCATTACAAACTTGTGGCATCACGAACACTGAAAACAACATTTCATCGCTGTTATCTGTGTTCTTAATAATCTACACACATGCAGTAAGAAAACATTATTTAGCTTATTGTTGCAGGGTTGTGTTCAAGTAAAAAAAAAATTATATAATTTGTAATTGCCAAAACTGTGAAATAAAAGGATCAAAGCTTATAATAATATGTAATCTTATAATATTCTATTAGGTAAAACGAGACTGGATCGGATACGGAATGACAGAATAAGGGACACCTGCAGAGTTACAGATGTGATTGATTGGATTAAGGAAAGAAGACTTCTTTGGGATGAGCACATTTCAAGGATTGGTCAAGGGCGTTTAGTTAGGATTGCACGAGACAATCGGCCCCGAGGAAAGAGAAGAATAGGATCTCCGAACAAGAGATGGAAGGACTCCTTAGAATGAAGAACTTTTATAAGAACGCTTTAAATTGGTTATGAACAGGATTATATCCTAGAATATAAGTTAAAGAAGAAGAAGAAGATAATATTCTAGGAAAACGCTCTGAGTAACGCGTTGATGAGAGAGCTTTCTTATTGCATGCGAATTGATATGATTTTTCAAGTTTCTCGTTATACCTTGGACATTAAAATTATTCTGCAATATTCTGTTAAAACGCAACAGATTTGAAGTCGAACCTGCCACGACGACGACTATGCAGAGTCCAAGTGTTCCGGCGGCCATGACACTTGCTTGTTGATTCTTGCTGAAGACAAAGAGGACGACCCTGCGACTCCACCCTATTTATACCTCAACTCCAAGGTAATGAATTGCAGTGGAAAACTACCATCAAGGCAGTTTTATATAATTATACTTTATGCGCATTTGCTTTGATTATTGAGATATGAAAGTAATTTTCTTTTCTATCTAAGACGGAAATAAATCGTACTGTATAATTACATGACCTATTAGAGCACTTAGAAAAACTAATTTAAAATAAATTTGCTATGTAAAATGCACGTTGGAATTTGATTGTACTATCTATAACATGTGCTCCTACGATATACTGACTCACTCACGCGATGTGTGTAATTGTATTTTATAAACGAGGGCTTGATCAAAACGCGATTTGCAAAATATGGATTTTGACAACTTCATAACTTAATGCATTAATAATGCTTTGTGTCCGCGGTTATTCAATCACTCTTGTTCAGCTTAATATGATTATCATCAGTTTGTAGACAAAGATTAAGAATTATCAATCATTTGTATGAATTGACCAATGAAGGTGGGCGTTGCCTTATGAAAAACAAAAGTATTACCATGGTAACTCCAGGGTTTTTGGAAAATAACAATTTTTCATTCAGACAAATGAAATTCAAAAAGATCAAAGAATTTAGCTCACACGTGTTTAATAGTTTAATTTACCACTTGAAATAGTACAATCAATATATTTAAACTCATATAAATCAAGTTTGATGAAATGCTGGACAATTATTACAGTGGTACAACGAAACAAATTATATTTTGTCAGGTATGTTGCCAAAGCGTTTTACTTTTTAATGGCTTCTGTCACTGGATTGTTTCGTCAACTTAAAAAGGCTTTACCTCTCTTATGATAAGTTATTTGAGACTGAGCAATATTCAAGTATAGATAGTTTAAAGCATTACTATTATTAATGGCAATTTGTAGATTGTAAAACTGTTAAATTCTGTAAGAAACAGCTGTTATCTGTTAACTGACAGTTGTTTGCTGTCAGTGACCAAACATTGACTTTTGTTTCATGACGTAGTTGGGGGAGGAGATCTACATTGGTCAATTGGCGTTTAAAACCTGGTTAGGTAGCAGCACTTGTCCTGTGTAGGATAGACAAGGTGTATAGAAGTAATGTGTAGTGTTTTCGGCTTAGAGCAGCCTTCATTGACGATTCATGAACTTATTTCAGATATATCAAAACAATATAATACAAGTCTTACCAGAGTAAAAGAAGTTAGGTCCGTGAACTTGGCCCCCCCCATGAACGCACTAATTCTGAAATTCTCAATATAATTAGTGTATGGCACTGGGATTTAGTGTACAATGTTTCAGAATTAGTGCGTCACTACTTTTGGAGAAAATCGAAAAACCGAAAATTTGAAATGGGGGGGGCCAAGTTCACGCAGCCCCCCCCATGCGAGCAAAATGTCTGAAACTCTCAATATAATTAGTGTATGGCACTGGGATTTAGTGTACAAAGTTTCAGAATTAGTGCGTCACTACTTTCGGAGTAAATCGAAAAACAACGGCTGATTTTGGGGGGGGGCCAAGTTCACGCAGCCCCCCCCCATGCGAGCAAAATTTCTGAAATTCTCAATATAATTAGTGTATGGCACTGGGATTTAGTGTACCAAGTTTCAGAATTAGTGCGTCACTACTTTCGGAGTAAAACGAAAAACAATGTCCGATTTTTGGGGGGGGGCCAAGTTCACGCAGCCCCCCCCATGCGAGCAAAATTTCTGAAATTCTCAATATAATTAGTGTATGGCACTGGGATTTAGTGTACCAAGTTTCAGAATTAGTGCGTCACTACTTTCGGAGTAAAACGAAAAACAATGTCCGATTTTTGGGGGGGGCCAAGTTCACGCAGCCCCCCCCCATGCGAGCAAAAATTCTGAATTTCTCAATATATTTAGTGTATGGCACTGGGATTTAGTGTACCAAGTTTCAGAATTAGTGCGTCACTACTTTTTGAGGAAATCGTAAAACTAAAAGTGAAAAATGGGCGGGACCAAATTCACGAAGCCCCGCCCATGCCCCATGCGAGCTAAAATTCTGACACTCTCCAAAAGGTTGATCCGGCACCTCCACATGTCCTGGAGCTTGATCCGGCACCTCCACATGTCCTGGAGGTTGATCCGGCACCTCCACATCACCTGGAGCTTGATCCGGCACCTCCACATCACCTGGAGCTTGATCCGGCACCTCCACATCTCCTGGATAGTTAGTGAACACTGGGATTAAGTTGCAGAATTAGTGCTTCACTCTACTCATGAAGAAAATTGAAAAACAACAATGTTTTTTATGATGGGGGGGGGGGGGGGGGGGCTGATACACGCAGTTCCCTTCCCCCCTCGCCCTCTGCGGTATAAAATGCAATAATAAGAAACGTTTGGTATACACACACCTACACAGGTCAAGTAGTTGGTACAAAACTACGCTGGTCAAGCAGCTAATTAAGAGGCTAGTGGAACTCAACTCAACTGGTCAAGTAGTTGATTCAGAGGTCAGTGGTACAAAACTACACTAGTCAAGTAGTTGATTCAGAAGTCAGTGGTACACAACTACACTGGTCAAATAGTTTGACCAGTGTAGTTGAGTACCACTCGCCTCTAACAACTTGACCAGTGTTTGTGTGACACACGCATCTGAATCAACTACTTGACCAGTGTAGTTGTAAACTAGTTGACCAGTGTAGTTGTGTACCACTGACTTCTGAATCAACTACTTGACCAGTGTAGTTGTGTACCAACTACTTGACCTGTGTAGGTGTGTGTATACCAAACGTTTCTTATTATTGCATTTTATACCGCAGAGGGCGAGGGGGGATGGGAACTGCGTGTATCAGCCCCCCCCCCCCCCCCCCCACCATCACAAAAAACATTGTTGTTTTTCAATTTTCTTCATGAGTAGAGTGACGCACTAATTCTGCAACTTAATACACTTAATCCCAGTGTTTACTAACTATCCAGGAGATGTGGACAAGCTCCAGGTGATGTGGAGGTGCCGAATCAAACTCCAGGAGATGTGGAGGTGCCGGATCAACCTTCTGGAGAGTGTCAGAATTTTAGCTCGCATGGGCGGGGCTTCGTGAATTTGGTCCCGCCCATTTTTCACTTTTAGTTTTTCGATTTCCTCAAAAAGTAGTGACGCACTAATTCTGAAACTTGGTACACTAAATCCCAGTGCCATACACTAAATATATTGAGAAATTCAGAATTTTTGCTCGCATGGGGGGGGGGCTGCGTGAACTTGGCCCCCCCCCCCCCCCCCCCCCCCCCCCCCCCCCCAAAATCGGACATTGTTTTTCGTTTTACTCCGAAAGTAGTGACGCACTAATTCTGAAACTTGGTACACTAAATCCCAGTGCCATACACTAATTATATTGAGAATTTCAGAAATTTTGCTCGCATGGGGGGGGGGGCTGCGTGAACTTGGCCCCCCCCAAAATCAGCCGTTGTTTTTCGATTTACTTACTCCGAAAGTAGTGACGCACTAATTCTGAAACTTTGTACACTAAATCCCAGTGCCATACACTAATTATATTGAGAGTTTCAGACATTTTGCTCGCATGGGGGGGGCTGCGTGAACTTGGCCCCCCCCCCATTTCAAATTTTCGGTTTTTCGATTTTCTCCAAAAGTAGTGACGCACTAATTCTGAAACTTTGTACACTAAATCCCAGTGCCATACACTAATTATATTGAGAATTTCAGAATTAGTGCGTTCATGGGGGGGGGCCAAGTTCACGGACCTAAAGAAGTTCTCTGCTTTGAAATGTTCTCCACACACTAACATCATAGAATAATAAAGCTAACATGCATTTTGGAAACCCTCTTGCCAATCTTCAAAGCAGATTGCAGATGATTGTTTCTCCCGCACATCGTCCTTCGGGAATAAATGAAATGAGAGTCCATCTGCAGCTGTTGATTCTTTGTTTGAACTTTGAGGAACACTACAGTATCGATTTGCTGCTTTTAGTTTGCTTTTAAATAGGTAAATTCACCGGTTGAATATCCATTGACAGATGAAAACAATTGAAAAACAAAAGATTTTTCACCTAGATAGGTTAGTTGGCGAAGCAGCCTCCAGATGTCGACTCCTTTGATTTTAAACGCGAATTAAAGTTACGTAATATTAATATTTATAAGGATTGTAATCAGATTGTTGATGCTCATTTTGTGAAGATTAATTGAATTGGCTTAAAAATATGTAAATTAGTAAAAGCCAGTAAACAAAAGAACCTGGGTTCAATTTCCAGCCGGGAATGCTTTTTTATTTAACGCGCTACCTATTCGAAGCGCGTTATGTGTAGAAAACAATACGTAACAATGAAATAATATCTAAAGGCTGAATTACATGGTTCAAGTTTCCTTGAATTCAACCTTTTCGAGGGGGTTGAATTCAAGACTTGGATCGTCAAATTGTAATTTCCCCGCAACTACAATTCAACAATAAACATTAAATTGCATTTTTTTTTCAAGTTTCCTTGAAATCAAGGGTTGAATTCAACCCCTTCACGGAAACTTGAACCGTGTAATTCAGGTTTAAGGTTGTACAACTTACCTTCATCAAGTGACGTCCTTAGGGAAACTGTCAAAATATTATACATCAAGGAGGCGCAAAACAAACTCGAAATATGAAACTGGTCCATTAAAGGAGGTGGTCAAATTAGGGGGACTCTACCGTAATTTTTAAATTCGTATTTGAAATGTTATAAAGAAGTAAGAACAGTCGCGGTATTATTTCTGTGCATTGGAGTTTATCAGGTTAATTGCTTGTGTAAGATACAGGTCGAGTTGGACGTTGATTGCAATATGTATAATTATTCACATGCGACATTCTGTGACCCAATAAGCAACATACGTGTAACTCTCGACCTGATGTTTTATTCAATCATTTTCGTAGGAATCCATAGGAATGAGAATTTGTTGTAATTCTCACCGAAGATAATTGAATTCATGCTACATACATCTAGCAGACATATCTGCACCTTCCAGTTTGATATAATTATAGATATTCTTGATTGAAGTTCCACTTTTATAACACAAGATAACACACACAGGCATGAAATTATCCCGGAATATTGGACTAAAAATGCTCTTAAAACTGCAAAAGAAAATGATTAATTATTGAAAATATGTATTTGTGGCCTCCTGAAGCCAGGCTGCTTTCTCGGATAGAAGAGTATGATTTTCAATGAATTATGACAATTATTGAGAGTTTCTTTTACTAACTTTTGACAGACAGGAAATGATTGTGATCGGTCTGAGATCTTTGTACTGCTTTGTACAAAGCAGATCTCTTTATTGACTTTGGTGTATAATATAACGGAACAGGTTGGGTGAGTGGTTAACTCTCTGAACTTGTATTCCGGAGGCCCGGGTTCGATTCCCGCGGCCGCCCTTCCTGACTGGGGTTTTTTCGTGGTTTTCCCTCAGTCGACAGGCAAATGCTGGGAAGGTACCCTACTAATAGGCCACGACCGCCTCCTTCCCACCTTCCATCCTTTCCTACTCTTCACCATCATCTCCCAATCATCATCATAATCATTCATCCGTCGCCATTAGCCTCGCTGCAGAACAGTGCGACGTTAAGCCCCAGACAAAAAAAAATTAATCGTTTTCATTGGCTCATTATTGGGGGGGGGGGGGGAGTCTGTTATTGTGAGAAATATCCCCAGTTACTTGACTGCAAATTAACAGAATGGTACAGTATGTAGGTAATCTTACAATAAATAACTTATAATAAGATACCATTGTGTTCAAGTTTTCACAAAATCAACCATAGTGTACTGGATAAAATACATTATTCTAATTTTTTTGGAGAACATTATTGGGAACAAATTAAATTCTGTTAACTCCTTAACGTTACCCAACGTTACATACTAATTATATTTCAATGTTGTATAAAAAAAATATATCTTCCGATTGGTTGGTATGATCAATTTGATATTTTGCTAAGTCATTGCATTGAAAAGTTATCCTGAAATTGGTCAAGATTTAAAAAAAATGTTCCGAATGGTTGAAAATTAAAATGCTCCGATTAAGTTCAAGATTATCGAAAAACACATCAATTTTAAAATAATTACTTTCCTGGGGGTCAATTTATAATTATTTAGATTATGTGACCTTGAGTAGGTTACTGATTTTGAGGACAATCGTCAATCGGGAGGTGATCTGATGATGTGAATAGGTAGGCATTTGGCAATATTAAAGGTTTTGTCGAATTGTTTATTTGTAAATACAGCTAGCAAGGTCGATTGATGAAAAATGATGAATACGTTGACACCAAATAAGGAAGAAATAAATAAAATACGACACATTTTCGATTCTATAGTTTTAAAGTTTAGAAACTTCAAATATACAATGTTAACTGCCTCGGTAGCTCAGCTGGTAGAGCATCTGACTGGATATCGGAAGGTCGTGGGTTCGAGTCCCACTCGAGGAAAATCTTTTCTCATTGCAGTTGGTATTTATTTATATACTTAGATTATTGAAGTCACCGATTGTAGTTACTAAATGCAAAACCGGAAGTAAAAACGGTATAATGGGAATCTCAAAACTGATTATATTTTCATTATTTATTATGTTAGTATTATATTCAGTGTTGTGACTTATCTAGATAATTTATCTAGATAATATTTGTTATCTTTTATCTTGTCTAGATACATTTTTCAGTGATTATCTATTGTCTTATCTAGATAAATAAATTCGTTATCTTTAATCTAAGATTATAATTATCTAGGTAACGAAAATCGGAAAAAGCATTGATTTTTTCCGTGATTCTGAGAGACTTGAGAAAAACTAACGTATATTTTTTTGATTCGACCGGCCTAGGATGATAGCTTGGGGGGGATTGGCAACCTAATGACGTCACCCACGTTAGCTGATGCAGTACGCATTTGGCCATGCATGATACTGACGAGAGAAATGTTGCCTTTTCTTGCTGCATCGTCAATAAAATATTGGAGAGATATGTGTGTAGCATCATTGTCTTCATTACAATGCAGAGCATTGTGTGATTGTATTTTAAAATCCATTATGTTGTGTAGTATACTTGTTTTGACAGGTTTAATATCTCGAGGAACTAGATCAAAATGTTAAAACCTGCGCCAACGGAAAAATATCACTTCAGCACTTTATTCACTACGTCTCACATAGGCAATGTGTTGATGTCTGAGATACATCATTGTTTTCCTTAAAGATTAACGAATTGTGTGAGATATAATGTGTGACATTTTATTGAATGATTCGAGGTATTTTCAACTGTTATAAAAGCGCGGCATTTCCGTTATCACACACATGGTTTTCAAGGTCACACGGGATGCCAATCCCCCCCAGTAATCGTCCTAGGACCGGCATTTATATTCATTGATCCTTGGAAAAATGCGTGAATATAATTATAATTCCCATTAAACAACTAGTTTCATTTAAAAAACGGAATATGTATAATATATTTTCAGTCCTTCTCAATTCATTTCATTTTGTTATCTTTATCTAAACTAAATACTCTAGATAATTTTTCGAGTTATCTTTATCATTTTCTAGATAATTTTTAGAAATGTGTCTATTATCTAACCTATAGGTTGATAGATTTTTCGGTCATTATCTTTATCTTTATCTAGATAACGTAAATAGGTTATCTGTCACAACACCGATTACATTACCATCTGTTCTTTCCTACTGATCTCGGCAATATGAAAGTGGAGAGCTGGGTTTGCAACTAAAGCCAACTCACGTTGACATTGTAATTCTACTGTGTATCTACGACTATTGTCACATGACATTGATCACGACAGCGGCGTGAGAAAAGCGATGACCGCTTCTCGTCGTCTCTGATCCTCGCAATACCTCGCATAATCAACAGGTCTGTGCCCGTCCTTATCCACAGCCTTCGGATCAGCACCGAGCTCGACAAGCAACTTCACAGCCTCTAACTGCCCGAAGTTGCTTGCTATATGAAGCGGCATCCTCCCCTCGTTGTTCGTCACCGACAAGTCAACGCCTTGTTGATGTAAATACTTGATGACGTCCAGATGACCGGGCTCGCTTCCGTGATGGAGAGGCACCCACCCGTCATTGTTCCTCGCGGAGAGGTCAACTCCTTGGGCTTGCAAGTACTTAATGACGTCGATATGACAGTGTAGACAGGCGTAGTGTAAAGGAGTTGACCCGCTGTTGCTCTTCATGGAGAGGTCTACGCCTTGTTGATGTAGGAAGTGTATGACGTCCAGTTGACCGCGCTGGCTTGCGAAGTGAATTGGCGCCCAGCCTTTCATGTCCCTGACGGTGAAGTCGACCCCGATGAGGTGCAAATATTTCAAGATGTCTAAGTGGCCGTGTTTGGAAGAGATGTGAACTGGCAGTGCTGTTTCATCGTCTCTTACAGTGAGGTCCACTCCGTTTAGATGCATGTATCTGATGACGTTTAGGTCTCCTTTCATACAGGCGAATACCAACAGTTTCTTAGTTTCTTTATCATCTAGATTCAGCTCGGCACCCCGTTGGACGATGTATTTTGTGATTTCTCTGTTTCCGCTTTGTATTCCTACGTAGAGGAGGTTCGTACCTTCTTTGGACCTCGCTGAGATTGGCAGACCGCGCTGTTCCACCAAGAACTTAAGATCTTCCACTCGACCTTCTCGGGCCGCCACGAACAAGATGTTGTTGTGAAATTCTGGCTTTAGTCCTTTCAGTTCTTCGTCCATTCTCTCATTCGTAAATTCCGTCGGTTCCTGAAACAGTAGAATGCAAGAGTCATTAACATTGCCGAGGCATATGCATATGCATCATCTGTAGAGTTGGGCGAACCTCTTATTTCTAAACCGAACCGAACCTCGAACCGAACTTTAAATATTTGACTGGACCTCCGAACCGAACCGAACCTAAAGCATTTTCTAACTGATTGTTTGGCATAGTTTGTATTTAATATTATTCTTCACAAACTTACAATTGATTAATGTAATTTGCAAAATTGTTACCTGGTGCAGCTCTACTCAGTTGCAGGCGGAGAGTAAAAGTAATCGCTCTGTTAGGTAATTAATTTTCAAGAGATAAGTAAAATGAACCACCTATCGTCCATCGTCATCTGTCCATCTTTTTAGTGCATGATTTTATAAAATCGATTCATGTCATTCATTGAATTTGTGCACGAAGAAAATGTAAGAAAAGTAAAATTAAATTCAAATTATTACGTAATGAACTGTTACAATTTGCACTAATTCTTCTTTGGCTTCTTTGTCACACAGCCTACTATTTGGAGAACTATAAAAATGTTGGCGTCCGCCAAAAATGTCCGCCAAATGTTGGCGGAAGCGCAACGCGCTCTCAAGGTTTGGTAACGGTTCGTGAACATCTAAAAAGCCGATTCGGTTCGGTTCGGGTTTCGAACCGGTTCGCTTAACATCTGCTATCTCGAAACATAATGTTGAGCTAGATTGGTTTTATTTCTCAGTCTCCCAAATACATAAAGTTAAAAAGATGCATTTCCTTCAAAACGTGGATTGAAACACCAGCGCCACGGTGAGAGAAATAAGCATAATTTGTGAGATGATCTTCAACTGTTCAATTTATCATTGGCCGTGACCTAGCAACCGATCAAAGTCAACAAATATACTCAAAATAACTCGGAATTAGAACCAAGGCGCGCAAATTAATATTGTGATCAGATTCAGTGAAATTTTGTATTTCACTGAAATACAATTTTGAAATTTTGTGTTTGTTTGTGTGAATAATTTATTATTACGGAACAGGTTGGCTGAGTGGTAATGCTCTGAACTTGTATTCCGGAGGTCCGGGTTCGATTCCCGCGGCCGTCCTTCCTGACTGTTTTTTTCGTGGTATTCCCTCAGTCGACAGGCAAAAGCTGGGAAGGTACCCTACTAAAGTCCATTCACTGTAAGAATGGCAACCTTGAAACATAAAGTTAAGCCTTTTATTTGATTGTCATCCAGCAATGTATTGGAAACAACTTATTCACATTATAATTATCATTACAGATATTATACAGTCATTAAAATCGTATTCAAAATTGAGCTAAATATCTATGGCTTGACAGTAGATTTCAAGGTTGCCATTCTTATAGTGAATGGAGTTTAATAGGCCACGACCGCCTCCTTCCCACCGTCCATCCTTACCTATACTCTTCACCTATCACATTTACCGTCGCCATTAGCCTCGCTGCAAAACAGTGCGACGTTAAGCCCCAGACAAAAAATGTAATATTATTATTTTGATTGTGAATAAACTTTTGATAAGAATTAACAAATTATCATTTTTATGTTTCGTAAACGTCCCGTAAAATGGGGACAAAACTCGCACGTCAGTATGTTTGAAAACTTACAAGATTGTCAACAGCTTCCTTCTTCTCTTCGTCGATACAAACAACTTGTCCTTCCTTGACAGAGGCTTCTTCTAATCTTCTCTCCACATTCTCTTGTCTTTCCGTCATCATCTCCATGTTCAACGTCAACTTCTCGACAACGTCCGCCAGATCTTCTCGGATCTTCTTCAACTCTTCAGCCATGTCTTCATTCCCTGAAACAATGAAACATTCGTGTTATTGTTAGTAGGGATTTGGGAACAGTGTTGTGATTAGATAATGTTATTTTTATCTAAAGATAAAGATAAAGATAAAGATAACCAATAATTTAATGATCTAGATAAGATAATAGATAAAAAAAATCTAAAATAATTATCTAGATAGGTCACAACACTGTTTGTGAATATCTTAAAACCACAATTTATTACATTTCTGTGATAATGTTTGTACATGTTCATTTGACTCTCGATCTTAATCAATCTTAATATATTATTTTGAATATAATTTGAAATTTTCAGATTGATATTGTACGTAGTTTTGAAGAAACAGCCATTGGAAGTTTTCTCGACGCGTGCTATTTGAGCTCCGTATTATCAATTTTTTGACAACCAAATTTGAACAGCTGTAACTTTTTTCCTACAATAGTAATGTTTTTGAAACTTGCACGTATAAAATTTTGGTGTGTTTTCTAATATGTGTACAAATTTCAGAATCCTATCTATAATAGTTTCGATAAAGTGACCACTCAATCAGGGGGATTTTTTGCGCCATCAGTATAACCATAGAGGTAAGAAATGGTATAACTACACTGTATCATAAACTGTATGTTCTAATCAACCTACCGACCTTTGAAGGTTGCGAACAATGCGTCATAGAATGTTCACAAAAGATAGGATATTTATTTTCATGCCAATCTATTTCAATATAATTTGAGACTTCTATACCTTCTGGGAAATAATTCCTAATTACAATTTTACAAAAATATGAATTTTTTATTTGAGGGTTAACTACTGCCATCAATGTACTCAGGGTTGGGCAGTATTTGAAATACAAGCATTTCAAAATAGTATTTTAAAATACTGAAAGTATTTTTAATACTTGTATTTTGAGCAGTTTTTTAAAAGTATTTTGAGTATTGTATTTTACATACTTTATTTGGAGTATTTTACTTTTCAAAATACTCAAAATACTTGAAATAGGTACTTAGAAGGGAAAAAAAATCACAATTTTCTGTTAAAAACATGTTTTTTTCTATATAATATTTTCCCTCCTTTCTTGACAACCCCAACACACCTGCATTTGAATGATACCCCCTTTTTGGCATTCAGGATTGAAAGTGCAGAAAGGGGTGGGTTGACTGGGTGAGATACATTTCTGGCAGAAACTACCTGCTAACAGTCTCTGCCCTCTATTCCCAACCACTCGACCAAGCCATCATCCTCACATTATGAGTTGATTTCTAAAAATTCTTTTCGTGAAACATCCCTGACCCCTTCAGTTTCAAAGTTTCAAAAACTTGATTTCACTTTTTTTATTTCACTTTTTATTTTAAAATAAAAAGTGATCATTGCAAAGTATTGTTTAAGCCTGATTTACATGGTACAATTTCTTGAACAACTTCTGTGTCACACTCTTCTGTGTCATATTTTTGATAGAAATTAGAACATGTTCAAAATGATAAAAGTGGAACTCAAGCTCTGTGACAAGAATTTGCTTCGAGTAAACATAAAATTGTATGAAAAGTGTGAATGTGACGCAGAAGTTGTTCAAGAAAGTGTACCGCGTAATTCAGGCTTTAGTGATAACTGTCAAGTCAAATACAGTACTAGGTATAGTATTGCTTCGTTCAGTTCTATAAGTATTCAATGTTTTCTCTGCAAAAGTAATAAAATAATGAAAAATAATTTAAAAATGCTTTCATAATTTAGTATTTTAAGTATTTTAAAATTTTAATGTACTTTGTATTTTAAAATACTCTGAAATGAAAGTATTTTAAATACTTTTTTCAGAGTATTTTGATACTTGTATTTCAAAAGATTTTTCAGAGAATTTTGCCCAACCCTTAATGTACTACTGTACTTTGATGCTGCACTCCGGCGTCCATCTATTATTGACTAGGAAAACGCTCTGTGTAACGCGTTGATAAGCGAGCCTTCGTATTGTATGCGATGTTCTAAGATAACAGAACAAAATTTCCTTAAAATGACAATAACTTTTGAAGATAACGACAGATTAGTCTGAAAATTGGCAAAAATACCT
This sequence comes from Leuctra nigra, assembly GCA_934045905.1. Classification (NCBI taxonomy): domain Eukaryota; kingdom Metazoa; phylum Arthropoda; class Insecta; order Plecoptera; family Leuctridae; genus Leuctra; species Leuctra nigra. The sequence continues at coordinate 25,305,291 of OW203772.1, read as the reverse complement.
AAAATGTTAGTCCCAAATGAACATGCGAAGTTTTAAGTTGATCGTTTAATCGGTTCCAGTTGAAATGTAAAAAATCACAAGATAGATGATTTTAAATTTTAACCAATGGAAATATTTGGCTAAAACTTTGTAAGATTTGGGACAATGTTGGTCGTAATGACTTGCAAAATTTCAAATTGATCGGACCAACCAATCGAAAGATGTTTTTTTAAATTGAACCAATTGCAGGATCCCGTTCACAACGATCCCAGAGACTGCTTGGATTACGTTATAGTAATGTGTGCAAAATTTCAGATCGATTGGTTGTGCGGTTTGACCTGGGCAGTGCAGACAAAAAACACACAAAAAACACTCAAAACAAACACACAGAGGAAGTGCCACTGCCATAAGAGTACCGTAGGATGCTCGATAAGTGCAAACATGCACCATACATACTCTTCCCTCATGGTTCTCACCGTTCTTCGACCTCGCTGATATTGGCAGAGCGCGTCGCTCGATCAGATACTTCAAGTCCTCCACACGGCCTTCTCGAGTAGCAGCGAACATGACGTTATTATTGAACTCGGTTTTCAGTTCTTGCAACTCTTTGTTCATCGTTTCCATCTTGGAGTTCGTGGCGTCCTGAAATAGGACAAAATCATATTTATAAGACTGTAGGTTTCTTTGGATAACTTCCATGGAGTCAGGATGATATGAAATGATGTGTGTTGTGAAAAATATCCGACCGAACCGGGGCTCGAACCCGGGACCTCTCACTTGCCGGGCGAGAGCTCTACCAACTGAGCTACCCGATCGGACGGACGGACATTAGACACAACACACTGATGAGGGTTAGAGATCTCCGAGGAGAATGGAATGAAGGTAGAGAATGCTTCTACGAACTGTCATACCACCGGTGACGATGCTGTCACCATGTCTCTTTGCACTTGCGTGCGCAACCCTCTTTTACTCGACTGAACGAGTTGAGTCGAGTCGATATTCTTGGCTATTCATTTGAATTTAGGGTTGGGGAAATATGATTTGTAACATTTGTCTTCACAGTAAAATTCTGAACCTCATAAGTAGAAGGGATGAAGTCCATTTAGTACCAGTGATGTACCTTGAAGAAGTTATTCTTTTTCACAATTAAGAGGCAAACGGAAGCGAACGGAAATCGCACGGTTCGTCAGAGCGTTTTTTGAAATTGTGTCTTCCCACTTAATAATTTTAAAAAATCAGATAGTAACGACCCATTACAGCCTAATAGACTAAATAATGCCGCACATTGGAGTTCATTATGACCTCTGGTGCGACCTCAAAGTGTTAAATACGATTATTTTCGTTTATTTTATTAAAAATATCGTATTTAACACTTTGAGGTCGCACCTGAGGTCATAATGAACTCCAGTTTGCGGCATTATTTAGTCTATTAGGCTGTTATGGGTCGTTACTATATGATTTTTTAAAATTATTAAGTGGGAAGACAACATTATAAAAAAACGCTATGACGAACCGTGCGATTTCCGTTCGCTTCCGTTTGCCTCTTAATCATGTCACCATTACAATTTAATATGATTGGATGAAGTTAGAATGACTGGATTTTGAGCTCACCTCAAGAATCATTGAAAAGGGCTTCAGCCACCACTGATGAACAGAATGTTGGATCACTATCAGTACTCGCTTCTCAACGCGTACCTAATCCCTGTTCACACTGAGGATTCGATCATGATCCAAATCCAGAGTTGGGTAGTAACTTAACGAAAGTAACTAGTTACTGGTAACTAGTTACTTTTTAGGTAACTTTTGGGGTAACTAGTTACTTTTCATCCTCAGTAACTTTGTGAGTAACTAAGTTACAATTTTACAGGAACTTGTAACTTAATTTTCGTTACTTTTAAAGTTACTTTTAGGTGAAATAATTTGACAAAAATATAATATTTTCACAGTCTACAAACTCCCTATCTATCTCTTGAGAGAAAATCATAAACCCAGACAACAAATCACAGGAAATGAAATGTGTGTCCTTCCTTCCCATTGATCTCTTTCCTTCCACAAGTCATTAGCAGGCAGTTGGGCTGGGGGATGCTTGCAGATGCGCTGCAAGTTTTTCCGAGGGCATGTGCAAAGCGAAACAACCAACAGATGGCAGCACATGCATTTTGAGAGCAAAAGCAAGTTCGTAAGATTAGCGGGCTGTTTGTCAGTCAACTATCGGCGGCGGTGACTTTCATTTAAAAAATGGCGGCTTCAGTCTAATAACCACACATTCATTGTTAATAATAGTTTTCTACTTATACACTGATGGTTTCCAATGACTTTAGGGTAACAATGGAACTTTAAATGATTATTTACTAGGTGTGGAATTACTTTTGAACGACTATTTTTAACTACACAGGTCTGAATTGTCAGCTGTCAAGCTGTCAACAAAATCAGCTGTTGTGAAATTCCAAAGATACTGAAACCAAAGAATTTCAGTAAAGATGAAACACTTGCCCTCAAAACGATCGTGGCGCTTACGGCGGACAAAATAATCGTCCTATCTTTGGCGCGCCCTCTAGCCAATAAGGGTAGCTTTTACATAAAATGAGATAGAGTTTCACAAATCAAAGTGATTGTCACATGGATGGACCATTTAAAGAAGTGAAGTGAAGAGGAAGAGGTGCGTGCATTAATATTTACCATTACCGCGAGTGCAATTTACATTTATTATTAATTTGTATTTTGACTGTGAGCATGATGACTGTGATTAAATACAAATAATAAAATTGCTTTGTCGAACAAAATCAACCCTCAGAAGAGTTCGATCACGTTTGTGTTTTGTCGAAAAAATATCCGAAAAGTAACTTTAAAGTAACTTAAAAGTAACTAAAATTTTTCGGTAACTACTCAGTTACTTTTCAAATCAAGTAACTTACCAAGTAACTTAGTTCCTTTTGAGACCAGGTAACTTACAGAGTAACTAGTTCCTTTTTACAAGTAACTTACCCAACTCTGTCCAAATCTCGATTGAGTTGTAAGAACGCAATCGAAATCTGAACCATGATCGAACTCAAGGTCAAACAAAAGAAATCATGAATTTTAAAAACGAAAACTTACGAATGCATGCTCTTATTGCATGTAACAAGCATTATAAAGTTTAACTTGGATCTTGCCTCTATTTTGATTTCGATTGTAATTGAACTCGATCATGATCGAATTCTCATTGTGAACTATAAGACGTTCTCCAAGTACACGATTGATATTAATACTTACAAGACCTGCAGCTTCCTTCTTCTCATCATTCTGTTCCTCGTTGACAGTGACATCCTCAAGTCTCTTCTCCATCGTCATCTGTCTCTCCGTCATCAACTCCATCTGCTCCCTCAACATCTGTACAGCTTCTCCAAGCTCAGCCGGATTCTTCTCAAACTCCTCCGACATTTCTGTCTCACCTACATTCAAAACCAAATCGATTACGAAGTGGAAGATTGATTTTGTTCATGGAAAGCATGTGATGTTTGGTATATTGTGCAAGCGCTTGCGATTTTTGCATCTTGTTTTAGGCATAGAGATTCATATACTTACAGAGAGGGGCAAGTAGGTAGCAAGCCTTGGTATGATGCGTTGTGCATTGTCAGGATAGATCTGAGCATGCTCAGCCACCGATCTTGGAAATTATTTCAAGCAATTACTTTCAATATGGCACCCCCCTCGATTGTAATGTTGTTGGCAAGAGACTTGAATGTTACTTTGTACTAACCTTCAGTGCATACTTCACAGTAACAAGCAGCACAGAACAAATAAATGTACAGTAATAACATGATATAATATTGTAATAGTCTTCTTATGCAAGTTAAAAACGTGTTTCTAGTAAGTTTAAAATTTGACAGCTCAAAATAATTTTTTCACTGCCTTCCGAAATAATTTTCCATTTCAGTGGCAGTGAATTATTAAATATCTCCAATATGGAGAAAAAGGATCTTTCAAAATTAGTCAAGCATTAACCAGTAGTTGCCCCTCTCTGTAACATATCTCTATGTTTTAGGCACTTTTTTTGGATACGATTGGAGATAAAATGGGTTCACAAAATGGTTTAAAATTTTTGATTGTTGGTAAAAATGGTGTGTAGTGAACTTGAAATGCGCGATGAAATAGTTTTATATTTAATAATCCCTAACCTGATTTACACGGAATAATTCAAGTTCAACTTCTGTGACACAATCTTCTTGTTCACACAAGGCATAATTACCTAAGAACTTTTGTTGTTGTTAGCAGTATTGCTTTTATAGTTCTTTTAGCAAAGGTACACAGGGGAAATCATTAGCGGAGGCTAACATGGGCGTTGGCAGGATTAAATGGGGGGTCCAATGTAAGCCATATATCTTTGGTCCAAGGGGAAACAATTTCACGGATGAAAGGGGTGTTGTGGCGCGCCCCCCTCGCCTTGCCTGTAGGGCGATTTTGGTTTTTGGCACAAAAAACATATTTTGAGACGTTTTGAGCTGCATTTTGTTCACTTACGAGGGCTGATCAAAAAGTTCCAGGACTGTATGAATTGCGCGGCAATGGAGCGTAGGAGAACGGTGCGGTTGGCAGCATTGTTTAGCATGACTCTTCCTGAGCACAACTGTTTTTTCAGATTTTCGATAACCTTCTTTATTGTGAAGTTACAGCTGTTTTGGTGGCGAATTTTTGATAATTTGCGAAAATGATAAAAAATAAGGTCTCTTCAGAGGGTCTCTTTAGTTTTAGGGATTTTGGTGACGTCTCTTCTAAGGTAATGAACTTTTCAAAAAGTTTTCATCGTCATTTTGCAATTCAAAAAGTTCCTGATAACCATGTCAACAATTTGTTTACTGAAAAGTTGCAGATGAGATGATTGATTGGCTGAAAGAGTGTTCCGAGACTTTTTGACCGAAGAAAAAAACTCTGAGCTTTGGTTTGTCAGCAACTTCTTGAAATGGCAAATTGACGATTATTTTTTTTAAACGTCATTACTGCACACTTTAGCACACACGTTTTAGCACACTTTTAAAACACAATTATTATAAAATAAAATTGATTCACGGAGTTATTTATTCAAAACGATAATTTTCAAGTGTCTGGTTACGCGCAAAACCAATTTTCAATTCGAGAAAATAAGGAACACAACTGACCTCTGGGGGATTTTGTGGTACTAGGTAAATGGCGGCTATCAAGGGCGCATTTGCATTTAAATATAAATACAAATAGTTGATATAGTTGTTTGTTATGGCCAAAAAAGTAAATTTATAGCTAATATCAATTTCATTTGTTTTTTGTTTTTTCACTGCTTTATGGAAACACGAAATGTAAAAACAAAACAAATAAATTAATATGTGGACCTAATAGTAGCCATCTTGCCAGAAGTGGCTCCATCACGTATCACTTATTTGGTACCTGGTTTTACTCTTTATGAAAAAATATATGGGTTCACTTAACCAAAAATTGACTTACACGCTTATTCCCCGGGAGTAGTGGTCACCTAAGTAATTGTTAACTTACCTTGAATTCACTCGAACTCTTGATAATTTCACACTGATTTGTCACTTCACTCAGAATGGATTTGGGTAGGTATATATTTTCTAACTTATGTCCACAGATGAGTTGTAGCAAGTTGAGACAGTAAATGATTGTCTTGTTGACCTTCTCTAACTGATATCTTCTCACTCTGTCCAACTACAACACGCAAACACTTGAGTGCTATCTCACTCACTCACATTGAGATAAGGCGGGATTAACCTATATGATAGAATCGTGCTAATTCTGTATCAGTTTGTCTTAGCCATGTGATCAAGAACAAATATAAAGTACATGTAGAAAGAAGTTATCTATTATAATTTATAATTTATTGAATTTCGCAGAAAATTGAGGAGCATAGTTTTAAATAGCAATAATATGTCAATAAATATTGAACCGATTTAAACGCAAATTTTCTATAAATATTAGCTTGGAAAAGACACAATTCAATTCATTTTCAATTTGTTATTAATTTTTATTCTCTTATAATCTTTACATAGGTATTACATAGTAAACAAGCAATGTCTAGGCGAGAAGCCCGCATGATAAATAAATAATTATGTGCGGGCTGTCTATAAATAACATAATACAATAAATAAATCATCAAACAACATGGAGTGGGAATAAATGAAATTTAAATGTGTAAGGAACTCAAAAGTAAAATAGTTGTTTGTTACAAAATGTAGGAATCAAACCCAGTATTTTGGTCTTTTCAGAAGGGTATTTTGGTCTTTACAGAATACTATTATAAATACTATGTTTTTAGAGTTAAATTTTTTAAAATGATTGCGTATTTTAACAACAAATGTATGTTTTTTTGGCATTAACATACAACAAAAAAACAAAAAAATTAATACTGTCAATTGGTATTTAAAATCAATTATATGAATTGACAATACTCTTCAACTGTCCATGTAGATGTTGTTTTCTTCCCGTAAATAATTAATACGGAATTCAAGTTTACACGATTTCATCTCTTATGGGAATTCAGTACTCTCATATTCAGTTTCTCATATTTTCTTGTCATCTAAATCTACTCATTTTCTTTAAATTTAATTAATGTACTATTTTATTGATTGTTATTCTGTGTTTTTACAACCTTTATGTATAAAGGCAGACTTTATTTTAAAAAAAATGGTAAGCGACTGTTAAGGTGGTGCAAACGCTCGGCCGTTGGAGCAAATTGAGAGATTAAAATTGTTTCGTAAGTGCGTGTAACTTTGATAGGATGTTCCACCACCTTCTTCATGCACTGGAGGAGAGAGGAGTGCATGAAGAAGGTGGTGGGATGTTCACATGATCAGTCTGATTGTATAATATTACTTTATGCATTTTTACTTCGTGCCTTGTTTTAGGCGCTGATTATTCAACAAAACCGCGCAAAACCATGAAGTTTCCGATACGATTGGAGACGAAACCCGTTAACCGATGGGGCGATGCCAAGCTAGGACGACAGGATCGGCCACTTTGGCGCTAGCGTCGAGGCTGTGCTTTTCAAATCAACGTATTTCTTACCCCACACTCCGTATTTTCATGTTATATTATAAGAATTAATGTTGATATTTGGTTATTTACCGAAAGAGTGGATAATTATTAGAAATGATAGTGTAATAACAATATTTTGATCATATAATGACAGCTCACAGAAATATTTTTGTTTCCAGTGCTTTCTTGAACTGACTCACGGCACAATGGAATTTTGTAACTTTCTATTAAAACAATTGAGAGGGTGTCGCTTCAGATTGAAATCGAATTTGCTTAAGATATTGCACTATCTTCTTATTTTGACACGTTTTATTATACTAGAGTAAAAAATATATGTATCTAAACAGTAAGTACATCTTCTTACGCCTGTCAAAATAAAGTTTCGCGAGTTTTAATTTTGAGTGGCACGAACAGCTTACTTCAAAGCTTACTTCACACTTCTTACTCACTCCCGATGGCAGCGCTGCAGCACAATAGCGGGAAAAAGTTTGGCTAGTGCCCTATTGATCTCAATTTTTAATCATGATTATATAAAATACAAACTTACGGTTATTACTTGGCACATTTTAAAAATTAAATTTAATAGGGCACCCAGCGAGACAAAAAAATATAAATTTTCACCAAAAATTAACTAATAATTACTAATTACAAAGCAAAAAATTATAAATGTACTACGCAAAAAAGTGCCTGCAACAAGCGGCAAAATCGCTCGCGCTTGCACCACCTTAATATTCAGGGAGAATGGAATGTTATCTATGCGGATTTTTCGAAATCAAAATACAGCCGCGTTTTAAAAATATCGATTGAGCTATCGTAGTCCAAATCTATGAACCTTGACCGGAAATTACTTGCAGCTCGAAGTAAGCTTGACACTGCTTCAGAATGTGACAATGACAGTTCACAGTGTTACAGCTGATATCTGAGAGAAATAATAATACAAGTTAGTTTAAACGAATTGTTTAAATACATAATGGTAATTTATTCATTAACTACCTAGAAGTACCTAGTAGGTATTCTATTTCATGTATATACCTAGGTAGTAAGTATAAACGACGTTATACGTTGAAACGACGTTAGTTTCAAGAAAGTAGCCAAAATGTTTCTCCTTGACCAACAAGGAGCCATCGTTCGCAGGGGATAATGCGGCAGAGAAGTGAAGACTGCAACGATTATGTCTATTTTCCATTTACGTATATTATATTATATTACATTATTCTATTCTTATTTTATTTGTTAATTTATTCACAAATTCACAAATCAAATTAATTTATCTTCATGCCCCTATATGATGTTACTTCATCTCAATGTATCACATAGCTTATTATTCCTCTTACATTATATTGTAATTTTAGCATGGTTATGTGGCAGAGCAGCCTCTGCAGTATACGAAAGCATTCTGCATGCTGAACATCGCCATTTTCGTATTTGTTACAACCTGTACACTTACTGAAATAAAGTCTTTTTATTATTATTATTATTACCTTATAAGAACGCAGACTTATTGATTTCAGCTGGATTGAAATTCAATGCGATGTCAGAAGGCAATGGGAGTGGAAGTAATGCCAGCATCAATGAAATGCCAACAGAGATTCTGCTACAGATCTTCAGCTATCTTCCTCCTGAAACAACTGCCTATGTCGTGCCTAGGGTTTGTTGGAGATGGAGGAAACTTTACGCGGACCCGTCGTTGTATCGCGACCTTCAATTCACCGGCAAGGAACCAAGTACGCGGAAGATCATATTCATATTGACAACCTTTGCGAAAGATATCAAGTCGCTCACACTGAAGCAACAAGCAGCGGGAAATGAGTTGCTGAGAGCCGTCGGATGTTATAACAAAAAGTTGATATCATTGAAAGTAATCGACTGCATGGGCGACGCTTACAATTCATTCATTTCTGCACCGAACATGCTTCGAATCGTGACAAAGTGTACGGCACTACAAGAGTTAAGATTCAAGGACACTCGAACAAGCTGCGGACCTAAATTCTTCAAACGTCTCTCAAATCTCCGTCAACTTACGAACTTCCAACTCGGCAGCCTCAGATACATGTCGTGTAATTTCGCGGTGGAAAACGTTCCTACCGTCGCTTCGAACGTCAAAGAGCAACGTTTGGAGCACCTGAGACTCTCCCACGGCAAGCGAGACAGATTTAGTTTAGTCGGTTTGTCAAACGAACCCGTCCTGACTTTGACAGACAAACACAAGACCACATTGAAGACGCTGAAGATCAACTGCAGTCAACTGACGAACGAATCGATGTCCGTGATCGCTGCTTGCAAACAGTTGTCGTCGCTCGGTCTTCAGTATCTCCACAGAGTCGACAACCGAGGAATCCATCACCTCGGTGAACTGAACATGACGCGGCTTGGGATCAGTTACAACTGCAAAGTGACGGCCGAGGCGTGGACGAGGCTGTTCCTTCGAGATCGCATGAGGGTCCTCGTGAAACTGAAGCTAGTGCGGTGTAAATATGTCGATGATTCGGTGCTTACCGCCATCGGCGAGAACTTGAAGAGCTTGAAACTGCTGAGGATTGTTAGATGTAAGAGAGTTACGAACGAAGGGCGTCGTAAAATTAGGAAGTTGCTTCCTTCGTGTCGTGTTATTTGTGTTCCAAGTATGCAGAGGCAAACGTGAAGAAATCTTTTGCGTGGAAAACATTTAGTCACAAAATACTCAGTGGACTGTTAGATTTAAATGTTATCTTCTTAAATAATTCTATTAAACCAATCGGCTATTCTTCAGAATATTCTGAGGCAATCTTCCTCTCGAGGATTTGCAAGACAGCATTAAAAATTATCTAGTTAGCTGTGCCTTGTCAAAAGTGTCGAATGCTGTTTGAGTTCCAGGTAGGTACCTAGGTAGGTACGGTACCCATTGTTGAATAACCAGGGCCGGCCCGTGGGTTGGGTGACCCGGGCGCCAAGATTTAGGGGGCGCTACATTATCAAACTACCTATACTCTGTTTCATGGGGTCTAGAGAGTCCTACAGTTTGTTCAAATCTTCTGTACAATGATTATGGTGGTGAAGATGGCAACGAAAATGATGTACTACGCTAGCACCAACACAACAAAATGAAAATCAGCTAGAACTAGGTGGGACATTCAAGTTAGCGGATTTTATTTGGAGAGTTTAGGTTGGTAAAGTGTGAATTCAGATGGAAGGTCTGGATGGTGCTGCTTATTTACACCCTAACGGCGTTGTAAGCGTAAATTGAACAGCCTATAGATAGCATGTGCAGGTATAGGACTACCCATGTTAAACAGGACTCTAGACTGCATGAAACGGAGAGTATAACATATTTTTTTAGATTTTTTGAATATTTCTTAACATAATTTAATCTACTTTCAGGGTACCTAATAAAGTAAAAAAAGATTAGAAAATTACTACGTTCTAAATGCATTAAATGGTATCAATTTCATTCCAGTAAACCAAATTTTTCCGCCGGACCCGCATGAACTGAGGGGGCTGGAACTAAGGGGCCTTTGAGGGGGCCTATAAAGTACTAGGTACCCCATAAAAGGGGGGCAAAAGTTTTCTTGGCCCGAGGCGTCAAAGAGTCAAGGGTCGGCCCTGTGAATAACATAAAGATATCAGGATCGTCAAACTGAATTTGAAATTTTGTGGAAAGCAATACGTACCTAACTACCTAGATAATTTTCATTGCGGTCTATTCGGCTATAAGTTATGATGTCGTACTACTAGGACTAGGTAAAACACTCTGCGAAAGCAAAGACGAATGCTATGTTAGGTATTTGAAATGCTTTCATCGATGTTATTGGCAAACTAAATGGCCAAGGTAAAATTCTTTGCTCAATGGCTGTCATCGTCTTACTACCAGATTGACACAGTACAACAATTATTAGGGCTGTGCAAGTCTCGAAAATTCTTGACGAGAACAAGATTGAACTCAATCTCGATCTCGATCGAATGTTCAAATTTCCATCTCGAATTTTCAAGATCCATCGAGATTTCAAATGTTTTTTTAATTTTGCAGGACTACAGCACCAACTTTCTTTGTATGTATCTCCATCTAGCCCTCAAGACTTTAAACAAATGTATGTTATCTTTTGGGTCAATTCACGTAACTGTGGAATTTTTTCAAAAAAAGTTTTATTTTTTTTTAATTTTTTTTTAATTTTTTTTTTATTTAAAGATGTTTATAAAGATTGTTGGAAAACAAATTTTTTTGAGCTGTTATGAATACTCTTCAATTTACAGCACTTTTATATCAAAAATTTACACTTTTCTTAGTCAATATATATTTTTTAAATACTTCCATCTATTTTAGATTATTTATAATTATATTTATAATATTCTATACCAAACACCAAATTTATTTTTAAAAAAAAAGTAAAAAAAAATAAAAATTGTGGATTTTTTTTTGAAAATTTTGGTTTTATTTTTTAAAATTTTGGTAATTATTTTTTTTTATTTTGATTGATTTAATATCTTATACCATGAGTTTACAATATGTTTCAGATGAATAAGCTGTCATAGCATTTATTTTTCTTACTTTTTACTGCTCAAAATTTGAAAGCGATACGCGAGTTACCGATATGGGTACGTCCATAGTGAGTCTTCGGACATTTGGAGCATTTTTTGTAACTCTGTCATACAATTTGAATATGTTACAAAATACTTTTGAGGTATCTTTCTGTGGGAATATATTCAATTAGTGATGGAGAATAAGGAGTAACAGTTTGATTTTGTGAATTTCTCAATATCAATTCTTTATTATAGATTTTGTAGTGCGTGAGTCTCTGGACGAAAATTGGCCAATACCAAATCTTCATATGTTAGCACATTCAATTTCTCCTAAACAAGCACACACATCTGTGTAATGATTTTTTTTATATTATAATGTAAATGTCAAGTTAACATAAATGCCATAATATGTGCAAAATTCTAAAAGGACAATTATATACGAAAAAAAATGTGCCACTACAGCTGTGAGTCTCCGGACGTGAGTCTTCGGACAGAATGGCTCGGCATAGATTATAATAAGAAACTAATGTAATATCATCATAGTATTTGATAATAGGCAATAAAATTAACAATATATAATTTTGATATTGATATGGTAACCTTTAGAGAGTTGAAATGTACAAATCAAGCACCCCTATACTCATCTGCTGGAAATGAGTACAATGCATGACGGGAGTATGAAATGAGATCAGGGGGACACTCAAATAATACCAGGGCAGACTCAAATACAATTGTGTCAATATCATCTTTGTCAGGCCATAAGAATCTATTCGGCCCTGCACTGCGCATGAATTTGACGGTAACTTTTCCATCGGGCAAAACAGCGTTAATTGTCCCTGGTACCCATCCGTCATCATATATTACTGCAATCCAGTTCCCTTGAATTGGGATGGTGCTACTAATAGTTGATGGTAGAAAGAAGTGCTAGCCATCGGCTGATGTTCCAATCTGTTCACCATTATCATCATCCTTGTCAGGAATGTCTTGCTCGATGTCGTCCTGATCGGAATCGCATTGTCCGTCACGTCATTAGAATATTTGGGATGCCGGCTAGCTCCCATGGAATCACACTCGGTGGAAGTGTAGTGTGAAAATATACCTCAATATTTTGAGAGGCATTTGCATCCTTCTCTGCTTTTCACTTGAACCGCTTTCTCTGTGCATCTTTCGCTCTACGAAGTTGAGCTTCGTGGACAGTCTCCTTTTTAAAAAGGAGGGGTATCTCCTTATTACTCAGCTGCTTTTTGTAATTTTCTTCTTCAAAATGTGCATCGTGATACCTTTTCATCTGTTCTTTTGTGGACTTCGGCATCTAACAAGATAAAGTTTAGGTTACCCTTATGGTCATTCAGCCCATTCGTTCATTCAGCACAATGTTCATTCAGCTTTACTGTGACGAAATAGATGTGTAACAATTACATAAATATTGTTCTTACCTATTTCTGGTTCTAAAACGAAATGTACTCTCGACACTTACACTTTTATAGCATTCAACACGTGCTTGTGTGAGTCTTTGGACAGGTTCTGTGAGTCTCTGGACACATTTTCATTTCAATATAGAAGGCGCAATTTGAATGATAAACTATATCCTGCTGGTGCCATCTGTGTGGCATAATGTGAAATAGCAACTCAGAAAGTTTAAACATGAAGGCAGGAGCCAGTCAGTTCTTATGAAAACATTTCTATCTTTTCGTGAGTCTTCGGACATTTTTACAACTTTCAATAAAAAAGTATTTTTCATAAATCTGACAAAGCAATTCATGTCAAAATGTATTGATTATAAAAGTTAAAGTATACCCAAACAATTATTCACTAACAATAATCTCATATAATGTTTAATAATAATATTTTTACACTAAGGAAGTGACCGATGTTTTTTGTATACGCACACTCTGAAAACGCCTATATTTTAAAGAGCAAATATTGATGTAAATATTAATATTTACCAGTGTCGAAGCTTAGAAATGAGTAATTTGAACATTTATCTTTAATTTAAGATCAATATAACAAATATAGAAAATAAAATAGAATTTTAAGAAAATTCCACATTTCGCTGGACGTACCCATAAGCGATACTCGAGTTACCGATATATTTGTTAATAACATCTACATTTCAAACTTTCAGTATTTTAAAAAAATACCATGCATTCCTACACTTATGAGACATACATGTAAATAATATTATATTTTTAGTGGCACAGGATTAAGAGAAATTATCAATAATGTGAAGTTCCGTTAATCGCATGGCCGCTTAGCGATACGCGAGTTACCGGGCCAAATCAATTTTTTTAGTGGTGAAGAATATTTTTATAAATTTTTTCGATTGCACCTAAATTACGAACCAGCATCTTTCTGATACATAATTTTTTTTGACTTGTGTAGCTTTTAATTTAGGTATTTGGTAGACTTTAGTGGGTTAAAATCATTCTAAATGATACGCGAGTTACCCTGAATTGACCCTTTTGTGGGGCTGGAAAATTTATATTGTTTTTTTTCACAACAAAAATCTCTACCTACCTACATTAAATGTGTGATCTTGCTCGAATAATCTTGATCTCGAAGAAAAAATATCTAGCTCGATCTCGTCGGACTTTTCTAAAATAATCTCTCTCGCTCGACATGGAAAATTTCAATCTCGCACAGCCCTACAATATGCTTGTGGTCGTATTTTAAATAATAACTCTGATCGTCAATAAAAATATAATCTCTTTAGAACCAAAATTTAGGTAAAAAGTTTAGCCGTCAACATTGATGACAGCATTTACAATAATTGTAAATTATCTACCTACTATTTGATCTGCTTTTCACTGTGTCACAAAAGTAGCCATCTGTGTAGGTAGGCACTCTGTTACAAAAAGCTTATAAGCAGATCACAGAAATATTAACTTCTTAATTTATTGTGGCAGCTACCTACCTGTTTCACAAGCTTCAAATATCAATCTGTGTGTATATATGTTTTCACTTTGCCTGTTCAATTAATATAATTAATTATGGTATTTCATTTTTTTCTATGAACAATAGCTTAAAATTATAGATGAACAATAAATTGTTCAGATTACTGTAAACTTGATCTACAGCCTAGCTCTTCTTTCCCTGTCCCTGTCGCTCTAAACCCTATAACATGTCTTAAGTCTTAACGATTATCAAGAAAGTAAATTACTGTATATTTTTTTGGGCTTATTGCCAGGGATGTTCTAAATATTTAATTCATTACTACCAATCCAATCAAATATGATCTATAATTTGATTAATCGATTTCACTATCATTGCCTATGATTGTATCGAATTTTCACGGTCTGAAGTGATGCTTGTTAAGCAATTTATTGAGTGACATGTGAGTGAATTTATTATGTACCTATATAAATGAAGGAAAAATAAGCGAATATTGCTAATAAAATATTATAAGTACATACATTTGTTTTTCACTTTGAACAATTAAGGTACGTTTACAGCTTGGTGCTCGACGCTCAGCGCTAGTGCTGAAAGATGAACATGGCTTATCATGGTTGGCCAATCAGGAGGCTCAACGGCGAGCGCCGAACGTCGAGCGAGCGCCGAGCTGTAAACGTACCTTTACATTGATATCCTGCTAATGCAAAAAAAGTAGGTAATAAGTAATGATATCAGAGACCTCCCTGATGCAAACACCATTCTACTTGGACCTAAACACTTTTACATGAACATTATTACAAAATAATTACCTATACTACCTACTATATTTCTTACCGGTCCAATTTCGATTTGACTATCGATTTGAATAAGCAGGGTTGGACTTGAGGGTAAGCAGAGTCGAGTCTTGGAATTGGAATTCGATTAATTTTCAAGGACAAAGCACAGTAATTGCAATTGCGTTGCGAAGTCATGCGTTAGCAAAATTAGTTTCAGTGACTATTTGAAATTGTAAAGAATGGAATTACAAATAAAACTACAGGTTTTAGGCAATTTAGGCACATCTGTCGAGAAACTTCTAAGCTTCACAAGAAAACTTGTTTACTTTTTAGATTCCAGCATTTTGTATAAGCATAGAATGCTATACAAAAATCTTTTAAAAATGCACTTGCACAAGAATTTTCGCTCACTTAAATTTTACATCATTAATCGGTAATCTAATCACCACAGTCTCCAAATTCAGGTTTCAAAACATTATTTAAATATCGAAAATGCCTCATAAAATATTAGGTCTGTTCGTTTAACCTGCCAAAAGCTACAGCAAACAGTTGCCACAAGCTCACATCATCCCAAGGTAGTGTAGCTTGTGGCAGTTTGCTGTAGCTTTTGGCAGGGTAAACGAACAGACCTATTATTAGTAATATTACCTGTATTCCGGAGACCCAGGTTCCCTTCCCGCGGACTTCCTTGCTGACTGGGTTTTTTCCGTAGTATTCCCTCAGTCGACAGGCAAATGCTGGGAAGGTTCCATACTAAAAGGCCGCGACCGCCTCCTCCCCACCTTCCATCCTTACCTACTCTTCACCATCATCTCCCAATCATCATCATAATCATTCATCCGTCGCCATTGCCTCGCTGAAGAAATTCAATCTCGGTGAAGTCCGGGCTTCTTTTTCTCTTCTCTCCCCCACCCATTGAAAATAATATGTATAATGATTAATGGTTATTAACTAGGTAGGTAAATCACGAATAAATAGTTTAAACTTTTAGTACTTGATTATTAAATAGTGTATAATTATATAGATTAAAGGGTTAGAGATTAATTAGTAGGGTGACAACGCAAAATTAAACAAATTAACGCTCTCAGTGAACTTCAACGAACCAACTGTTGATCTTTAGAAAAAAGTATTCTATTTTGAAAGTACTCTTTTATTCAAATTTCAGTTTTTCTGTTAGTTCAAATATTTCGCTCCATTCACCGCCTTCTCGATATTCAAATCCGTGAAAAGAAGGCGGTGTCGAAGGCGCTGGAATGGAACATTTCAAATAAACCAATCAAATCAAATCATTTCGCCAAGGGTGTGAGCGTGGGCGAGTGACATTGACAGGTTGTCGTCGTCTTGAGAAATAAGCCAGGAAGGTCTGGACGTATTATAAATACGCGGTTTAAATATAGCAAATAAACGTTAAACATTCTGATTGTTCTAGTCGTGACTGTTAATTTCAGGTTAATTCACTGCCATGACAGACAGTAGTTTGAGTGCCGCGAATGCCAGCATCTGTGCAATGCCAACAGAGATTTTGCTACAGATCTTCAGTTATCTTCCTGCTGAAACGACCGCCTATGTCGTGCCTAAGGTTTGTACGCGATGGAAGAAACTTTATACCGGACGGTCCTTCTATCGCGACCTTCGATTCTCAGGCGATGTTCCTAGTACGCAGGAAATAGTGTTCATATTGAATAACCTTGCGAAAAATCTCACGTCATTGACATTGGTGAATAGAAGAGACGGCGATGCGATACTTCAAACTGTTGGGCCGAATAGCAAGCATATGAAATCCTTGAAGGTTGTCAACTGCACAGAATTTACTGCTGATAAATTATTTTTCACATCATCGACCATGCTTCGAATCGCGTTTTACTGTACGGGATTACAGGAGTTAAGGTTAAAAAATACAAAAACATTATGCAGACCTGCGTTCTTCAAACATCTCGTACATTTAGGTCAGCTCACAAACTTCAAGCCCGGAATTCCGTACCATCCTTTTATCGACCTTGACATTACTGCTATCGTCGCTACACACATCCGAGAAATAGAACACTTGAGACTATTCCACGGTAAGCACGATGAATTTAGTCAAGCGTTGTCGCATGAATCCCTCTTGACGTTGACGGACAAGCACAAGAACAGCTTAAAGACGCTGAAGATGAATTGCTCGACACAGAGTAATGAATCCATGGCAGCGGTTGCGTCATGTAAACGGCTGACATCGCTGGGTCTGCATTATTTGCTCAACGTCGACGACGAAGGAATCCGTCACCTCGGAGACCTGAACTTGACCCGAATTCATGTCGGTGATAACGGCAAAGTGTCGCCTCAAGCTTGGGTCGATCTGTTTGCACGCGACGGAATGAGGGGTCTCGTGAAACTGACGTTTACGATGTGTAAACATGTCGACGATTCGGTGCTCAAGGCGATTGGTGAGAGCTTGAAGAGATTGAAACTGCTGAGGATATTCGAATGTGGAAGTGTTACGTATGAAGGACGCCGCAGAATTAGTGAATTACTTCCGTCTTGTCATATTATATCTGTACCTCAGACGTAGAATGCAGGAAGTCCATATTCCTAACTGCAAATCCGTAGGTACCTATTCCATTGTGTTCTTTTTATCCTTTTTACCTAAAAATCATATTGTTGCAAAATATTGTATTGCACAGACCAAAAACATTCCTCTAAAACACAGTCTCCAAAATCTCGTAACTTTATAAAAACTGTGTTTTCTCTTGGTCATATTCAATGGATTTACAATCCAATTTTCTATTAAATTTGATTCCAACAAACCACATTTCACGTGTATTTCGTTCAACCATTATAATCTCTTTAATTTAATAATGTCAATAAAATTTGTGGTCTTTCGAAGCTATCTTCTAGAATAATTAAATATGTACTGTCTGTTCTACTTTTTCCCTGACTTGACCAGGTTACAGCTGATGATCTCCCCACCTCAAAATTCTTAGAGAAAATCACTTTATTGACGGCTGTCCTTTTTTAAAAAAGGTTGACCACTTGGATCCCGCGTACTATACAATCAAAATTATTAACGTTAAACTATTAATTACAAATCTAGTGGAGCGGTCGCTCCACCCAGCCAAGTCGTACCGTACACTCACACTCACTCAACATACCGTAAATGCCTAATAAACTGAGGAGCAGACCAACCACTTTTACTGTAAGCAACAACATGGCATTTTCGGCCTACTGGATCTTAAAATTGGAAAATCTCACATTGTTGCAAAATATCTTAATTTCGAGCTATGGCCCACCCCACCCCATATACCGAATTTGGGAACAATAGGGTATGTCATTTTCGTGCTAGAGGGCCGTGAAATATGTAAAATTACACCACTTTCTGATTCTGAAGATGATGATTCTGATGATATCAGGAAACACTGTTGACAGCGCCACAGCCTAAACGGCTGAGCCGATCGATCTGAAATTTTTACCATATATGCACTTTTGGCGTCTGATGATACCTTGTCCTTACGAATTTTTTGTGCCACCATTTTGAAACCGGAAGTGACGTCATATCTTAAAAACTGATGGACCAATTGGGACGAAACTAGCGCCAAACGATTCGGATGGTCTTCTCAATGAAATATCAATAGTCAAAATAGAAATGTACTTTTACCGAAACCGGAAATGACGTCATAAAAATGCCAAATTTGAATGAAATCATCTCTTATAACAATAACTACATATTCAGAAGGCTTATAATGTTACATAGCATTTAAAGACACAAATTTTAGGTGGCAGTGAAGTCAGCCGCCATTTTGAAAACCGGAAGTGATGCCATAACTCGAGAACGGCTGGACCGATTGGAACGAAACTTGCGCTATACTTTATAGCATATCATTTATGGCATATACATAGTAACAAGCACAACTTTTCTTAGCAACCAAATCAAAAAGGCGTATTTTTTTAAAGGAATTATAGTCTTTGGTTCCACAATATATGCTACAAATTGTAAGAATAAACTGAAAAAAGGAATGATATCCCATAAAAAACACTCCGTGTAAAAATACCAGCCAAGTCTCTTCAACTAAAAAAAAAATAGAAGAAATCTAAAAATTCAGCACTGAAAAGTAGTGATATCAAAAAAAGGCCAAGTCAAAACTTTTAAAAATTACTTGGCGCATCGTTTTTCTATGGGATTATAGATATATTTTATGTATAGATGAGTATATTTGATTACCGACCTACTTCTATACTATTTATATGCACGATGCGCCAAGTAATTTTTAAAAGTTTTGACTTGGCCTTTTTTTGATATCACTACTTTTCAGTGCTGAATTTTTAGATTTCTTCTATTTTTTTTTTAGTTGAAGAGACTTGGCTGGTATTTTTACACGGAGTGTTTTTTATGGGATCTATTTTAAGCTAAAATAGGAACAATGAATATTAAAAATTGGTTTGGCTATAAAAATGATTATGAAGGATGGCAATTATTGATGATTGAATCTTTTATTAACTAGGTATTGTTTAAGAAATTGCTTTGTTTGTAATATTGATGGGCAAAAATAATCAATTTTTTGGATAAATTAATTCAATGAATCCGATATATTGATTATTTTTAATCGATTCTGGAGCATTCGTTAATATAAGAAGAATCGATTCATTTGATTCAATCTTTTGTATTTTTAATTCCTTGAAAAAAATTACGTAATGTCTCCCTGACCATGGATTTTCGACATTTCCTTACTTTGAACTAATTTTTTCTTAAAATAATGCAAAATTTTGAATCGGGGACCGGAACCGAAAAGAACCATTTTTATTAAGGAACCGGAAACGAACGTTTCGGTTCTTCCTAAAAAAAGTATAACGTTATACTTTTTTTAGGCCTAAAAAAAGTATAACATTATACTTTTTAGGTTCTTCCTAAAAAAAGTATAACGTTATACTTTTTTTAGGCCTAAAAAAAGTATAACGTTATACTTTTTTTAGGCCTAAAAAAAGTATAACATTATACTTTTTTTAGGAAGAACCGGAACCGTTTTTATTCTTTAATTTATTTCGGTTTCATAAAGGTCCTTTAAATAATTAATTTCGGCAAATTTTCCTTCATAGCCGACCTAAACTTAGAAAAGTAAGAATGTATACAACGTAAAATTAAGCCTTTAGAGAGACTTCAGTGGGATGTCTGCAACCATCCGGCTCTGAAGTCAGAACACAAAACTTGTAAAATCGAGGGCCTTCATTTTTTTCACTAACCACTTCAGTCATGAATGTGTCCTGATAGTGATATTCTATCTTTAAAAGTGATTCCTTAGCATTTAGAAAGGGAAGAAGAGCATATATACCCAATACACGCGTATTTCGCATTCAACGCTTCAGACACACCGAGCTTGTAAGTTCCAAAAAAGTACAAAGTAATTAAAAATATCTGAATGGTGAGGAAGCAAAATGGAACCGGAACCAGCGTCCCTGTCTTGAATCGATCTTTTGAAAAATTGATTCAAGAGCCTCACAAAATTCGATTTTTCGAATCGATTCACAGCACTCTATAGAGAAAGAAGCTCAAGAAGCTTTCGCTTCAAGAAGAATCGATTCAACGAATTTTTGTGCCTATAACTAGTTTGTAAAGCACGAATCTACCTACCCTTTTGCACTGGGTTGGACTGCATTCCTTCCTCGACAGAGCTGCACATCTGTGGAACAATCTTCCGTCCCAGCTGCTTGAAAGTTTCCCAGCCTAGAAGCAGATGCAAGAAATATTAGACTTGTAGTAGGTAGTAGATTAGGCCTAAAAAATAAACTATATGACTTCCTGTTACAGCTTGGATTAAATCAAAGTTTATTATTGTACATGATCTTATTTCTCCAACAAACAGAGGCCTGCAATGTAACATACAACCATATACAACTTACCTTCTTTGTAATTTACTACGTAACTGCTCCTAAGTTGAAAAATAAATCTATTTGAATAATAGAGTGTTTTCACTTTTCCCCAATCAAAATATTGCCTCCCTTTGAATTATCGATTGAGCCATCGTACTTGTTAACTCTATAGACCTTGACCGGAAATTACTTGCTCATTCGTTAAAAAATGGGAAACGAAAATGGCGATGGCAAGTTGGATGTTTAGGGGGCGAAGTTTACGTTCTGGTCGTTCCCTACGCAGTAAGTTTATTATCAATATTAAATTGTGAAAAGGTAAATTCCCGTTTTGTTGTTCTATCATTACCAGCTAGCCGCATGTACAATTGTTATGTACAGGACCTTTAAAATGAAACCGAATGCATCACGCTGTCAAACTCCCAATCAACGATTTCGATATTTTTACCGGTTCATTTTTAATTAACTGTAATTCTTTCAAGTAGCCACGAATATCTACATGAAATGAATTCCACGTTTCATGTTTATATCAAATCACCTTCAACAATACTTGTGGCGTCTTGGATAAAACAACTCTTTTCTAAAAAGTTAGGTTATGTTGTCGCGTGGTTTGCTTTTCTTTCACGAATTCTGCTGATGATCTAATAATTTTCTTGTATTTTTTTAGGTCGCCATGACAGCGAAGATGACGTTCAACTTGATTTCTCCAGAGAAACCAGTGAAAATACAAGAGAAATACTAAACAATGTTTGCAAGAAGCAGGGCACGACGGAGGGGAAGCGATTCAGCTATCTGACAGCGTTCATCAAACTGATATCGAAAGCGAACATTGAAGCCGGTGATCTAGGTTATACAATAGAGGAGATACAATGCTGGTGAGTTTCATCAACATCCCAATGCTTGATAGTTGGCGGGGCTGTCTTTTGATAATCCGAAACCACTCTCTACATTAGACCTACTCAATCTACCTACCTAGGTACCTACAACATTATTTCTGGTTTTCTTGGCAACTATACACTTTCCGTTACACTCTGGAACAATAGGGACTTTCACACAATAGGAACAATAGTGACTTTCAAGTTCATATGTTAGCACACACTAGCATTGAATTTTAATTTCTTATGTTGGGGTTTTTAAGAGGAGGATAAGTATTTTTTCGTATAAAAACCCAAATATATTTATTGTTACTTGCAGTAAAACCGTAAATACAGTAAAAAAAAAAAAAAAAAAAATTATATTAAAATTTACACAATTGTGTTTTTGGGAATGGGCGGGTGGGTCTGGCAATATGTGACGTAATTATTAAGGGGGGGGGGGGGGTGTCATGGATTTTGTGACAATCTGTTACATGGTGGGGAGGGGAGGTTGACGAAGGCCTAAAAAACTGTGACATAATTAATGTCCGTTGGCCGTCCCCTTGAATTACAATGAAACTGTAATGGCTACTAATGGTAGGATCTGTACTATTACCTACCTACTAGCTTTTTGATGATTTACGTTCATAAGGTGAGAACATAATTGTGTTCATTACCTAGTTCTAGTCACCCTTTAGCCCAATTCAGCAGAAACCAATTTTGAAAACAACTGTTTGTGAAATGTCACAACTTTGCTGCATTCCATGTGATACATTGGACCTTGAAGATTCATTTCTGATAGGTCATTGCTAGCAGGGTGAGCTCAGAAAAGTTATTTTACAGTTTAAATGAGCAAAAGCCACTGCCAGTAATCTCGCCCACTTGAGAAATTTAATGTTAAAGTGGTGGTGTACCTATGTTAATTAATGGTACTACCTAAGGAGTTTTAATGGTGGTCGAGATTAGGTACGTGGACAAGAACTGGAACACTGACCCTTTCCTAATTTACAGACTATCAATTTATTTCATTTGCAAATAATTTTACCCTTTTTTGGTAACTTGAATTCTTACAAAACATCAAGTGTATTGAATGAAAACAGTTACCTACATGGAATTGACCTACAAAATGGTTACTTGTCGCTGACACGTGATTCCTTCTCGTGTTCTCAGTCTGCGCGTTTGTCTTGTGCACGAGGCGACGCAAGTACGCGCCGCCGCGTTGCGCGCAGTCCGCTACCTACTGAAAGAAGAACGCGACGTGAGGACGCTGTATCGGCTGCGGTATCCCACACTCATTGCACGGTAAGACGTAAGGTAGATTCGTGAGAGAATAGGAAACAGGATCTAGAATTATTGTTGTCCTTCAATATACAGTGAAACCTCTTTAGTACGTTTTTGAAGGGACCAAGTTAAAAAGAACGTACTAAAGGGAAAAACGTACCTACTATAGAAACAATTTAACATGTACGTTCTTACGGATTGGGAGACCTTTGAAAAAACGTACTAAGGAGAAACGTACTAAGGAGGTTCCACTGTATAGGTATCTAGACCCCAAATAATCAAAACATCTAGGTATTTACTTTTTTAGTCTGACATTTTCATTGATAGCTCCCAAAAATGACATTAACTAGGTATCATTTTGGCTGGAAAAACAGAGCCAGTGATAGAAGCCAGAGCCAAAACCAGAGACGGAGCCTGGAGCCATCATGATGGTGTTTATGTGTCTATTCAAGCTTGCACGAACTTCTTTTGTTTTTAAGCAATGCAAAATTATTGAATTTTCCACCTGAGGACAGACATTTTGTTTGCACGATGACGGGTTATACCTAACCTATAACTTTATTGAGGTAAATCGGTGTATTTTTGTAATTTGAGTGATTCCTCTTCGTACTAAAGATCTCTGGAGCATTATGTAATTTCCCAGGTAGCCTTTAACTATAAAATATCGTCAAAAAAGCAGATAATCACAATTCTCTGTGCCATCAAGATAGTAGCAGGTAACAATGAGATGACATTACGTGCAATCTATGAATTTGCCTTTTGACCTCGGAGGTCCATTGGTTTAGCGCATTTGAAAATATACTTGTATTCAGACTTGAATCAAGAAAGGTTACTTGATGACTATTGGACCCCTCAGAACCAGAGTGGTGTAAGTCAAAAAATTGACATTTGGAGTTAGGCACGGAAATTTAATCGTCATGTTCTATTCTGTCTTTGCCAGAGTGGCCTAAGTCATAACTTTCAATTTGGCCGCTAGGGAGCAGTTATCTCCAGGCATGCAGATTCTATGAGCAATTATTCCAGAACCAGAGTGGTGTAAGTCAAATTTTTTTTAAATTTTCAAGTACTTTTCTTGGAAATTATTAAGATTTGGGTTAGTTATTCATATCTTATTGATATATTTATTGATTAACAGCATAAATTATGAGTCATACAAACTTATTTTGCTTGATCAAAAAAAAAACACAACAGTATGACAACACAACACTAACCTAACAAAAGTTGGGTGCCCTTTTGGTGTAAGTCCTGTATTAGCACTGTTTAGCTTTCCCTAATGTCATTTACTTCCTTGCCAGAGTGGTGTATCCATTTTTGACCTCTGACCCTGGTCAATATTGAAAGGTTTCGATTTGAAGATTTATTGTTTTAGTTAAATCACTCTATTTTAAACAATATTATACCCTTCCAAACATCTAAAAAAAATCCCACAATTAACATTTTCCAAATAACTTTAGGTCCAATTATCTCAGTTTGAGAAAATGTGACTTACACCACTCTGGTTCTGAAGGGTCCTATTCATCCCAGAATAATAATGCTTTGTTTGTCTACATCCTAGATTTTTAATCCTACAAACTAGAGCGTATTTATTCCATATTGCAGCACACTCAAATGTGTTTTTCACCCTACTTAAAGCATTGTTCAAATAAGAACTGTGTTATCCCAGCCTGTGCGTTGACTTGTTAACGTTGCTCAACAGGAGCCTGGACGTCGCGCTGCGCAACGACATGGAGCGCGTGCAGGCGCTGCGCCTGGTGCGCCGCATGATCATCCTGTCCCCCGGCGACCTGCCCACTTCTATAGTCCGCTCCCTGGTGGCACTGGCCAACGGGGGAGCGGAGGAGAAGGACCGCATGCTGAGGGCATGTCTTGCCGTGTTGGCGGAGATCAGTGAGTACCTCGCTGGGAGCGTTGCAAAAGTCAACAGTTTTCATTGACATTTTATACTTTCTTTTCCATTTTGAAAACTTGTTTAAATTAATAGAATCATATTGATGAAAATGATATTTTTGTATCCATTAGGTAATTTTTTTTACATTTAAAACTGTATTTTATGAAAGATTCATAATGTCCTGTAACTTGCAACTCTCAACAAGTATTGATTTTTTATTTGTCTTCCACATATGAGGTCATTTATGGTATAGCTCATATGAAAATTATTTCATTTTGATGTAAACCTTTTAAATCTATCTCACATCAAGGTAAACTGTTTTAAATTTTTTGCTGACAATGGGTACGTACAGGACGTCCATGTATCTACTAGAAACTAAGATTTTTGTTCAAATCTATCGATATTAGATACAAAAAAAAACAAAAAACAGTAGATTAGTTTGGGCTTAACAGTAACTAGTTAATGATGCTTGGTTTATTTTGGCGATATAATGACTTAGAATGATTGTCTAAAGCCCAATTTATATGGAGCAACTTCTAGTTCAATTCTGTTTCTCATTACTGGGTAGAAATTAGAACATGTTCTAAATGATATAGAAGTTGAGCTCAAGTACTGTGAAAAGAAATTGCTTCATGTAAATACAACATTGTATAAAAAGTGGGAATGTGACACGAAAGTTGTTGGAAAAATTGTACCTACGTACATCAGGCTTAAGAATAATATGCATACTTTCTATTACTTTCTATCTGAACTAGAGGATTCGGGTAATGATTTGTACCCGGGTACCCGCTTTAATTACCCGGGTAATAAATAACTAAAAAAAAAAAAAAAAAAAAAAAAATTTGGGGGGGGGGGGGGAAATGCTTTGAAATTGTTTGCATTGAGTCTACCGCCCTATCCGTGGCATTGGGGAGAGAAACACAACGTCCATACAATGGAAGGTTGAACACAAGGTATATTTTGCCTTCATCCCCTCCATCAATCCACCCACCTCCCCATCAATTAATTATCCATCCTCAACTCACCAGCATTCTGATAAAATTACTAACAATGAAATTGGTTGGGATTTTTGAAATTTGGGAAATATGAATAAATATTACATTCAGTTTATATAACTATAAACAATGCAGCTGGTGATTAAGTGGCAGCTGATGCAAAAAATGCAAAGAAAGCTAATACTAACTTAAAAAAAAAAAAAAAAAATTCGATACCCG
Source organism: Leuctra nigra (assembly GCA_934045905.1). Lineage (NCBI taxonomy): Eukaryota > Metazoa > Arthropoda > Insecta > Plecoptera > Leuctridae > Leuctra > Leuctra nigra. The sequence goes on along the minus strand of OW203772.1, from coordinate 25,279,076 downwards.
AGTACCCGCCATTGTACCCGGGTAATGGCGTACCCGGGTACCCTAACTGACCTCCAATCTGAACAACGTTGCACAACTCCGCCTGTTGCTTCCAGGCGTGGTGAACCCGACACTGTTCATGTCGTGCGGCGGGGTAAGCGCCGTGCTGCGCAACATCAGCGCCGGCAGCGCTCTGCCACGCGTTGTCGAGGCGCTGTGTGGCATTCTGCTGCACCTCATCAACACCCCGGACACCAGAGCGCGCGCAAGGATACGACTGCAGGCGCTGGCCGGCCCGTACTGCGACTTCAACTGCGTCTCCGAGAAGGCCAGGTAGGTCAGGTCGAGGATCTGATGGCTCCTTGCCAAGATGTCTATTGACAATCGATTCAGGGTGTCCACAGGCGACTTTTTGCTACTTAATTGCTACCTATTTTTGCTATGCTACCTAATTCCTACTTTTATTGCTAAAAATCTCAAAAAGACACTTAAATGCTACCTACTTTTTTTGGCAATTGTTTAGATCTAACATTCATATTATACTTTTTTAATATCGCACCTATTTGTTTTGTGTTGGTACACTGTTATTGCATTCCTGACTTTGGTTTGTCTTAAAAGTAGTCGGTAGAACAGCAATGGTTTTCGCGTCTCCTCTGCGGTCCCCAATTGTTGCCTCAGTTTTAGTCACAAAATTTAGTCCCGCGGGCCGCAGGTTGAGTACCACTGACCTATCCTATCTCTACTTCATGACCATTCAAAGTGTCCCTCGACATTGGCACTGTTAGATAACCTGCTCCCAACGCATTGTGTTCAGAGAGGATCGCGAGTCCGGCTTCACCAACAGCAAGCTGGCCCTGCTGTCCGTGCTGCGCTCGTGGACCGGCACGCTGCACTTCTGCCATCCCGGGCCGGGATCGGGCCTCGCCTCCATCATCGCAGTGCTGCATCTGCAACAGACGGAAGTCAGGGTGCGTACACTCGTTCCATAGCTCACATGGGGAAACAACGACATCGATGGGGATTCTACTTGATTCCCTGATATTTGCAATTCAATTAGTGACAATTGGTAATTTAATATGAAGACTCGTACGTGGCAGTCAGTCAAAAACTCTTCAAATGATACGATTTCCCATTCAAATCAATGTGTAATGAAATCTTTATGTTCACCGGTCGGTCACGTAATTTTCTGTACAATTCTGAGTCATTTGCAAAACTTGATTATCCATATACGAAAACGCAGGTTAAAACTCAGAGTTTAGCATGTGAGATTGGAGGGTTTTATTGTGAGAACAAATCAATTTCCTTATACATACCTTAATACAGTAAACCCTCGTTATTACGAACTTCAATAATTCGAATTTAGGGGTAAATTCGAACTAGGTGCATGGTCCCAGTGGACAGGATAGGTTTTTACATGTTAAATAATTTTTATAAATCGAATTTTAGGTTAATTCGAAATTCGAACTGAATTTTGGTCCCAGCCCATGTTATTCCTTGCATACAGTTGTTTTAATTCGAACTTTGCAGAAGGATTGATAAAATAATCGCGAACAAACTACGAAAAAACAACACTCAAAACAAAACACAACCTTCAATGGCATCAAAATGAGATAATCTGGCTTGCGAGGTTGGGGTTTGCCAACCCCACTTTTTTGCAATGGCGGGAATATTCCACAGGCGGGAATATTCAAACTTCATGAAAATGCACACAAATTTTTTTGCATTAATTATATATTTCAAACTTTTTTAATTCGAACTGGGAATTTTTGGGTCCCTTTGAATTCGAATTAACGAGGGTTTACTGTAGTTGTTTCTCTATTGAACAAATATTGATGAATGATGGTAGTTTAGTTCCCACTCCAACTCGGCAGTTTATCATTTACAAGTCAACTACCTAATTCCTAATTTTTCGACCCACCAACATCCATACTTCCTTCTTAGTGCCATTATTTTTATAAAAATTAAAGAAGTCAGTAGCATCTTGAAATCACATTAATAATTAATTTCTTTCCAAGATAGCGTCCAGCTCAGAGAAAAGGTTATGAGAGGCCAATATTGTTGTATTCAATTAGTGAGGATGAATCGGACAATTAAGTACAGATCTTGAAAATGATTTTGATTGAAAGTGAAGATGAAATGTGCTTTTTCCTGATTTATCCACAAATAAAATATGACCTGTGGAGCTAACCAGTGTAAAATAAATATGTCTCCAACCAAAGGGTTAATTCTAGTAGTGTCAAGAAAAAATAAGAAAGCTCTTAAAACCTTGTTAGGTACCTGACGATAGCTCTTGGTTTTGTCGTGTAAGTAAAGTAACAATTGCGTGTGTTAGAAAGCGGTGCTGGAGCTGCTGTACGAGCTGCTGGACGTGCCGCTTCCCGAGTGGACCGCTGAGCTGGGCGTGGCGCTGGAAGCGGTGCACCCCTCGCGCCCCCAGGAGGGGTGGAAGCTGGCCGAGGGGTTCGTGGCGGCCGAGGGCAGGTCCCTCCTCCCGCATCTCGCCAAGTACAGGTATTAGTCGTTTCCTTCATTACCTTGAATCAACAGGTTTCGTTGTTGTGTTTATTCTTACATTTTTGCTTAAATACCGAAAAAGTAGTTGTCAACTTGGGAAACCGTTCAGTTTTTGAAGGAGTGCATTAGCTTTTTCTTTTCCACCAATGTGATTGCTTCAAATAAAATTTCTACATTATTCTGTATGACACTAAAGTTTTCGAAATTTAAGTACCCATCAAAATTTCCCTCAAAACATTCCGTTTTCTTTGCTTTTTAGTTTTTAACTCTTCAAAGCATTTAGGTAGGTATCAAAATTACAATACCAGTGTGCTTCAAAAGTTCAGAAAGTGATTTTTTAACGTGGTATAATTTCAATACCACTGTGCTTGGAAGAGAACAGCAGACAGTATTTTGCTTGATAAACTGTTTCTGACCTTTATGCAGTTTAACCGCATTCCTAACTGGTTTGCTATTCCGCCAGACCGAACATCGTGGAGATCCACCAATCGCTGCTGCTCTACTCGTTCCTGGAGGCGGGTCTTCTTGACGCGCTGGTTCACGTGATCGTCACATCCGATGCGCACGTGTCAGTGCGCGCAACCATCCTGCTGGGTGAGTGTAACAGCAACAACACACAATAACAGCGCTCTTATGCGAGACTAGATAGATGCTATTAGGGCTGTGCGAGATTGAAATTTTTCATGTCGAGCGAGATCGAGATTATTTCATAAAAGTCGAACGAGATCGAGCGAGATATTTTACCTTCGAGATCAAGAATATTCAAGCAAGATTATACTTTTTTAAAAAAATATTTTTTCGTGGAAGAGAAACACAATTTAAATTGTCCAGCCACACAAGAATAACATTTGATAAGTATGCAGAACTGTTTGCTTTATATATAAAACAATACAAATCAAATTTATGGACGATACAAAGAAAGTTAGCGTGCGTAGTCCTGTAAAAATAACAAAAAATTGGAAATCTTGATGGCTCTTAGTTGATATGCTCGAGACTTGAAAATTCGAGATGGTAATTTGAACAAACGATCGAGATCGAGATGGAGTTTCGTATTCGAGATTCGAGAACTTTCGAGACTTGCACAGCCCTAGTTGCTATGTGTCCGTGTTTTGTCAAATCATTGTTACTCTTTTGCCAAAATAAATGGGGTATCTTCTGGAAGATATCCTGGGCAGTGTGCGATTTCAGCAGTTAAGTGTTGATAAACTGTCAAACGTATCACAATTTGTCTGGAAAGTTGGTACATAGGGCAGAGGCACTAAAATAAGTAGGTAATATCGCTGCCAGCATTTTTATAGTCAACGCACATTTAAACGTTTCAAAGTAACTTTTTACAGGATTTAAACATTTTTAATCAGGGAGGAGTGGAAGAAGATGGGAAGAGCCAAGCTTGGAGGAAGAACCAAGCTTGGCCAGCTAACTCAGAAGTCCAAGGCCCTAGCAAATGGTGGCCCTAGCCACCCCCTGACCTTATTCTTGGAACCGGGAATTTTACTTGACTTAACGAGTTGCTTTGCGCACACAAGTGCAATGAGACAGGGTGACAGTATCGTCACCGGTGGTATGACAGATCGTAGTGAGCATTCTTTACCTTCATTCCATTCTCCTCGGAGATCTCTAACCCTCATCAGTGCGTTTTGTCTAATGTCCGTCCGACCGATCGGGTAGCTCAGTTGGTAGAGCTCTCGCCCGGCAAGTGAGAGGTCCCGGGTTCGAGCTCCGGTTCGGTCGGATATTTTTCACAACGCACATCCCTTCCTTACATCCTGACTCCATGGAAGTTTTCCACAGAAACCTACATCTCAAAACACACATGGTTTCAAAACGTGAATCTCAAGAACTGGCTCCTGTCCTACAAAATGCAGTAGGTAATTAACTTTCCTCACATGTATTGAAACTAGGCTGGCTGCTGCACCTGATGCACCGCCTGCTGCCTGCTGCCTGCTGTGACTCCGCCCCCTCGCTGCCCCGCCTCCTGGACCGCGCGGCCAATCAGCCGGCTGCGCTGGCTGCGGTGACTGCGCTGAGTCAGCTGCACAGGCTGCTGCGCGCCAGGCCGCAGCCCGCCAGCTTGTTCCTGGACCACCTGCTGCAGGCGCCGGCCAAGCCCAGGGCGACCAAGTACCAGGTCAGTCCCACCGGTTCAGGATGTTACGCGACTTATATATTTAAATTCGGGGTGTTCATTGATTATGTTTTCAAATCGATTATCGAATCGATATGCATGAAGCATAATCGATGATTAATCGGATTAAATAGTATTGATATTATGAAGGGTTGGAACACAAAGAGTGCAAGGCTATTTAAGAAAACTCACTCGAAACACCAATATTTTGATAAAATAAGACGCATAATAAAGAAATATTAGAATTATCAACATGAACTGAAGCTGACGGCAGCCATTTTGGATTCGGGTATGTTCAGAATTCAGTGAAAAACAGAGTTGTGAGGAGCTCGAACGGAAGAAGGAGCACTTCATTTGAAATTTTTTGCGGTATTTTCTTCTAATTGATTATTTATCCTCAAATCGGATTATTCGGTCCTGAAAATCAATAATCGATTCATTTAATTGATTCGATTTAATCGTAATTGTGAACACCCCTAATTTAAATTGCTTTGCCATGAATAAAGTTGGGGATGTGCCCTTATATTTTGTGGATTTTTATTTTGATCTGACTGATTTCAGTCTGTCTTGGTGACTTGGCGGAGGTCTGTGTACTACTATAATTTCTTCTAACGATACAATGCAATTCGCAGCTGTCCATGAAGGATGCGGAAGAAGCTCTGAGAGAGTCTGGTGTTCTGAACAACAAGGACGGAACCAACTGGAACTGGAACGTCGTGAGGACCATTCTCAAGGTACGTCGTTGCATTACACTCGACTTGGAGCGAGGTTTACAGACAGTCCATGCTCACGTCTTGTATCGCTGTCTCTCCCCCACAGAGCCGCGGCGACGCTCTCCGCAAGCCGGACGACTCGAGCCACCGCAGCTTCCTCAAGCGTCTGGTGCACTTCTTCAAGCCGAGCAGCGGCCTGTTCAGCCGGCTGGAGTCGGTCAACAAGCGGCAGGCTCGGGCCATGTCGCTGGCAGGCTGTGAGCTCATCGACGTGCTGCTGGCCGCCGACGAGGTGAGCCACGCTCAGTTGACCAAACTAGAGATGGGTCGAATACAAGCTTTCACCGTTCCGATACCGATCCTCTGAAACAATTCTTTCAATTCCGTTTCCTGACCGATTCTGATTTTTTATAGGATCAATTTAGTAATATAAATATTTTAGTATTTATTTATATTTAGAGGATGTGTTGGAGAGAGGAGGAATTTGGAGTGAGTTGGAGGCTGAGAGACTGTGGGAGGACAGAACTAGGTGGAGGCAATTTTTGGAACAATTGGAAGTGGAGGAAGAAGAAGAAGACGAGGAGACGCCAGGCGTGGCCAGCCGGTCTCCAGTAGTCCTGCGGCCCTAGTGTTGGTGGGAACACCCACCCCCTGACCCATTAAATTGAACCAGCAGATAGATTATTATTAATAATAATAAAGATCTGTTTCTCATTTCCAACACAATGTCGGGTCGGGATGTGGAATTCCACCGTCAATCTTACATAGGCCTTCTCCCTCTCTTCCACTACGTCTTCCTTGTCAACCGTGTCTCTCCACCTCTCTCTGTCCTCCCACAATCTTCCTGCAGTCACTGTTCTCCACTCCTCACCTCTTTCCTCTACATCCCACTCCACTTCACTGCACACCAAAAATTACCAAAATATCCACCAAAATATCAAAAAAACTAAGGGAAAAACTAGTCACGGTCTTCTGACCCTATCTCTAAAGTCGGTAAGTTGCTAACGCAGCTTATATTGGAACACAGCCGCTGCAATATGAACTGCCTTGGTAGCTCAGTTGGTAGAGCATCTGACTGGATATCGGAAGGTCGTGGGTTCGATTCCCACTCGAGGAATATCTTTTCATATTGCTGTGGTATTTATTAGTTTAACAATATTCACGCCTCACGTAAGTACTACTATGTCTCTAGCGATAACATGTGGCGTAATGTTTCATCCACAGCAGTCCGAGAGTGGCCGGCTGCTAACTGCGCTGGTGGCGGACGTGTGGACACACGTGGACGCGATCACGACGGCCAAGATCACGCGCGACTGCCTGTTCAGTCCGCACCACATCGGGGAGTCGCTGTGTCGCGACTACTTCCTCTTCGTCGGCAGGCTGAGCCGCACGAGCAGGGGAGTTCGCGTGCTGGACAAGGCAGGCATCTTCCAGCTGTGAGTTCTGACATTAACCAGCGCTGCACGGATTTTCGAAAGTGGCACTTTTAGGGTTAAACTTTCTTAACGTCAAACTTCATTGTTCTTCTGACATCATCCCCATAATTTTTAATGCTGCATTAAAATTGTTTTTTTCCTGTAGGTAATAACCTTGGCCACCATTCATTCTAGGAATTCAAATGGAGTTTGGTGGCTCATTTTTGTGTGTTATTTTTTGATGTTGGGTCCAAGTTCAAGCTAGGTTCCAAGCTGCCAACAATTCGATTTTCAATTTTTTAGTAAATTATTCGATATTCATATTGGGTCATTCCAGGGGATCTCACTCACCTCTTGACCTCGACCGACCCAGATTTTGATGAAACTTGGTACACTTGTTTAGAATAGTGATGTAAGTAATCCAATTTTTTTTTTACTCAAAGGGTTCAAAAGTTATAGAGGGTTGAAATTTGGGGCTTTTTCACCCCCGCGCGGCTGGTCGCTATCATTTTAATTAATTTTGAGGGTAGTATGAGAGCTACAGAGCTCCAAAAAAATGCATTTGAAAGGTAAGAACATGATCTGCATGAATATGTATTTTATCTTGACACTTTGTTGACTGGTATTTAATTATGATTTTTCCCATCTACATTTTCAAAAACGACCCTAGGGGAAAAACTTATTTTTTTTTTGGGTTGATTTTTTTTTTAAATTACAATTCATTCAAATTCAAATTCAAGATGGCGGACGAAGTGTGTGGGAAGCCAGGGCAGGTGGGGAAAAAATTAGTGAAAAGAGGGTGTGTATGCCCTGAGTGTAGTATGAAAGTGACTAGTGGGTTAAGGTGCGAAAAATGCAAACAGTGGTACCATTTTAAATGTGGGGGAGTGAAGAAATCGAGCTATAAGGACGGTGAGAAGAGTGACTGGAAATGTGGGGCATGTAGAAGTGAGGTTAGAATGGACGAGCAAGACAAAGGAAATGAGCTCAAACAACTTGAAGAAGGAAGTGAAGATGGCGGCGGGGGAAGAATAGGTGATGTGGGAGAATTGAACATTATTACCAGGCCAGAAGAGGATGAAGAAGAGGAAAATGGTGCCAAGAATGAAGGAGAAGAGGGGCGAAAGAAAGTTTCTAGTGGGGTGTACTGTAAAAATGCGTGGGTCAGTAGAAATAAGAAAGAACTAAGGGGAAAAGTATTGGCAATAGGACACAAAGTAGGAATAAAAATCTATCGGAAATATGGGATGAGAATAGGAAGCAAAGCCATTGTAAATATTATCATGAAATCTTGTCAGAAGTTTGAACACCAGTTGGATGAGACAAAGAGAAAGCTACTGGAGATGGAGGAGAAATATGCTGATCTAAAACTATGGAGGGACAATGTGGAAGGTTTGTACAGTGTAACCAGGACAGAAGAAGATGTAGAAGGGAATGCAAATCAAGAAGTGACGCAGTTGGAAGTAGAAGTGAGAATAGAGGATGTGGGAGGAGAGAACAGCGTTGCCAGGCCAGAAGAGGATGAAGAAAAGAAGAAAAATCAAAGTAAGGTGATGCAAGATGAAAATGGTGCTAAGAATGAAGAAGAAGAGGTGCGAAAGAAAGTATCTAGTGCGATCCGTCTAGAGGATTGCGATCGGAGTCATCGAGCCCCGAGCCCCGATCTTCATCGAGCTGGCGTAGAAGTGGTGCTGATAGGCGATGTGATGGTGAAGCAGGCAAGTGAATTTTGTAAAAAGATGGGCAATAGTGCAATTATTGAACCAGGAATTGGAATCAAAGAATTGGAAAATAGGATGGACATAGGGTACTATGCGGAAAGATTGAGTGAAGCAAAGACGATCATCTTGAAAGTTGGAAACCGGGAAGTTAAAAAGGGCATTGATAAGGAAATAGTAATTAGGGACATCCAAGAACTAGTATTGACAACAAAGAGAGCTGTAAAGAACCCTGGAGTGCGAGTGGTGATATGTGGCCTGCAGACGACCGAAGGAGTGATCATGAACGAGGAGCTGAAGAGGACTGCCGAAGCTCATAGTGCAGAATTTCTGGATGTTCCCTATATACCAGGATATAGGAGCAACAGATGGGAGTGGGAAGCAAAGACTGGGAGAGAGCTGAGAGTGAGGATGGAAGCGAAAGAACGTAGTGAGCAGAGGGATGAGAAGAAGAAGGATGAAGACATGAACAAGGATTTTATATCCAGGTGGGTCTGGAGGAACCAAAGGTAGGGGAAGGCGATGAAAGTGAAGATGAGGCCGGTGGTGTGAAGAGAAGAGTGAACAGAACGAAAAGTAAGAGAAATTTGCGAAGGAAGGTGAAAGTCGGGACACTGAACATTGTTTCCTTAAATGGTAAGGTTGAAGAAATCATAGACATGATGAAAGAAAGGAAGCTGGAAGTACTAGGACTAAGTGAATCTAAATGGAAAGGCAGCGGAGAGAAGGAGTGTAGAGAGGGCTATAAGCTATACTGGGCTGGAGGTGAGAGAGGCGTCAATGGTGTGGGATTTATGATAGCTCCTAACCTGAGGGAGAGGGTGATATCGGTAAACTACATAAGTGACAGACTAATAAAGATGAAAATCCTGTTAGGAAAACACTTATTGGAAATACTTCAATGCTATGCCCCTCAGACAGGTATGACAGCTGAGATAAAAGAAAGATACCTGGTAGAATTAGAAAGAAACATCTCCTCCATGAAGACACTGGTAATCGGGGACCTGAATGCCAAGGTTGGTCGGGAGAGGCGAGGCTACGAAGCAGTGCTCGGACACCACGGCTATGCTGGCAGGAATAAAGAAGGAGAGAACCTTCTGAATTTCTGCTTGAGAAATGGGCTACGTGTGGGCAACAGCTGGTACCAGAAGCGGCCATCGCACCAGATCACCCGATATGCACCAGATGGATCATCCAAGTCTGTCATCGACTATGTCCTAATTGGAAGAGATCTAGTGCTGGAAGTGGATGATGTCTGTGTTTGCCCCAACGTAGCAATTGACAGTGACCACCGCCTCCTGGTGGTGACTTTGCGATACCCCAGTGTGACAAGAACAGCCCCTGTCCTCAAACACACCAAACTTAAAGTGTGGAAATTGCAAGAAGAACAGCACAAACAGGAATTCAGAAGTATGATAGAAGAGGGAATACCAGACGGCCAAGTAAGAGCTGTGGAAGAGGAGTGGACAGAATTCAGAGATAAGATGGTAATGAGTGCAGAGAGAGTATGCGGCCGGGTAAAGGGAAAGAAGAGAGAAAAGGAAACACCATGGTGGAATGAAAAGGTTAAATACGTGGTTAAGGAGAAAAGGGACCCATGGCAAAGGAAAGAAATAGCGAGATCTGAGGAGAATAATCGGGCTTACTCTGAAGCAAAACAGCTGGTGAAACAAACGGTCCAGGAAGAGAAAAAGAAGACAATGGAGGTCTTTGCAGCAAAGTTGGATGAGGACTACAAAGGGAATAAGAAAATGCTCTATGGGTTGATGAAGAACAAGAGAAAGCAAGGAGATTCGAGAAGGAATATGATAGACGAACAGGGGAACCTTGTAACAGAAGAGGACGAAATCAAGAAACTATGGGAGACCCATTTCAAGAACCTGTTGAACAGTTGTCCACACCCTGATGCTCAAACTCTAACCACCAACACTGATGACGCCGGCGTCGACCGTCCAGAAGAGAAAGATATTTCGGTGGAAGAGATTGCCGTAGCGATTGGAGAAATGAGCAACGGAAAGTCTCCAGGAGTTGACGAAGTTTCAGCTGAGATGCTGAAAGCGGCGGGACCAGCAGGCGCTTACTGGCTCTGGAGGGTGATTACGGCAGCATGGCAAGAAAGGAAGATTCCTAGGAATTGGGAAGAAGGAATAATTATCCCCACTTTTAAAAAGGGTAACCGAGGCCTGTGCCAGAACTATCGCGGAATCACCCTCATGAGCCAGTGCGCTAAGGTCTACGAGAAAGTGATTGGAAGAAGGTTGCGAGAACATACTGATCCCCAACTCCGAGAGGAGCAGTACGGATTCCGAGGTGGAAGATCAACAATTGACTTGATATTTACCTTAAAGCAGATGATGGAGGCAAAGTGGGAGGAGGGTAGGGATATGTACATGGTATTTCTGGACCTGCAAAAGGCATACGACTCGCTACCTCGACAGACGGTATGGCAATGCCTGGAGAGGAAAGGAGTGTATCCTGAGCTGATAGAACGGGTCCAAAGCACATACAGTAACAGCCGCAGCATGGTCCAGACAGCAGTCGGAAGATCCGGGTGGTTCAACATCAACACAGGTCTCCGACAAGGCAGTGCACTCTCACCAATGTTATTTAACATCGTCATGGATGAGATGATAAGAGAAGTGGAACGGGAAGAGAGCGACCAGTCAACAACTCTTGTGTTTGCCGACGACATCATGGTGTGGGGAGAATGTGCACAGGACGTCCAAGAGAAGATCAACAGATGGGATGTAGTAACTCGGGAATACGGGCTCAGGATAAGCAGAGAAAAGAGTGAGGCCATGGTGATGAGTAGGGATAAGAAAGCCCAAAATACTAACATCCAGCTACAAGGAGAAGTACTCGAAGTAAAGCAGGAGTTCAAATATCTAGGAAGCATAGTGACCAATGAGGCTAGGATGGGAGCAGAGATATCTAGGCGGATACACCTTGCCAGTGGATTCTACCAGTCAGTCAGAAAGCTTCTGTGGAACGAAGACATGCCAACCAAATGCAAGATGCTACTCTACAAGACGTACTTCATACCAATACTAACTTATGGTGCAGTTACATGGACATTGACCAACAAAGAAGCAGGAAATGTCCAGGCGGCCGAGATGAAATTCCTCAGAAGCATCGCTGGAGTATCGAAGATGGAAAAGCAAAGAAGTACTGACATAAGGAAGAAGCTAGGTGTTGAGAGCCTCAACTATAAGATAGGAAGAGACAGACTACGCTGGTATGGTCATCTTAGAAGAATGAATCCCAAGAGAATACCGAAGAGAGAATTTGAAAGAGCGAGAGACCGGGAAAGCAGAAGGGGTAGACCGAGAGTGAAGTGGGAGGACCAGGTGAAGTGGGATGTAGAGGAAAGAGGTGAGGAGTGGGGAACAGTGACTGCAGAAAGATTGTGGGAGGACAGAGAGAGGTGGAGAGTCATGGTGGAGCGGCAGCAACCAGAATACGAAGAGGAGGAGGAAGAAGAAGAGTGTGATGTGTCAGGACCGGCCACCCGACATCACTGAAGCGAAGGCCCAAGATGGATGGTGGAATTCCACCCCCCGAGCCGACATTGTGCTGGAAACGGGAGACAGATATTTATTATTACAAAACATATGCATGACTATGTGTGCCAAATTTCAGGACTGGCCCTCCAGAACTTTTTTTTATATATATATATATTTAGTGAGAATCATCAGTTTTAAAGCATCGTTCACCTGCAATATGACAAACTTATAGGTTACTTACTTCCTGTAAAATTAATTAAAATGGTTAGGTGACTTCTAGTTCTTTACCTTACTGCAGCAAATGATTTCTGAGCCCTGAAGTTGCATTGCTTGTGTCTGCAGCTGACAATACATACCTGTATGTTCGGCCGGTTGCAGTAGATGGGTAAGTCAACGATAAAACTTCATCGAGAATCGAGATGCACTTGTAGCTGGTCTGGTTTAGTGGGGTAGAAGTTAGAAGGTGCTGGTCCATGGGGGTGGAGGAAACTAACTTTCAGTTCACTTGTGCTAGATAGTTTTTGCAAAACACATGCAAGCCACTCCGTCACAAAACTACATACATCGTCAAAGGCAAATGTGTGGTTTGAATATCTATCATGCCATCTTCATCACTATCCTCACTGGCATTTACTTGATCTTCTTCCTCAGCAACATGTATAGTGTTTGATTCATCAGACTGAGAAAATGGTTTCTCATTCAAAGATGCCAGAGACTGTGGAAGAAATGCATGGAAACCTCGGGTTCCAGTGATAGTTATTTTAAGGAGTTAAACCGTTCTTTCAGTACAGCAGTATTTTCTTGCATTTCTTCATCCGATACAAATGCAAATGTAACGGTCCACATATTTTATGCTGCCCACTTGTATAAGTCAATCGGAGTCATTATCTGATCATCACATGGCTCCTGTAAGCTTGCCCTTGCCGCAATTACGTTTAACTGTTCCACCAACTCCGTCACAAAGCCACTTTTCATGCGACGTAGCAAAGAAATGCCATTCTGCTGAAGAATTGAAAGTCCTTTTGATGATGACATATTAAGTTGACAAAGATTTTCTTGTGCTTTACTGAAAGAACGGTTTAACTCCTTAAGGTTTACATGCATTTTCTTGCATATGAATGTGAAACCATTTTCTCAGTCTGATGAATCAAACACTGTATATTTTGCTGAGGAAGAAGATCAAGTAAATGCCAGTGGGGATAGTGATGAAGATCGCTTGATTGACATTCAAACCCACACATTTGCCTTTGACGATGTATGTAGTTTTGTGACGGAGACTGGTGGCTTGCATGTGTTTTGCAAAAACTATCTAGCACAAGTGAACTAAAAGTTAGTTTCCTCCACCCCCATGGACCAGCACCTTCTTACTTCTACCCCACTAAACCAGACCAGCTACAAGTGCATCTCGATTCTCGATGAAGTTTTATCGTTGGCTTACCCATCTACTGCAAACGGCCGAACATACAGGTATGTATTGTCAGCTGCAGACACAAGCAATGCAACTTCAGGGCTCAGAAATCATTTGCTGCAGTAAGGTAAAGAACTAGAAGTCACCTAACCATTTTAATTAATTTTACAGGAAGTAAGTAACCTAAAGTTTGTCATATTGCAGGTGAACGATGCTTCAAAACTGATGATTCTCACTAAATATATATATATATAAAAAAAAGTTCTGGAGGGCCAGTCCTGAAATTTGGCACACATAGTCATGCATATGTTTTGTAATTTAAAAAAAAAATCAACCCAAAAAAAAAATAAGTTTTTCCCCTAGGGTCGTTTTTGAAAATGTAGATGGGAAAAATCATAATTAAATACCAGTCAACAAAGTGTCAAGTTAAAATACATATTCATGCAGATCATGATCTTACCTTTCGAATGCATTTTTTTGGAGCTCTGTAGCTCTCATACAACCCTCAAAATTAATTAAAATGATAGCGACCAGCCGCGCGGGGGTGAAAAAGCCCCAAATTTCAACCCTCTATAACTTTTGAACCCTTTGAGTAAAAAAAAAAAAAAAAATTGGATTACTTACATCACTATTCTAAACAAGTGTACCAAGTTTCATCAAAATCTGGGTCGGTCGAGGTCAAAATGTATTTTATTTGAGTGAAATCCCCTGGAATGACCCTATTTGAAGTAAAAAATCTCTATTCGTTCGGCCCCTTAGTGCAAACCAAAACATCTGTATAATATGGTTGTACGAACCTTCAATTTTGAAGTAGAAGATCAGCGTTATTTTACCCTTTTTTCCTCCTGTGCCCACTTTTGCCATTGTTAAGAATATGTTTCCCCCATCCTACACACCATAGTCTATCTCTAACACAATAAGTATGTAATGTACTAACATTGTGAACACTTTTACTCTGTAAGTGTCTGACTTGTGCTTGCTTGCAGGCTGCTGGACCTAGTTGTGGCTACGAACCACGACTGCTATGTGAAGCTGGTGGTGTCGAGTCTGGACTACAGCGTGGACGGACTTGCCAGGTAATACTCTGGCGCATTCTCTACGTTGTCGTTAAGACATTCACTCGAGCTGTGTTCATTTCACCAATAATACACATTGGCTTTCATGTGATACATTCATCAGGGGACCTATTTTCGAGATCGTTCGAGCTCTCGCATAATCGAGCGTGACGTCAAAGTGACGGCCGTCCGAAGGAAATAGCATGCAATAAGCCCAATCAGTTTATTGTTTTGTTTCGTCTGACGTCAGGCGGCCGTGAATCCGTATGATATTTGACTCGAACGATCTCGAAAATAGCCCCCCAGGTGTGGTCTTAGAGGAACCTAGAATACCTTTATGGGATGTTATTGATGTTTGTTCGAATCATAAAATGTTAGAAAAGTAGTCCCTATAGCGCTCTAAATTGCTCCATTTTGGTTAAAATACAATTAATCACCTTCCGTCTAAAAATAAAAATAGTGCAATGAACTCAAATTGTCTTGAAACTAGTGATCTGAAAATTACCGACAATCATTTCCGAACAAAAATATTCCCCCAAAATATAATAAAAATTCTTGGGGAATTATGGAATATTTCGAAAATGGGGATTTTGTGGGTAGGCTGTGGGCATATTTCTTTCTAACAAAGAAATTCTTAATGTAGGTAGGTAATTTTAGGATAGGTTTATTTGGTAATAAGTTAAAGAGCCATGTTATGTGGGCACATTTTATGAGGTTAAAAACATCATTTGAATCTAGATAAATATTAAATAGGTATCTCCAAAACTAAACCCAACGTAATATTGAATATTTATCTATATTATTTGTTATTTCACTGCTGTCTTCTCCCGCAGAGTGATCCTGGTGAAGGCGCTGACCGGGGCCGGCGAGGTGGCTCGGCTGTACGCCACGCAGTTCCTCACGGTGCTGATGCGCGCGCGCGCCACCGGCTTCGAGGCGTGGGGCGTGGACGCGCTGGTCACGCAGCTGTACGACCAGAGCAAGGCGGTGCAGCTGGCGGCGCTCGCGGCGCTGACGGAGGCGGCCGACGATAGCGTGAGTCAGAACCCGTAGTTAGAGTCATTACAGGTTCTTCAGTGTGTGGTGTTTTGCATCTTGTGATTGTCAGAGAAACGTTTCAATTCAGGAACTTAGCACCATAAACCACAAATGTCAGAGTACAAACGTGTTTACGGTTTAATTTTTTTTAAATGATTTTTTTGTTTTTGGTGTTAAAATTGCCAAAATATGCAAAATGCATGTCAACAAAATGCATATATTTGGAATCAGGGTGACTAAACAGGATGTATTACTGTTTTTGCTAGGGATGTCGGCGGGTCCAAAAACCAGGAATCGCGTAGCCGTCATAAATACTCAGGTCGCCCCCCCCCCCCCCCCCCAATTTTTTATTTTTGGGGGGGGTTGTTAGGTAAGGGGTTAGGGGTTTAGGTAAATAAACTTGTGGCACTTAGCTGCGTGAGAGTAGAAAATGACCCTCTCTCAGGGCCATCTGTGTGCTTGTCCTTGAAAAGAATTTGAGAAAACGGGACAGAACATGATAACATTTTTTGATAACTAACAACTTCAATCTTAAGAAAACACGAATTTGTGCACCTTTCTACCCAGGACTCAACTTTTTCACTGTGGCCTACAGTGTGATTGAAAATGAAAATACAGACGTTTTTTTCCCGTGCTTCCTACTCCCTAGACCTGATTTCATCCCTCCTGCCCCATTCTTCTCTCACCCCCCATCGCAAGCAAGGTCGTTGAGCTTCCCCTTGAGGCGCAGCTGATAACTGTGCGTAAACATGTCATTCAGCTACACTCTAATTTAAATTTTAATTTAAACTTTTTTTTTGTTAGTACTTGCGATTATTATTTATTACTTGAGTAATTGATTACCCGGAACTGCCCGGGTACCCGAGAACCCGCCGACATCCCTAGTTTTTTTATGCTTTTTAACGTGCAATTGCATACACTTGGCTCTAATAATCACTATCAACTGAACGTGTGTCACAGGTCTACTTGGAGGCTGTGATCGCTCTGCGACCGTCTCTGCTCCACCTGGGCGACAAGGGACTGCTGCTTCTCATCCGCTTCATGTCCACGCAGACCGGCTTCACGTTCCTCAACGACGCGGGCTTCGTGGCGACGCAGCTCGATCGCTGGGCCACCACGTATAACTACAGGTAGCCACGAAGATGAAACACAGTACTCGTACCTGTGCAGGGCTGCCAGTTTAGCGGGTTTGCCGCTAGATCTGGATTTTTGAGATAAGGAAAAGTGGCGAAAATATCAAATTGGCCGCTAATTCATCTGCGAAACGGTGTTTCTGTATTTCTGTAACTATATTTTCACCAAAGTTCCAAGGAATACATTTTTGAATCAGGGTTTTAGTGCCCGAGGGGTTCAATCGGGCGGAAATTCAAGAATGTCAAGGTACCTACTTCTAGCGACCTCTTGTTTTTTCTAGCGACTTAACCTAATGTGGTTAATACAAACGTTTGACATTCACACTCATCGCATACAAAAGTGACGTTCACTCAATAGTTCACCAAAAATGTAACGCCGTCCTAGGAACGCCTTGTTAAGTTGTTTTTAAAAGTTCCTTCCCCAACACTGTCTTATGAGTGCGCTTGTCTTTAAGATACGTGCGCATGGTCGAGGGCGCGCTGCACGACGAGCTGTCCCTGCACCGTCGCGGCGCAGACGGGCGCTACAGCCGGCGCGTATCGTCGGCTCCCAGCGCGACGCGGAGGGACGTGCCGGTGCCGGCGCACCTGTACGCGCAGCTGGCGGCACACGAGGACGGCTTCAGCGCGCTGGGACGCCACGCGCAGGTGCAGGCGTGCAGGCAGGCGGTAGCGGAGGCCAAGTGCGGCACGGAACAGGTAACAGTGGACTTGTAACAGGACTAGGAATGTATTCAAGGCATGTTGACCGTTAGAGCGGTACCAGATTCAAATGCTCCATCCCAAGCGAAATTGAGATTATGTTGGACAAGATTACTCTCGAGATCGAGAATATTTGAGAAAGATGGAAGTTTTTTTGTGAAGAAAAAGAAAACAATGTAAATTACCAAGCCACACAAAAAGTAATTACAAGTTCTAGAATAGTTTCTATTTCTAGTTTGATTAACTTTTTGTACGTTTCAACTAATTGGAAAATGTTGCAATCCATATTTTCCACAAACTTACTCCTGTACTTATGCTTGCTTCAGGCTGTGCTCGAACTGAAGGCATCTCTGTGGGCCCTCGGCCACCTGGGCAGCAGCGAGCGCGGGGCCACGCTACTGGCCACCACCGGCGCGCTGCACAGCTGCGTGCGCGTCGCGCAGCACTGCCCGGTGTACACGGTGCGCGGCACGGCGTTCTACGCGCTGGCGCTGGTGGCCACCACGCGCGCCGGCGTCAAGCAGCTGCACGCCCTCGGTCAGTGAAACAAAACATTGTGGATGTCGTTCAACTGCGCCAAGATCCCAAGTCTTAATGCTTCACATCTATTTATCATTCGTAAATTAAGAAAAATTAACACAATTTCTGTGTTCACTTCACTTCCATATAAACTTATGGATTCGTCAACAACAAAATTTGACAATAAGTGCACGCAGGCGAATGCTAATTTCAAGTGAAAATTGAGCTACATTCAACTTTTCAGTCTTACTCTAATTGTCTCACTTCGACTCTAATGGTCGCAAATATCTTGCCGTAAGTGTGTTCCATTTAATGATGATATATTAATTACAGAGACTTAGTTTCGGAAGTATTTACTAGAATTTTGTATCTTGTAAATCAGTGTACAAAGACAAGTTTATAAATGTGTGTTGGGATGTTGCAGCATTATTTCAATCTGACTGTCACTCTCGCCCTAACCTCACTTTACGATTTTTTAAAGTTTGCAAAGTGATTGTGTCCCAGAGTGGAATGCAATTTTAGTACATTACATTGTTGCGAAGGGAGCTTGAGAGTTGCCGATGTGAGGTTGACGCTGTGGTTGGTTGCAGGGTGGGAGAGCGTGCGCCACCACCGCCACCAGCTCTGGCCGGTGATCGAGCCCGACACGCCCGACGAGGAGGACGACGAGGACACTCTGGCCGACGCTGACAAGTGCAGCGGTGAGATCAAACGTTTCATTACCTACCGACTTTACTTCATACAAAGAGTTAACTTTGCCTGTTAGATGATATCAGGAATGAAGATATAAGGGCAGAGCTTGGAATAAAGGAAATTAATAAGAATATATCGCAGAAATGCCGGAAGGGAGAATTTTACAATGGGCCCTTCGCTACTAACTGAAGGGCAGAAGAGACATTAGTCGGCCAAGGAAATGATGGGCAACTTGAAGACGGAACAGGCTTCTAGTCCAATCTTTGGTGTAAGAAGACGTTTGAAGCAGAAGGGTGCGGTCGTTAAATAGGAATTGTTTTAAGTAGTTTTCTTAGGATATTTTTGTAATAAGGTGAGGTCCCTTGATATGAGGGCACATTTTATGGGGTTAATACATCATTGGAATGTATAAAAATATCTCCAAAATTAAAACGAACAAAATATACAAGATATTGGGGAATATTCCCGGACCCCCATCACTACGTGAACTCAATAATGTCCTGGTACTTGAAAAGTTGCACTGTTTCTCAAACTCCTCTACCTCATACAGATGTGACAATGAGTGGGTTCTACATCGCCGGCGATGAGGACGATGACGACGAAGACGAGGACGACTTCCCTGGCGAGGGTGTGGGTGCGGGGGAGGGCGGGGAGTGGGGGACGCAGCGCAAGTGCGCCACTCTCCCTGCGACTGGCGTGGCGCCGCCCAGGCACCATCGCAGTCACAGCGAGAGTCAAACCTCGGAGGGCAGCTGGAGCTACACCAGGTCAGTGTTTCTCTCGGACACCGCGACAAGAGAAATATGTGTGACTGCAATGTTACAAATATATATTTTCATTATATATATATTATATACATTATGCTGTTTGTAGGAATGAATTTTGTGTAATCAACAAATCATCAACGGTGCTTGAACGAAATGGATTGGCTGCAGGTCAGGTTCCTTGACAGTCAATTCTAGTTATTATCATTGAAATCAGAGCTCATCTACTAGAGTTAGATCAGGAGTTCGTAAGACTTCATTGGATGATGCCATTATTTGTGTTTCAGACATTCCATTTCTTTCAAAATACTGTTTGATCATTTGTTTGGTGTACATATCGGAAAACACGGAAACTTCATTTTATCATTTCAATAATCATCATAGGTAGGTAGGTACCGTATTTACTCGCATATAAGCCGCGGGTATGTTCAAATATTAACTACATACCTTGAAATCCTACTGCGGCTTATATTCGCGCGCAAAAACGATTTTTCCCATTTTGAATGGGAAAAATCTGCGCGGGCGATTCAGGAGAAGGTTCTGGGGATTGCCTCATCTCCAGATAACCTCAGCCACCACTTGTCAACCCTTGTCAAGGTCCCCTAATGACCTGTCACTCAACTCAAGTGTATAATAGATACAAGTATAGACTGGTGCTATTTTTATTACATCTTGCGGCTTATTTTCGCATACAAAGTGTTTTTCAAAAACAGACTTTCAAAAATTGTGGTGTGGCTTATATTCAGGTGCGGCTTATATGCGAGTAAATTCGGTACCTATCATTGTAATTTTAAAGTAATTTTGTTACCTTTTTCATCAAAAAGTAATGGGTACTTTTTGAGGTAGGCAACGAAAATGTAATTAACCTAACTATGTACATTTTAACCCAAGTCATTTACAACGTAACTTCATTACCCTACTACTTTCTACAAGTAATTTACCCAAGTCTGGCTAGTTCAGTCTCTGCGCGTGCGGCTTGCAACATTGGAACTGTATGACTTGCAACTGTGCCGTTGTCGTGAATGCTCGTGTTACGTGTGCAGGGAGACGGAGACGTCGCACCGCCGCCACGGCCGGCTGGACAGCTTCACGGACAGCGTGGCAGACTCGAGCTACTCCACCAGTCCCAGGTCAGTTCACATCACCTCGCTCTCGGATGCGTCTTGCGAGGTGTCTTACTTGTAGTGGTCGGTAGAGATGTGAGTACCTATGAACATTTTCGGCAAGTGATTTTCAACATTTCGTGAAATTTTTCCTATCCTTTTTTCATGTTTTTTTTTCTTAATAAATGTTAGGAAAGTTATAATAATCTTCTTCTGGTTCCGACAATGTTGTCAGGTTAGACAGTGGGAGCTCCCACTGGGTCTAGGGCCTCGGATCTCTTCCAAACCGGCTGGCCAGGCCTGACGTTTCATCCTCCTCCTCTCCTTCATCCTCGTCACCTTCCTCCAACTTCTCCACCAGCTCCCTCCAGTTAATGAATCCAATTTGAAATGAATAAAATGAATAAAGTTTATGAATAAAATTTGGTGGACTGACACGAGTGAGCAGTTGATATTTTTTTGAGATGTTGCTGAACACAGAAGTACCTTCTTATGGAGGGACGAATAGTTTGAAAGGAATTGATTTACAAAGTTTGATATAATTCTTCTGGAACCTAATATTAAAACAGGAAAATTGACATTGAGAATTCTTAGAATTCTTATAGTCTTAAAAAATTTCAGAACATCACAATCCTGATTCTCATCACTTGCCGTTTTACTGGTTGAGAGTTTTGATATAGATTTTTAATTTTTATGAATGAAAATGGTATATTTCTAAGTGTGTTATCATCTTATTATTTGTGCTGGTATTTTACGAAGTAACTTCAACAAAATGTCATGTGACTTCCCTATTGACCAATGACCTGTAAACACAATGTATAATCATGGTGACGTGGTTTGCGTGCGACAGTGAGCGACGCGGCTCGATGAGCAGCTCCGACGTGCGCGGCTACGCGACGCTGCGCTCGCTCAACAAGCACCGCCGGCCCACGCTCACCGAGCCGGTCAACCAGCTGACCCAGGAGCTGCTCGGCCTGGTGGGACACGCCACTCCCGTCTGGCAGAAGCCGTGAGTACCCGAACCACTGGCGTGATCCAAACATGTGTCATTGCAGATATCATTGTGTATTGCTTTTTACAACATTACAATTCATAGTTGGCAAGTGATGTCATCTCCTTGCTGCCTGTCCCCATCTTGATGGCACGCAGAATAACTGTGATTCTCTGCTTTTTTGACGATATTTTATAGTTAATGGGTAGGTACCTGTAAATTGTGCAGGCTACGGAGATATCTTTAGTACAAAGAGGAATCAATTACATTACAAAAATACATCGATTTACTTCAATAAAGTTATACATCTGACCCATCAACGTGCCAACAAAATGCCCGTCCTCAGGTGGAAAATTCAATAATTTGCATTGCTGATATACCTACAAAAGAAGTTCGTGCAAGCTATGATTAGACGATTCCATGAAGTATCTGAGTGGCTTTAGTTTCTAAGAATATTTCAGTACCTATTGAAGTGTGCCAACAATATGATAGGTATCTGGAAATCAAACTGCATTTGAATTCATTTAGAAACCAGAGCCACTCAGATATTTTATGGAATCGTCAATTACCTACATTTCTCGACATGAGAAATCCTTCAAACCCAACTTATAGGGGGTCAGAGGGGTCCCTCCTGAAATGCATCCGAGAAAATGTCTGTTGCTTGCAGAGGGTTCGAGTTCGAGGCGCGTATGGCGCCGGTGCTGCCGAGCACTGCGTCTCTGGCCGGCGCGCGCTCGTACTACAGCTCGCGCGACACAACGGCGCGCGCCGCGACGAGGCCCACCAGCGGGGACCAGTGCTACATGGGCATCACGCTGCCGCGCAACATCGCGGACATATTCCCCACTGAGGAACCCAGGACAACGCTCAAGCTGGATGCGTACAGGTCCAGGTACGTTCTTCAATCACGATTAGAAGCTCGGATCGAGTTGATACAATAAAACTATTTTGATAGGACGATGGACAAACTTTTTTTTCCAACTGAAGTTAACAGATGATTGGACCAAATATTGAAATTACCTAAATAAATTGTGAAGTTTCAACATAGTTTTATTTTATTAGCCTGATCCAAACTTAGATCCAATGAAACATGACAATATTTTACTTTTTCTCCTGTAGAAATTCACGGATGAGTGGACAAAATATTGAATTTACCTACCAAAAAAAAATTTATTTTTATGATTCGCCCTAATCATGTTGTTTTAATACTTTTATGTTACCCTGCAAATAGAAAACATAAAAAATTATCTAGTTAGCACTGTTTGACATTTTTGAAATAGCAGAGCTAGCTAGATCATTTTTAATGTATTCAACAGATGGATTTATGAGTATCTGTGGAATTTGTAGGATTAATTTTTAGTTAATATCTTTGTGAATCACAATATTTTCAATTTTCATACAATGTAACTTTTAAATTTGTATTTTTTGCTTGGTGTTTTTTTAAATATTACATACATAGGTTATGTCAAGTGTTGTTTGATTCGTCCCTGATAAAGATCAGTGAAATATTGTTGAAAATAATGAGATTCCCATGTAAAGCATCCAAAAAAATTCATATTTGTTTGTTGAATGACGACATCCGAACTCACAATCGGAAGATGAGAACTAAGTCATGTTGTGTCTGTATCACAGGAAGACATCTGGCAGCGTGCAGACCGAAGTGTCCAAGGAGGATGTGAGAGCGAGCGTGGAGAGCGGCAAGCAAGAGGAAGCTGCGCCTGTGTCCGCGCACCTCAAACCACCCGACATCGAGAGGGACCTAAGCTCCACGTCCAGAGGTACGTAGCTTGTGACTGCGTCGTTACCACTGATATATAACACGTGGATTGCTTATCGATGCTATGCGAGTTAAGTCAACATTTTCTAAGTCGCCGCTGTAATAATTTTGTGGATTTGTAACAAATTATAACTAATGTAACTAAAACGTGTTAATTTACTTGTTAACTAATGACAAGTGTAATGATTTAGTTCATTCAAAGTGATTTTAGAAATGATTTAGATCGTGTAATACCGTATTAACTCGTGTATAAGACGCACTCGTGTATAAGACGCACCCTTGTTTTGATAAGTCTATTTTAAGAAAACACTTAGCATGCGTGTATAAGACGCAGTAAAATTATGAAAAACATTGTGTGTTTGTATACATGATATCCATCTAAATGTTGGTTTTCCCGCTAACTGAGCTATTTGAATGAAAATCACTGCCAACTTGTTGTAAACAAACAGTAATTTCCTGCTTCTGAGAAAGGGGGGAGGGGAGTCTCTTCCCAGCAGCTGTTGCTTGCTTTAAGAGGCATGCACCTGCCTTTCCTCTGCATTCCAAAACAAACCCAACTTCTCTCCTCCCCTTCCATTAAGATCGCCATTCAACAGTGTTTTGTCTTCTGTCAGAGCAATGTTTTTCAGAAGTAAACATATTATATTTTGTCTCCTGATCTAAATGCAAGGGAAAACATTTTGTTGCACAAATGTAATATGTTAATAGTGTTGTGTCTAGACACAGTAAGTGCAAGAGGAGAAGAAGACCATTTATGAGCCAACTATTGAATACTTTAAGGAGAAATATGCACTTAAAGACATTGAAGTGATTGGCTTGTGGGTCGGGGCTCGTGGCACCATTTCAGATTTCTTTGTTAAGTTTTATAAACGTTTTAAGTTAAGTTTAAAGATAATTTATAACATAATTTTATTGTCCCTAAAGGGTTCAATTCAAATATTTAGAAACCATTGTTATAGTAATTAGTTGTTAGTTAGATTTTCCTTTTCTGTTTAATCAAATCATTTTCATTTATGTTTTATGTCAAATTAATGTATTATTTTATTGATTGTTATTCTGTGTGTTTACAACCTTTATGTACAAAGGCAGACTTTATTTTATTGTGAATAAAGATTTATATTAGTCCAGACAGAGTGAGAGGGAAAGGCAGAGATAGACAACATGTGGCAGTCTACCACAGTTCTGTTTACAAACATCCACCTTGGATTTACTGGGAAAAAAGCTTGGTATGCGTGTATAAGACGCAGGGCTGTTTTCAGAATCAAAATATTGACATATAATTGCGTCTTATACACGAGTTAATACGGTAGGCTGTTTTAAATTGATGACCTTGAAAAGGAACATTCTAGGAACATTTTTCTAATGCATTTTCGACTTCACTGGGACTAATGCTGAAGGTATTCAATGCGCAATCCACGCAACGAAGTGGAGTACATGGAGATCAGTGGTCGTTATGGACGTGTTTCAATCACTAGAGCAGGAGTCGGCAACCTTTTTTGGTGAAGGAGACAATTTCCCAAAAAAGTAATGATTAGATAGGTAATAATGGGGGCTGCAGTCACCTTGTCCCGCGGGGCGTTTTTTTAGAATTTCAACAATTCAAAAGTGATTCTGGGTCTCTAAAATGAACAAACGGATCGTTTATTTATAACTTTCCAATTGTTGCCCTGCAGGGTGTTTTATTTTCTTTGAATTTTCAAATTGTTTGATTCCAGATGTTTATTTAGTAAATTATAAAGAGTCATTCAAGAACTGACAAGGAGTCGCAGGTTGCCGACCCCTGCACCAGAGGCACCATTCGTTACCCCTAGTGTAGTGACAGTAGCGAAAGAAATCGTCAACTTACACAGTCTCGCAAATCCCATAGAGCGGAAGTCAATGTTCAAATGTTTTGTAAATCGTCCACCAAGTGACCGACTTGAATGGCGTGACTCATTGGACATCGAGCAACGGCAGTGAACAGTCGCATTAATCGCTCCGTACGTTTACGTATTACTCATCGACATGCCGCCGAAACCTGACCCGACCAAGAGGACGCTGCGATCGACAAGTCTTGAGGATGAAACTCAAGATAGCAAGATCCCTCCTGCTGACTTCGAAATTAAGGTAGACGCAAATTTTGATTCTGTGGCTAATGCTATAAAAGAGATTTGTAGGTCGATGGGGGAGATAAGTAGATCTATGGAGTTTCAAGCCCAAACACATGATGACTTACTCAAAGAGAGTAAAAACATAACAAAGACTGTAGAAACGCTTCTAACAGAAATGAAGGAATGCAAGAAAGAAAACGCACTGCTCAAGGAAGAAATTGAAAATATGAAATTTAAAATCAATGATATGGAACAATATTCGAAAAATTATAATTTGGAAATACATGGAGTTCCAGAAGAAAAGAATGAGAACCTGTACGAGGTTGTAGCAGAGATCGCTAACATATACGGGTGTGACTTTAGCGAAAATGACATCGAGCTGTGTCACAGGTTAAAGAAAAACCAAGCTAAGCCGAATGCAACGCCACCGATTGTCGCAAAACTATACTCTCGCAGACAGAAGGCAGTCATAATGGCCGGGCGCAAAAACAGACCTAACTTGAGCCAGCGATATTGGATACAAGAATTCAACTTCAAAAATATTTGTAAATGAGCATCTTACACAGATAAACAAGAACTTATTCTGGCTGGCTCGCAATTCAAGAAAGTCTGGGTTCAAATATGCATGGACTAAAAATGGCAAGGTTTTTCTCAGAAAAGATGAAACTTCTCCAACGATCACTATCTCTAAACCATCAGATATTCCGACAGTGGCTAAACCAGCTGGTAAACCGACTGGGCAATAACAGGGCATAACCTATTCGATAATGCACAGTTGAAAATCTGTCCTCAATGGAGATGTTTAATAAACATGGTGTTATGGATTTCGACGAAACTCTAATCGAGACTCATAATAATAACAACAGCAGTACTGTAAATACCATTACTCAAGCAAACAATTTATTTCATAACGTAAATGGTATCAAGATAGTTCACCAAAATATTCGCAGCATTAGAGCGCATTTCGACGAATTTTGTGTTATATTGAGTCAGTTTAATTTTCATTTCCATATTATTGTTTTAACTGAAACACATTTATTGCAAGATGAGCCTTATCAAATACCTGGTTATAAAACGCATTATTTTAACGCTAGACACTCGCATTGTGACGGTCTAGTGATACTTATAAACGATTGTATGTCTGGATATGCTATTGATTCTGATTGCATAAATGAACACTCTAATGCTGCGCACATTACATTTACTTATCTACATGAGAGCTATTCTATAATATGTATCTACAGGTCGCCTTCAGCAAATGCCGCTAGTTTTGTCTCTGAACTTCAGCGAATTATAACCATGCACAATACCTATTCAAGGCAGCTACTAATAGGTGATGTAAATCTTAATTTGATCAATGACAAAAATCCTATAATACAGGACTACTTAAATATCTTGTGTTCATGTGGGTTTACACCCTGGATAAGTAAACCTACACGGGTTACAGCAAAAAGCAGCACATGCATAGATCATAGTAGATCACATTTTTGTAAAAACCATAAATTCTGAGTTAGCAGTATCGTGTGTTCTTGAAATCTCAATTACAGATCATTATTGTATTATGTTTGGATGGGAGGATTTCGACTCTACATATAAAAATCAACCCCAGCACGTGAACATAGGAGTTGATAAAATAATACTTAATTATGATTTGCTCCGCACACACCTTGAAACGGAAACTTGGAATACGGTAATAAATGTTTTTGATGTAAATCAAGCATTAACTAACTTTAATTCAATTCTTAAAACTCACATCGAAAATGCTAGTGATCATACACATAATAAATCAAATTCGAAGTACAAGAAAATCAAACCTTGGATTACAAATGGAATTATATCATCTATTAGACAAAGGGATAAAATGCATGCGAAATTAAAGAAATTGCAAGCGGCTTCTCATGTAGATAAATATTGTTTAGAAAACTTACAGTCAAGATATAAATTGTACAGGAATTATCTAAATAAGCTAGTGAACAATGCAAAAAATGAATACTACTCGGCAAAGATTAAAGATAATGTAGGGGATCCTAAAAAAATTTGGGGGATAATAAATGAAATTTCAAACAGAAAGACTAAAGATAGACAACCTTTAATAGAGCTAATGATTGACAATAAATTGCATAAAACAATAGATGATCCACAAAAGAGTGCAAATACTTTAGTAGATTATTTTTCTAACATTGGCAACCAGTTGGCAGACAAAATACGTTCTACATCTGGATATAATAATGGCTATAATACTACTTCTACTAACCCGGCAGTTAGTGGAACATCTAATGATAATTCTATCCCAGAAAAAACACTCCGTGTAAAAATACCAGCCAAGTCTCTTTAACTATAAAAAAAAATAGAAGAAATCTAAAAATTCAGCACTGAAAAGGAGTGATATCAAAAAAGGAGCCAAGTCAACGAATTTTCCAAATTTTAATCGTACCATTGAAATAAAAATATCAACCCCCGAGAAATACTTAAAAAAAGGACTTGGCGCATCGTTTTTTTAAAGACACTTTTCTATCCTAAAAGTATAGGAAGAACTCTACAAGTATATTTTCCTGAGTATATCACATTCATTATCGACGAATCATACTACGTTTTAATATAACTAGTACTCTTACCTACTGGCAGTTTTGGTATTTTGTCAATATTCAGAGGAAATAAACGGATAAACGAATAACGAATAAACGGAAGCGGCCTAGTCTATTCGTTATTGCCACTATTTCTAGGGTCATATTAATCAATCATACTTCTCAATATCGTGACTGAGGGAAATAGCGAAAGCGCTCATTACAAGAAGGCCGTCAATGAGATTTGTATAAGTGACTAGTGCACTGAGCCATGCTGCTCAAATAATTACTGACTAGATTTTTGTCTAAAGTAATACGTTATGTAATTTATGAATTTTTTTGGTATAAAATGTTAATTAATAGCAATTAATTACACGGCGAGAAGGTTCAAAGTATAATGCTGTAGTAGGTATGTTGATGTACCCACAAAACTATAGGTACCTACCAATCACAAACACAACTGTTCTGTATTTATTGCTTGTAAGACAATGCTATGTTTCTTTGCGTACTTATATTTAAATTTAAAATATTTTACAGAATGTTCAATATTTAATTTGAAAGTTTTGTCCCAATTTTTCTAGGCATTTCTGAACTACGTAGTATGTGAGTGGCATAAGCTTAAGAATAGAAAAATGTCTTTAAAAAAACGATGCGCCAAGTCCTTTTTTTAAGTATTTCTCGGGGGTTAAATTTTTATTTCAATGGTACGATTAAAATTTGGAAAATTCGTTGACTTGGCTCCTTTTTTGATATCACTCCTTTTCAGTGCTGAATTTTTAGATTTCTTCTATTTTTTTTTATAGTTAAAGAGACTTGGCTGGTATTTTTACACGGAGTGTTTTTTCTGGGATATCACTTCTTTTGTTAGTTTATTCATACAGCTTGTAGCACATGTCCGAGCAGGGACTAATTTCTTTAAAAAAATACGCCTCAACCGATTTGGTTACTATGAAAAGTTGCGTTTGGTATAAGATGAAAATGATTATCCAAGAAGAATAGCTTAAGTTTCGTTATAATCGATCCAGCCGTTTTCGATACATGACGTCACTTCCGGTTTTGAAATAGCGGCCGAATTCCGGTATAGGTAATAAGAAAACAATCTAGTTTTATCTAGTTGATACCTTCATGAACGACCATCTGAATTCCTAATCCCTATATTTCCGTAAAATCGGTCATGCCGTTTGTAATATATGACGTCACTTCCGGTTTCATTTAGTGGTTCCTGCCGCCATTTCCGGTACCATTAATTTATTTATTCATTTTTCACAATTGATTTTTCAAATAAATAGCAGAATGAATACGCAGGAGCTAGTTCAGTTGCAATCGGTACAGGCGTTTTAGATATATGACGTCACTTCCGGTTTCAGGAATGGCGGCCGAGAACACTGCTACCTTGAATATATAAATTGTATTGTCTATGTTACAATGTAAGTTAATTATGTACGTATTTTAAGTATAATTTGTTGAAATAAGTTAAATATTGCGTATTTATGACGTCACTTCCGGTTTAGAAAATGAGAAAATAATATTTTTTTTTTGATACTTCATATAGATGACCATCTAAATCGAATGGCGCTAATTTCGTTCTAATCGGTCCAGACGTTTTTGAGTTATGACGTCACTTCCGGTTTCAAAATGGCGGCTTCCGGTTGGTTTTATAAAAAGGCACCTCAGACGCCAAAAGTGCACATGTGGTAAAAATTTCAGGTCGATCGGTTCAGCCGTTTAGGCTGTGGCGGTGATAGCGACGTTTCGTGATATCAGAATCATCATCATCTTCAGAATCAGAAAGTGGTGTAATTTCACTGTTTTCTCGGTCCTCTAGCGCGCAAATGGCATAACCTATTGTTCCCAAATTTGGTATATGTAGTGGGGTGGGCCATAGCTCGAAATTAAGATATTTCGCAACAATGTGAGATTTACCAATTTTGAGATCCAGTAGGCCGAAAATGCCATGTTGTTGCTTACAGTAAAAGTGTTTGGTCTGCTCCTCAGTTTATTAGGCATTTACGGTATGTTGAGTGACTGTGAGTGTATAGTACGACTTGGCTGGGTGGAGCGACCGCTCCACTAGATGTACTTGACACCTGTCACTGAACCAGAGCTACTAAAACTTATAATGAAACTTAAAACTAATACTGCGTGTGGTTGTGATGAATTGCATGCCAGAACAATTGTAGCTATCAGGCATTACATCGCGTACCCACTGGCACACATATTTAACCTAAGTTTTGAGCAAGGTATATTTCCGGAAAGCTTTAAGTCTGCAGTAGTGATTCCTATACATAAAGGCAATGAAAAGTTCAAAATAGAAAATTATAGACCAATTTCACTTTTACCACACTTGTCAAAACTATTAGAAAAATGTATCAAATGTAGACTGCTAAAATTTTTAGACGCTTTTAATATCCTATCGCCAAATCAATTTGGTTTTCGAGCAAAACTTAGCACTGATGATGCAATATATGCTGTCACCAAACAAATATACGAAAGTCTTGATGAAAGTGAAAAGTGTATAGCAGTATTTTTAGACCTTGCTAAAGCATTTGACACCATGGATCATCGAAAGTTACTTACTAAACTAGAAAGTGTCTGAATAAGAGGAGTAGTACTCAATTTGTTCACTACTTATCTTGAAAATAGAAAACAAACAGTAAAACTTGGACATATTCTTAGCCATGAAAGAACTGTACTCTGTGGTGTGCCACAGGGAACAGTGCTGGGCCCTGTTTTATTTATAATATATATTAATGAACTATGTAACTTGAATATTGAGGGAACAGTTATTACTTATGCAGACGATACGGCACTAGTGTTTAGGGGCCCAGATTGGTCAAGTGTCTACAACAAAGCCAATAGCGCTCTCTCTATTGTATCTAATTGGCTAAATTCTAATATTTTAACTCTAAACCAATCAAAAACAGTATACTTAGAATTCAGTATATACAAGCAACTGGAGACCTCGCAAGATAGGAAATTATACCTACATTGCCCGACCTGTACTATGAATGGTCCTTGTGGTTGCTACGAATTGAGGAAAGAGCGTATTGTTAAATATCTCGGAATTATTATTGATGAAAATATTAAATGGAATGACCATGTTATAAATTGTGTCAACAAAATAAGAAAGTCATTATACATATTCTATAGACTCCGAAATATTCTGCAAAGGAAAATAATTTTGCAGGTGTATACAGCCTTAGCTCAATCTATTATTCAATACGGTATTATTGGCTGGGGTGGAATTAAGAAATCAAATTTAAAACCACTTGCTAATATACAAAGCTTGCTATTAAAAATAATCCTCAAAGAAAGGAAAAGTTCTTCAACTAAGCAAGCGTTTATGACCACTAATATGCTGACAGTCAACCAATTGTATTATAAAATAATTAAAATCCACACCCATCGACATTTTAAATCTTATAAAAAACAGCATCAACCTCTTTTACAATTTACCAGAGCCAACAATTCTAGTAACTTTCAGTATACATTACCTATATGCCCCTAAAAAGAATAAACTCACTGGCCAAAGGCACGTTGACTACCTGGGCCCCTTCCACTACAACAGAATTCCAATAGAAATTATGAAAAATAATAACATGTATATTTTTAAAAAAACTCTGTGCAAATGGATGAGAAACTCATTCATTTGCTAAGGTTATTGTCCTTGGGTTCCTGTTTGTTTTAGTTTGTTTTAGTTTGATTAGTATGTATTTAATATGTATTTAATATTTACATTACATTACATTATTAACATGCACAGTATTATTATTTATTATTATTATAATTTGCTATTAATGTCTGGTATTATTTATTTTTTTCTAAATTTATTTTCTTTATTGCTAGGATGTGAGCAAGTATTGTTTGCTAATATAATTTATTTCATTTTCTAATAAATTTAATTTATTCTCACTCCCTTGTTTGATGATTATTTATTTTATTGTGTTTATTATAGACAGCCCGCACACAAGAATATATTTCTCATGCGGGCTTCTCGCCTACACATTACTTGTTTATTATATTACTATGTACCTATGTAAAAAAGAGAATAAAAATGATTTACAAATTGAATTGAAATAGACAAAGAGGGCTGAGTAGTGAGTGTGCCTTGAAGAGTTTTTTAATCGGTTTTTATCAACATCTTTTACCAATGTAATTGTTAACAAAACAAGGCTTTGTACGAGTATTCAGAACAGTTCAATGAAAAAAAGTTTCATAAAGTTCGTTCACGTTTAGAATATCAAGCCTTAATGGCGGCCGTGTACTACTGTAGTCGAGCGAACAATTGTATACCTACAATGTAATGTAAATATCAATAATCAAAAAATATGTTTAAGATGACTGTTGATAAAGATAAATCAATTTTATTGAAGGTTTCTAGTATTTTCTACTATTAAAAAGTGTGTATTTCACATAATTTATACAGTTTCAATAATACAAAGATGAAAATCTTGCCATTGACAGGGCAGTGTTCATGTGAACAACCAATGAACGACGTGATCGACTAAAACGTCAGAAATATTCTTAACGTGAACGAACTTTAGTTTGAAATAAGTTATTAGTTTTATTTTGTCCAACAGATGTTTAGTGCCATAATTTTACTAATTTTCGGGCACTAAACGTCTGTAGGACAAAGTAAATCTAATAAAGCATTACAAGCTATGGAATTATTTTCATTGAACTATTCTAAATACTCGTAAAAAACCTTATTTTGTTAACAATTACATTGGTAAAAGATATTGATAAAAATCGATTAAAAAACTCTTCAAGGTCAAACTCACTACCCAGCCGTCTTAAGCGTTGTGCGTGTTCACAGGGGACGAGTCCGGCAGCGAGGGGTCGGAGGGCGAGGAGAGAGACAGCTACGTGCACCGAGCGTCCAAGTGTCTGGCCTGCTGTCTGCTGACCGCCAAGCAAGACCGCAAGACCTCGACGTCCTCGCATCACAGACTACGCACGGGTACGTACACTCTCTCTAGAAATGGGTCACATTCTATCCAGCTGCGAAGAGTAATGGTCAATAGGGAAGCTGCAACATTACGCCACAGCTGACCAA
Source organism: Leuctra nigra (assembly GCA_934045905.1). Classification (NCBI taxonomy): domain Eukaryota; kingdom Metazoa; phylum Arthropoda; class Insecta; order Plecoptera; family Leuctridae; genus Leuctra; species Leuctra nigra. The sequence goes on along the minus strand of OW203772.1, from coordinate 25,246,216 downwards.
AATCTACTGTATTTACTCGCATATAAGCCGCGGGTATATTCAATTATTCACTTCCTTGAAATCCTACTGCAGCTTATATTCGCGTGCGGCTTATATTCGCGCGCAAAAACGATTTTTCCCATTTTGAATGGGAAAAATCTGCGCGGGTGATATGGGAGAATGTTCTGGGGATTGCCTCATCTCCAGATAACCTCAGCCACCACTTTTCAACCCTGGTCAATGTCCTTTAATGACCTGTCACTCAACTCAAGTGTATAATATACAATATAGCCTGGTGCTATTTTTATTACATCCTGCGGCTTATTTTTGCATACAAAGTGTTTTTCAAAAACTGACTTCCAAAAACTGGGGTGCGGCTTATATTCAGGTGCGGCTTATATGCGAGTAAATACGGTAACTGTGGTATGCTGTATTAAGTAGGTAGATAAGTAGTAAGTAATCATTTTATTTCATTCCATTTCTGTCATTATTTTCCATGTCTTTATTTCCCATCTGTATGTAAAATACGTTTAAATTGTTGAAAAATTGCCTTTCTCCAAGTGAAATAAATACAATTGAGATCTGTTTCAATAGCAGGGGATGCAACACCTTGCCCACTAGGGTTGGGGTTTTTATCATTTTTATAAAATGATCATGCACAGTATTTTTTTTTTCTCGAAAAGCACGTTACCTATTAAGTGTAGTGTTTTGTATGGCTATAATTTGAAGTAATTTTCAATATGATGATTGATGATCTACAAGGTTGCAGAATTGAATAGCTATAGAAAGTTGTAATTTGCAATCAGCAACTTAAATCTAGAGAGGTTTTTAATCCTTTGCATGTTTTTACTTGTTAGTTGTTACTGTAAAACAGTTAATGTTATTACTATTATATTTTCATTTTCAATTTTTTAAATCACTTAACTTATTTGTAAAACTTATTCTAACTTACAGTTTCACATTTTCATATTTGCACGAGTCACCTCTCCAGCTAGAGAGTGACTCCACTTCCAATTGTTTCTAACCCTGTTTGGTGCCATGTGCAGACACCGAGAGCACGGCGGGGACACTAGGCGGCGCGGACAGCCCCCTGCTGTTCCCACGTCGCCGCAAGCAGAGCGCCAGCAGCTGTCTGCTCAACTACACGCCGGCGGGCAGCGTGGACAGCACCGCCAGTCTAGACATCGGTACGTACTAGTTCCTAGCGCGTGTTCAATGTTTTTGTTTTGGTTTATTACTTTGGTTCTCCCGTTTTCAATATCTTGTGCATTGCGCATGTCAAATGCAGGCTTCTTCTCGCTTCCATCTTTAGCCAATTAAGTTTTTGAATGTAGGAAGGGACTTATATGGTGACTTTACTCCTAATATTGAATTGAATATAAACCTGGCACAAGAATTCTGGACTTTTTGAACTCGTCCTACATCTTTCTTCAAAATACACGGTCCATCTTTCACTTGGATTCGACCAACAACGATACTTGACACATTGACACATTCATACAATAGTTTAATTTTTTTTTGATATCTTACTCCAAACTAAACTCCTGGAGGGTTATTCTAAATGTCCTTGTCGTCTCGTATCAATTGATACGGCGTCACTACCGTGTTAAATAGATAGCACTCCAGTGTGCAGTGAGCCCGTATCACGTGAAACGAGACGACAAGGGAATTTAGAATAACCCTCCAGAACCAATAAATTTAATAAAATGTTGACGAATATTTCAAAGCATAACATTTCATTGGTCCTCTTTTTCGGGGTTTTGTGGTCCTTTTTTAATAGTTTTAAGGTACTATTTGCCTGCCTTTTTGGACGCTTCATAGGTCCTAAACATCCTAGCCCTAATTATCAGTTACAAAGTACAAAAAAGCAAACAGAGGTCCGTGCCATGGAGAGAAGGAGGTGCTTGGTTAAAAGTGTTGATGTGTGATCTTGTCCCCAGGCGTGTCGAGCTACTTGGACGGCATGAGCTGCTCGCTGGTGCGCAAGGAAGTGCTGACGCACGTGCAGCGCATGGGCAATCCCGTGTGGGCCAAGCAGTCGCGCCAGGCGCTGCTTCAGCTCAAGCAGCAGTTCCCGGCCGTGTTCCAGGACGTCTGTCTCTACTGCGACGTCTGCGTGCGCGTGGCCGGCGCGACCTACCGCCTGCAGTCGCGCAGGTTCCTCCAGGAGCTGTTCCTCGACCTGCACTTTGACGCGGTGAGTTGTAGAAGAAATTAAAATACAAACTTATCGTACATTTTTAATTTTTTGCTTTGAAACAGCTTTGAAACAGAAGCTCCAAGTCTGAGCTAAAAAACCAGTAATTCTGTCTTCATCCAATCATATTTGTAATTCGCGTTTAACGGCGAAGTGGGTGGCACCTGGCGGTAGACGACTGAACTAGGCAAAACCGTATTGGCACCGCAAGGATGGCAGCTTAGCATGCGTTTTCGTATAATTTCTACCAGTATTTACTCTACAATAGTTTGTAAAGGAGCATTCCGATTGAACCCATTCTTCATGTGTGATTGATAACAGATATTCCCTTGTTCCGCAATGCCAAAATAAAGCTCGGTATAATTTGTTTATGCATTTGTTTCGAAGAATGCCGTTATGCTGTCCAAATGGGCACATGCCTGCAATATTGGAAAGAAACCATAAAAGTAAAATGTTCGTGTGCACTTCCTATTAATGTTACAAGTAAATTAATGAATCATGGCAAATAAGGTTTCATAGGTTACATAATTCTGGATTAATTTTAAGTTCTCAATTCGAATGTTCAGTCCTGTTATTCTTCAATAGTTTCTTAGATAGGTACCTACCTATAGTTTGTTATTTTAAATTCTGAATTTTACTTTCGAAATTTAAATAATTTTTGATTGATCTGAGGGATGGTAATACTTTTATAATGAATGACAAATAATAATTGGTGACTCCCTGTAAATAGTTAATCGTGAGTTCCAGCAAAAAATGATTAAAAGACATTGAAAAGGAAGGTTTCATAAGGTCACATAGAAAGCAGTTGTGTTGCATATATGATTTTACACAAATTTTGTAGCATGTGATGTGATATTGTCTACATGGATATAAGACAATTAAAACGCCATCGATCCTTGCCGTCGATCACATCTGTACTACCTCTACATCAGAAGTTGAAGGGCGGAAGTCCCCTTACTCGATTTTGCGTTGCGCACTTTGTTTTCTATTGCATTGTTTATTCAGCCATAAAATGTACATAACATACGGACATTGTCAACAATGTAATCAATCTCTATCAATTTCTTACATAATGGTTCATGTCACCACTACAAATGTGATTAGATGAGCCAAGAAATACTGGTTTATACGGCTGATAAGCTCACCTGAAGAATCATTAAAATGGACTTCCGCCCTTCTACCTCTGAGCAAGACATTATTTATATAAATATTTATAACGACTTCATGTACAAACAAACAATACATACAAACTAATATGTAAAATATAAGTTTGCAGCCAGAGGAACTCTATTCTAACTGCAGTCTTCTAACACCGCGGTTATATCATCACATTATTAAATGTTTCGCATTTAATATGGCCCCACCTTCATATAATAGCTGCTGAAAATTGTTAGCAATATCATAACAGAGTATATTTCTACTGCCGATGCTTTCATAATTCGAGATAATAAATAAAAGAACATTATACCGCAACGCGACACATGTTAGGAGCAGGCAATCATACGATTTTGAGCGACCATCTTGCATCGACACTAGCTCTGCCTAGAGGGTCTGGTAAACGCGAATAGTGACATATGAGTCATTGTGGAAGAGAAGGTACACACTTTTTTATCAAAGTTATGACCTTCATATCTTTCATATCTTTTTATTTGCCCGCAAATTTGAAATTCAGCAAAATTCTGCAGCCTTGAAATCAAATCGCAATTTTTAGATACATAGTAGATCAGTTATTAAAAAGTAGTTAATTCTTTTTTCGCTACAAATCTGTCACGTGAACATTGCGTCTGCTTGCTTCCAGCTGTACGAAGAGCCGGCCAACATCCTGCAGCTGTCCCTGCGCGCCCCCGAGCCCGCGCCCTCCTCCCCCAGCCTGGGGGCCTCCCCCACTGTCACGCGCTCCCCCACGCCTGCCAAGCCCGAGCAGAAGGCGCGCACCAGCTCCACGCCGCTCACGGACATATCCGAGGAGAAGGCTCAGCCCGAGCCGCAAGGTAGGTCACGACGTTTCATGGCATTCACCTCCATTTCCACATTTCACTCAATTTATATCAATAAATCATCAAAATCCTTTATTGTGCCTCTTTTTGAAGCTTTTATAGTGGTCTACAATACCTGTGCTGTAATTTTATTTTAAAGTATGTACCTTCCTTTATGTTTTTCTCGAAGGCTATGTAGAGCTGCGAGAGACTATCATCCTGGTTGAGGCCGATCATCTATCAAAATCACATTTAAAATATCTGTCTTGTAGATACTCGTGTGCTGATCATTTATTCTTCATTTTGTTGATGTCATTGACAATTGTATTTTATTAACATTATTGAACATTATTAATTGTATAATAAATATTATATACCTATTGGTAGAATTGCATAATTCGTGATCATTTTTTTACCAGCACTTATCATTATTTGACCAAATTAAACCATTTTGGCTTACTATTGCTCTTGCCCTTTTTAGGGAAATGAAGTGGAAACCCTGTGTAGAGAAAATTAAGCTTTTGAATGGTAGATTATTATAGAAATACCTAGTAAAATTAATTTTCTAATTTTAAAGAGTTTGGAAAGGCAGATGTATATAATAATGTTTACTTCTTTGTAGTCACTGAATTGATGATGCACCACTAAACCGGTCTCTTCCCCCGCAGTTTCTTCGGACTCTCCCCGCAAGCCAGCCTCTCGGCCCGAACCGGTCCCGGTCGTCGCGTCCAACACGAAGACCGCGACCGGCTTCGTGGTCCGCTCTCCGCCGCTGTCGGTGGTCCGTGAAGAGGACCCGGGGGTCCGTAACCAGGTGACCATCGAGGTCTTCTCGGACCCCGGCGTCGTCAACTACGCAGCCATCACGAGGCTCGACGCGGAAGTCACCGTCGACATTGAGGACCTCGACGTACGACTCACGAACTTCTCGTTCGATGTGCCCACGTCCACGCCGATCAATCGGACCGCTTCCCCAAACCCGAGTAGTAACAATACTTCTTCTGAATCCAAAGATATATCTAAAACTCCTTCGCTACAGACAAAAAACTCAGGATTCGTGCCTAAAGATTTGTTTCATACGTTCATGCCTCAAGTACCCAGTACGTCAGTTAGCAAAACAAACCCCAGCTCGAAATCAGCTAAAATAGTTTCTACGTTGGATTCTAAATCCACATCTACGTCAAAGATACTCGAAACGCCTCTGAATGTTTTGCCAACTGCCGCAAACATGCCTTCGACTAAGGAAGATCGTTCCCTCGAAATGAGTGCAGCTAAAGTCGACGAAACGCCGTTACGAAATCCAGTTCTCTGCGAAGAAAAGAGTTCTAAAATTTTCGACACTTCCGATGTAAATCCAATAAAGATTGAAGTAGAAGGAACGAAGCCAGTACAGTTACCAAAGTCGGATGATTTGCCTTCCCAAATGCCGCGCGGTGATGTAAATATTAAACCTCAGAGTGCACGCTCTAAAACTGTGCAAAACGATCCTGAAATGTTAGGAACGGAATCAGGAATATCCCAAGACATTAGTAATATAGACGCTCCAAGAGTTACGGAAAAGACCGTTCTGTTACCGAAAGCCGTCGAGTTTCCTCGGCAACCTGTCGATTCTTCAACAATCACGTCCGTTACTTCAAAAACTAATACGGTAGAGACTGAAGTCACGGATAACCTACCAAAACCAGATACTACTTCAACGAAAGACAAAGCAGTTACAAAACATTCTGAAATCAACATTACGAAACCCAAAGATAATTTAGAACCAGAAATTTTTCATCCTACAGTTACGTTAAGTGAAAAACTAGAAACTGAGCTGCCAAAACCAAATCTCAAAATTGCAGAAATTGAGTTACCTGATAGTAAATTTCATACTCCATTGACAACTGCGACTGTGGTATCTACTTCCTCAACTACTTTATCTACTGAGTTGCCTGCATTATTAACTTCATCAACTACGGTAACTACATCCTCAACTACAGCATCTTCTAAGTCATCTGCATCATCAACTATGGTAACTACTTCCTTAGCTGTATCTACTTCATCAACTGTGGTAACTCCATCCGCAACTACAGCATTTTCTAAGTCATCTGCATCATCAACTATGGTAACTACTTCCTTAGCTGTATCTACTTTATCAACTGTGGTAACTACATCCTCAACTACATTATCTACTCAATCGCCTGAATTCTCTACTTTAGCAGGTATGATAACTACTACTTCCTTAAATGTGCCTACTCTTGAATGTGTCAACCAAAAGGACATAAAGTCTGCCACATCCCTGTTGAAAACCGATGGCGGTTCAATGTCAAAGCAGAAACAAGACGCCAAGTCTTCGAAACCTCCGGTCCGGAAAACCTCCTTGGACAAATCCCGAGGGAACAAATCAAAGATCCACCTCCCGCGGACGGAAATGTTCAACTACGGTCCGGAAACGGCGAGCGGGCCGGATAATGAGCCGAAAGGGAGGCAGGATGTGTCCAGGAAGATATCGGGACAGTCGAAGAGGGAAGCCGACGACGCTAAGCTGAATCCGGCCGAACCGAAGGGGAGAAGCGTTTCCCCGAGGCCGGAGGTTCCGAGGAAGAACTCTGGGCAGTTGAAGAGGGAATCGGCGGCGGAAGACGTGCCGAGGGAGAGGAACGTCTCCCAAGAGGTTCCGAGGAAGAATTCCGGACAGCAGAAGAGAGAGACGGCTGCGAAGTCGACGAGGACGAGGAAGATGGCGACGTCGAATCCACCCGTGACGACGCCTAAGCCGTGAGGTCTGTTATAATGTTACTTCGATACGTTGTTGTTGAGGTGATCGAGCTAAAATGTTTCTCCAATGTGCTATTTTGTCTGGGTAGCTCTGCTAAATTATAACTCTGGTATTTTATTTATTTGTAAATCTTTTGTTTGCTTAGAAATATAAGGATGATGCATCAGTTATACGATATTGAGAGAATAAGTATCGAATAACAAAAATCTCTGATATGAAACCAAAATTTGTTATATTATTGTAATTTTACAATGAAAATTTATGATGAGTATGTGAAAAGATCCTACATTTTGTGGAACGTATTAGCAGGTAACGACATTTACTGACTAGCTCTTTTTAAAATGATTGGAGTACCTACTTTCTTCTTCTCGTTCCTTCTCAAAATATTTAGTAATAAATTAATAAGTTGCCAAATATGTAAAACTTCATCCTTTCTGTCGACCTGAAATTACCAGTCTCAAGGTAGTTTCACACTTTTGATACTTTTGTATAAACTCGTTCAATTTGAGGTGTTTTTAACAATCCATGTGCATTGCTTTTCTCATCCCCAATGATTTTTGTCACATTACTACGATTTTATGGGCAAGTCGTCCAAGGGCATACTTATACAGATTCCTCCATTACACAATCGCTGATAATGGAATTAAAATCGTTAGAAAATGTCCTGCTTTTTCATAGTTTCTTCTATTGTTCTGGAATACCGCGACTTATAGGTACCTACACTAATTTATGATTTGATACAGTCTTAAATCTAACATACAATTTAAGGCCATTAAATAGCAATATCAACACTTGCCCTTCAACAGTATTGCCGGAAAGACACTAATATTTTAAACAAAATATAATTACCTACTTCTATTTTATGTGACTTTTTCTAAGGTTTTCTTAAGTTAAGCTTTTTCCAACATTTATTTATAAATGCACAGTAAAAACTGGATCGGGATCGTTTTCCAGAAAAATATGACTGAATATTTTTCAAAACACTATTGTTTTGGTGTTTTGAAAAATAAATAATAACAATAAGTCTAATCTTCGGATGAGAAAAGCACTCGACACTGGTTCTCGTATTGCCGCACTCGTGTATGAACGATGCGAATGCCCTCGTATTGCAAGCTTTAATACCTACCGCCAAATGGTTGTAATGTGATTACAACGTAACCACTGTTCCTGTACTCGCGGAGTTCGAGTATTCAAGTTTTACATCGTTACGAGTTATGTCTAAGGTCTTATTGTATTAAAGAAATCATAATAAAATGCATGTTATGTAATTTCGAGATTTTGTGTACAGTTTATTAGTATTATAATCCCTAAATCTGTTCCATTCATTCTACATTCTTCCAAATACTTTTATCTCTTAACTTGCATCGCCAAAAACTTAACATGTGGTATCTAGTTATCTACTACATAATTAGGCTTGACATGCATTTTGAAGGTTTGGTATTATTATTATTAAGTCTATATTCTCAACAGAGCCAGGCTCCACTAGTGAGAATGTAATATAGAGAAGGGAGGAGAGGAAACCCGGTACCGGCATGTAGCCTACTCCTGACGAAAGAACCAAGGGGGCCAACGGCTTAACGTCCCATCCGAAGGACGGTGTGACATTCACAGCACGGGCCTCCACAACCCGCGCCGTCGAGAGACTGATGGCTCATTCCATTCTACTTCACCCAAAGTCGTTGCGCCTAGAATTTTGATTTTTTTTATATTTTGCACAGTTGTTCCTACATATAAGCTGATGTCAAATCTCTAGTTTCAGTTCGTTTCAAGTCGGAGTACTCAAATTACGTGTAATTAAAGATGGCGCGGACGGGAAAATCGGTGTTTTTAAGCTTCCAGGAGAAATGCTGCCATTTCCATACTATTCAAGTTAACAGAACGATCTTTGCGGCGTTTTGTTCATAAAAGATCGGTCTATAATTATGTTATTTACAATTTTGCTGTATATGGAACCCTTCATAATGTAATTTGCCCTCAAACTTTGACTAAAATTCTTAAATTTTTCCAATATTTGAGGCATGATTATGAATAGAAGGAAGTGATGGTTCAAATACCCAATTTTATTTTAGTTTCACCTTATATGTTAGAATAGATTTTCACACTTCATTGTTAGTTTTTATTAATTGTTTTTTACAAAAAAAAAGTCAAAACCCTAAAAAGTACAATTTTTGGTCCCATTTTCCTCAGGCGGGGGACCAGATAAAAATTTCCGTTCAACGGCAAAATAACCAGCATTACTTGATGTATAATTGCTGCAAGTTTGGACTTGTTTTTTTAACGGGTGCGGAAATGCATTTTCGCACCTGGAAATGCACGCGAAAATTCATTTCCACACCCGTTAAAAAAACAAGTCCAAACTAGCAGCAATTATACATCAAGTAATGCTGGTTATTTTGCCGTTGAGCGCAAATTTTTATCTGGTCCCCCACCTGAGGAAAATGCGACCAAAAATGGTACTTTTTAGGGTTTTGACTTTTTTTTGGTAAAAAACAATTAATAAAAACTAACATTGAAGTGTGAAAATCTATTCTTACATATAAGGTGAAACTAAAATAAAATTGGGTGTTTGAACCATCACTCCCTTCTATTCATAATCATGCCTCAAATATTGGAAAAATTTAAGAATTTTAGTCAAAGTTTGAGGGCAAATTACATTATGAAGGGTTCCATATACAGCAAAATTGTAAATAACATAATTATAGACCGATCTTTTATGAACAAAACGCCGTAAAGATCGTTCTGTTAACTTAAATAGTATGGAAATGGCAGCATTTCTCCTGGAAGCTTAAAAACACTGATTTTCCCGTCCGCGCCATCTTTAATTACACGTAATTTGAGTACGCCGACTTGAAACGAACTTAAACTAGAGATTTGATATCAGCTTATATGTAGGAACAACTGTGCAAAATATAAAAAAAATCAAAATTCTAGGCGCAACGACTTTGGGTGAAGTAGAATGGAATGAGCCTGATAACAGGTGGAGGGAGGTCGTCACACTGACCCCCAAACACCCCAGTCTCTCTGGCCCAACGGCAGCAACTGGCAAGGCAGAGTTGAATGGTCCCCCATCCAACCGCTGACCACGCTCAATGTTGCTTAACCTCAGTGATCTAACGAGAACCGAGGTATCCAACACACCAGCCGTTAAGCATATCATGTACTTCAGTTGAATGCGTTACGAGCAACAAGTGGTAAAAATAATTTTAAGATTTTTTTCCGGAAGATCTCGTATTATTAAATTATGTTTTGAGTCTCGCCTGATGTGAGATATAAATGCCATATTGATCCATTGTAAATGCATTCAATATTGTGAGCCACGCTGCCCAATACTCCTTCTTTTACCCAACTTGTTCAGAGACTGCACAGTTTCAGACAGTAACATGTTTGTCAGTTCAAATTATACCATTCCCATTTGGTAGAATAGTAAGTTTCTTAATGATTGATCTATAAGTCAAGAAATAACTACATATACCCTCAAACCTGTTAAAAGAATTGTTATGGATTCACATGTTCAACCGAGTGACATTTTAAGTATTTAAGAATTCTTGTATTCGCAGAAATTTCAAGAAAATTGTAACTGCTCATTTGACGCATTATGGATTTTTTCACTTTTCGGTCTGTAGACATGAAAATCTCACAAGAATCAATTCGCATGCAATAAGAGTTTGCTCGTGTATTCATATTATTATTTTGTATTATTACAAATTTATCTCCTAACAAATAATTTAAAACTATACATTAGTAAAAGTATTATGAAAAGAGGAAATAATTGTATAAATAATAATTTGTCTGATAAAGGTACATAAAGTATTTATTGATAAGTTTAATTAAGCATAGGCACATTTCAAGAATGTGATATAATCTGAAGTTCTAATCTGAATTCTAAAGAAATGTATTTTAAGCACAAATGAATTACAAACACATTCATGAATACTGTTTTATTAAATGAGACACAGTTGTAGGCTACAGGGAAAGAACGCTTTTTTAATAGTTGAAGGTGTAATCTTGCCGCTATTTTTATGATCTTTCGGAATATACCCTCGAATTCTAGAAAATAAAGTCTTGAAAACGCAATGGAAATATCGATAGTATGGAAGATTTATACAAATTTCAACATATAACTTCGTTTATCTCAGTTTCATCCGAATGTGACTCATAGCGTTCTTTCCCTGTGCCCTTTAGTTGAAATGTTTTTAAAAATGTTTGAACTCGTGTATTATTTCATTGCCAAAGCTCTTCATATTACAACAAAACTAAAAATGTTCTTACAATGCATATTCGTCAAAATTCAAAAATCGAATGTCATTGAGTAACATCATTCAAAATAGCATTCAAAAATGTTCCAATTCATAAATGATGTTTCATGGCATCCACGAGCCATCTCGACACTCCGGTCGCCCGTGAGCCAATCACGCGGTTCAATTCCGTCCGAACCTTCTGTTGTAGTGCGTCTGATAGTAGAGCATGTTCTGATAGTCGGCCACATACACGTCTGGCATGATCGTGTTCGTGACCTCACTATGCACCATCTTGACACTCCGGTCGCCCGTAAGCGCGTGCTCGCCAATCACGCGGTTCAATTCCGTCCGAACCTTCTGTTGTAGTGCGTCTGATAGTAGAGCATGTTCTGATAGTCGGCCACATACACGTCGGGCATGATCGTGTTCGTGACCTGACTGTGCACCATCTTGACACTCCGGTCGCCCGTGAGCGCGTGCTCGCCAATCACGCGGTTCAATTCCGTCCGAACCTTCTGTTGTAGTGCGTCTGATAGTAGAGCATGTTCTGATAGTCGGCCACATACACGTCTGGCATTATCTTGTCGTGACCTCACTGTGCACCATCTTGACACTCGGGTCGCCCGTGAGCGCGTGCTCGCCAATCACGCGGTTCAATTCCGTCCGAACCTTCTGTTGTAGTGCGTCTAGTAGTAGAGCATGTTCTGATAGTCGGCCACATACACGTCTGGCATTATCTTGTCGTGACCTCACTGTGCACCATCTTGACACTCGGGTCGCCCGTGAGCGCGTGCTCGCCAATCACGCGGTTCAATTCCGTCCGAACCTTCTGTTGTAGTGCGTCTGATAGTAGAGCATGTTCTGATAGTCGGCCACATACACGTCTGGCATGATCGTGTTCGTGACCTCACTGTGCACCATCTTGACACTCCGGTCGCCCGTGAGCGCGTGCTCGTACTCGATGAGCTGCTTGAAGAAGCCACAGTTGGGCTTGACGGTGGGTCGTCGCGAGCGCAGGTGGAGGAAGGCCTCGCGCAGGGACATGGATTGGTGCTTGACGAGGTAGCCGAGGCAGATGGAGGCGGAGCGACTGACGCCGGCGACGCAGTGGACCAGGGTGCGTCCGCCTCGCAAGTGTTCCTGTAGGAGGACATAAAATGTTTATATGTCGCTAAGCGAAGTCATGGTGTATAAAATAACGCGAGGGATTTTGTCGCTTGTTGCTGACACTTTTTTGGATATGATTGGAGACAAAATGGGTTGAGGAAATGATTTGAAATTTTAAAAAGACAAACTTTAGGGTAATCACTTGGTATTTTTAATTTTTTGATTTGTTATCGTAATAGTTAGATGATTTTTGGTGAAAAATTTTATATTTTCTTGTCTCGCTGGGTGCTGTATGAAATTAAATTTTTTAAATGTGTGTGTCAAGTGACAACAATAAGTTTGTCTTTTATCTAATAATGATTTACATTTGAGATCAATTGGTTAATGGGTTTTGTCTCCAATCATATCAGAAATGTCATCGTTTTGAGCGGTTTTGTTGAATAACAGGCGTCTAATTAACAATGCAAAAAGCATCACAATGTGCTACTAATATGCAATCAGACTGATCGTGAGAACATACTATCAAAGCTACACCCACTTATTGAGCGAGCGTAGCGAGCGTCACCACGGTACTCTTATGGCACTTTCTCTGTGTGTTTTTTTTTTTTTTTTTTTTTGTTTGTTTTTTTGTGTTCACAGCCCAGGTCAAACGGCACAACCAATCGATCTGAAATTTTGCACATATACTAACGTAATCTATGCGGTCCCTGGGATCGTTTTTGAACGGGCTCATGTGATTGGTTCAAATTTAAAAAAAATATCTTTTAATTGGTTGTTCCGAGCAATTTGAAATTTTGACAAGTCATTACGACCAACATTGTACCCAATCATACAAAGTTTCAGCCAAATCCTCCCATTGGTTAAAATTTAAATAATCTTTCATATGATTTTGAAATTTAAACTAGAACCGTATGACCGATTAACTTAAAACTTTGCATGGTCATTAAGACCAACATTATCTGTATTTTTGACAATTTTCAGACTTATCTGTGTTTAAATCCGAAAGTTATTGACATTTTACGGACATTTAGCGTGTTGGCTGTCAAATAACTCAAAAATGTTGATCACGGCTACTTTGACTCTTTATTGTTCGAAGGTAGTTAGAGCAGAAACTTTCAAACGTATGAAACTGATATGACCGTTCAAAAGATCGTCTAATATTGTGTAAGTACACACACTTTTATCATATGAGTGAGAGTGGTCCCAGGTATATTTTTTTAAATAGATCCTATGATTTTTGAATATTAACAAGGAACATTCTAATCATAAAGGTTCAATCAATCAACCTAAAACTTTGCATGGTTATTGGGACTAATACTTTAGGAATAATTGGAGATTTTTATACCTTCAAGTCTGACGAATTTCAAGAATTATTGGCTTTTAATGATATTTTCGATAGACATAATTTCGGTTCAAGGTGTTGCGCGTGTCCGTGCTCGCTCATCAACGCGTTACACTGAGCGTTTTCCTAGTGTATCAATTTGTCTCTCAGTTTTTGTATCACTTTGTGTGCCAGCATGTCCCACATTCTCCTTATTCTCCGACTCGAGCGTCATCGAGCCTCACATTCTACTTAGATAAAGCTACGCTCTGGATTTGTGCTCTGAAGATCATGAGCTCGTATCCAGCGGCCGTCCTTCTTGACTGAGGTTAAACATTGTTTTCCATAGTGAGGTGAGACAGTGGCGGCTATTTGGCTTTACAACAGGTGTTCAATTACATAGAAGGACGTAGAAGAAAGTACTTTAAGAGGAGAGCCCCCAGCAGATGCGGGGCCGGGGCGCATAACCCCGGATTTTTTTGTATCTTTAGTTTGAAATTGATGCATTTTTACGTCTTTTGGAGAGCAAAATGATTAGACAAAATATTTAACTTCCTACTTCCTGGATTAGGGAGCACTTTTAAATAATTTTCTTGGATGATCAGGTGTGCAATTGTCACACATTGCACACTGTAATAGCCGCCACTGAGGTGAGAGGCACATACTGATATGATTCTCAACTATAGGTTAAGGCCCCCTCCTTCTCACCGTACATCCTTCTACCCAATAGCCAAAGAGGAACAAATAACAATAAATTTAAAAGAAATGTACGAAATTGTTTTAAACTGCTTAAAAATTTGCTAAACTGCAAAATTATTTGAAAAATAACAGCTACACTTAGCACATCTAAAAATTACCGCTCAATAAATCTGATAGACATGAATGTTAGATCGCACCATCAGAAGTCAGTCTAAACGATCTCCTTCTTGTCTCACTCTAGTAAGTGACATCTCATTTCATTGATAATAACAAGCTTTGATTGTTATGGAACATGACCAGCAATATTCAAATTTCAACACCAATCTTTTTTATTTGGCCAAGTGTATAGGTATACTTTTAAAATGAAAACAATTACAAAATAACTTGCATTTTCAAAACGAATTTTTTACTAAAGATAATCGTATTTAACACTTTAAGGTCGTACCAGAGGTCATAATGAACTCCAGTGTGCGGCATTATTTAGTCTATTGGGCTGTAATGGGTCGTTACTATCTGATTTTTTAAAAATTATTTAGTGGGAAGACAAAATTTCAAAAAACGATCTGACGAACCGTGCGATTCCTGTTCGCTTCCGTTTGCCTCTAATCTAGTGGAGCGGTCGCTCCACGCCAGCCAAGTCGTACAGCGCGCGCACACTCTCATTTAAAAAGGCTGGAGCAACCCACTTTTACTGTAAGCATCAAAGTGGCATTTTCGGCCTACTGGATCCTAAAAATGGGAAATCTCACATTGTTGCGAAATATTTTAATTTAGAGCTATGGCCCACCCTACCATATATTCCAAGTTTGGCAATAATACGTTATGCAGTTTGCGAGCTGGAGGACAGTGAAAATCGTGAAATTGTACGGCTTTCAGATAATGATTATGATTATTCATCTTCCAATAATTCCGCGGTCTCCGCCACAGGCTAAACGGCAGGGTCGATTGACCCGAAATTTTCACCACATATAAAGCTCGTCTGCCTGATGATACCTTGCCCTTATAAATTTTTTGTGCCGCCATTTTGAAACCGGAAGTGACGTCATATCTCAAAAACGGCTTAACCGATCGGAACGAAATTTGCGCCAATCGATTCAGACGGTCCTCTATATGAAATAACAGTAGTTAAATTAAAGTTTTCTAATTACTGAAACAGGAAATGACGTCATAGTTAAGCGAAATCTGCCTAAATTCACTTCCCTTTATATAAAAACCAACTACATATTCAGAAGTCTTATAATGAAATATTAGTATTTATATACAAATTAATACAATGTGTAAGAGCTTTCAGCCGCCATTTTGAAAACCGGAAGTGATGCCATATCTCGAAAACGGCTGGACCTATTGGAACGATGCTTTCGCAATTCTTCATGGTATATCACTTTAAGTATATATTTAGCTCCAAACAATATTTTTTTTAGTAAATTATTCGGAAATGGCGTATTTTTTAAAAAGAATTAGCCATTGTTGCCCCAAAAAGTTTTACAAGTTGTGTAAATAAACTAAAAAAATAATTGATATCCCCATAAAAAACACTCCGTGTAAAAAAAACAGCCAAGTCTCTTCAACTAAAAAAAAATATTATGAAATCTAAAAATTCTGCACTGAAACGTAGTGATATCAAAAAATGAGCCAAGTCAAATCTTTATTTGAAAATTAAAAAATACTTGGCGCATCGTTTTTTTAGGGCATTGTAGGTATAGGCATAGACATTGTATAGCCTAGGTACTGTAAGTATATGTGTTTATATCTAGCCTATACTTCTAAGCTTCAAGCTACACACAGTCATGTGACACGACCACACACAGTCTCCTTGAGCCTTGAGGCCTTGACCCTTGAGGCCTTGACCCTTGAGGCCTTGACCCTTAAGGCATTGACCCCTGCTGTACCTGATCAATGACGTCAGCCAGCCTGTCCACGTGCTGCGCCAGATCGTCTGCTGGCGTGTCCAGCAGCTGCGCGCGCACACATGTCACGTGGTCCGGGGCTGGAGTGGGGGGCAGCTCGGCGGCCGCATTCACGATGCAGGTGATGCCCAGTGTGCGCAGCATGTTCGGCGCAACAGCGGCCGCCCCGCATAGGTACAGTGATGATGTCACTTCCGCCACGCCCACCCACGACGGTCTGCGCAGAGGACAATGTGGATAATATGTCTGACTCCAGGGACACTAAGATTTTTTTCTGGGTCTTAATGTCGCACTGTTCTACAGCGAGGCTAATGGCGACGGATGAATGATTATGTTGATGATTGGGAGATGATGGTGAAGAGTAGATAAGGATGGAAGGTGGGAAGGAGGCGGTCGTGGCCTATTAGTAGGGTACCTTCCCAGCATTTGCCTGTCGACTGAGGGAATACCACGAAAAACCCCCAGTCAGGAAGGACGGCCGCGGGAATCGAACCCGGGCGTCCGGAATACAAGTTCAGAGCGTTAACCACTCACCAAATCTGTTCCGTCTCTATGATCATTAATGAACAAACAGACGCTGCTTTTGGACTAATATGGGTGGGCTGACGAAATTTTGTGTAAAACACGACGGATGATACTAGGATGAAAACTCAAAATGGATGATCCTAAAAGCGTTTTTGAGTGTTTTGGGAATATATTTTCCTGCATCTGAAACTAAATTTAGAGACACCAGCCCCCTAATCTAGCTTAGGGAGGAAAATGCCCAACTTTGGTTGTACTTTATTAAAATATAATTTGTAGTTTTTAGACATTATATTTAATTTTGTTGTAAATTTGTTTTTTAATACAGAATGATAAGCAGGAAGAAAAAATTCTGCGTGGACCCCACCCCATAAAAAATAAAATAAAATGTCAAAATTGGGATTAAAAAAACATAATTAAGATCAAATCAAAAGGTTTGACATTGGCAAAAGGTTGTCGTTCAGGTGGCTCCAGCACATCATGGCCCCGCGGACGCCATGGCGCTTGTGACTGTGTCACGAGCCCCCGCTAGCAAGGAGACCGTCCCAACAACCCGGCCTCGATTAGCTCGATCACAAGGTTGCGCTACCAACCCCGGCCGAGAAACACCCGATCAGAACTCTCATATGAACTGCACAACTAACAGAACTTTTATCAATCAGACATCATAGTGGGATTTTCATTGAAATTGTTATCAACATAGTCCAGGTTGCCGCGTAGAACATTTTTTTATTAATTTGTTGTTTTATGACAATTTTGTAATTGTATCGGTTGATGAAGTAGATACTAGATAGCAGCATCTCTTGGTTCATATTGAAACCGCTAGATTTGGTGACCGCTTTTGAACTTGACTGTCACTTTTCTTTGACCTCACATTTAGTTTAAACTATCGTATTTTTGTCATAACTGTTTAGAGGCTTTCATTTCAACGATTGCCAAAATTTTTACTAGTGTTCTGAATAATTGTAAAATCACAGAGTAATATGACAGAAGAATTCCTTAAATTTCTGGATTAACGTAGCATTTTGACAAGAGTGAAATTGTTTTCATCACAGCCTTCTGAATGAGGAGTCAAGGAGACTGGTTGGAACTTCGACTTTATATTTTGTTTTTCAGACTTTTGGCGTTCAGTCTAGTTTCAAAAGCTTTGATTTAAAATTAAGAATTAACTAGGTAGTTAGACAGACAGTGTTAAAATATTTTTCTCAACATAAAGTCAAGAAAAATGTAGTTCCCTTTAAAATATGAGTTAAAACCTTATTCGCCGGCTATCAGTAGTACATAGAAATTAATAATTATACTGGCTCGAACGTTTTGAATAAGGTTTTTATTGGAAAGAGTTAAATTGGCCTTTAGCCTTGAACTAATGGTCCAAGTGTTTTAACATGCAAAAGTTCCTGAACGTTAATTATCAAGAATTGGCCTCCAGAACTATTCTGATGTCTTACAGGGCAAATAAATCATAAATAAAGCAATTTCCAAAAGACTCTGAAAATTTCATAAAGTCCATTCATTTTTATTATAAGAAGATAATAAATAATCTTATACATAATCTTAAGAGGGATGTTCAAGTAGAGGTCTCCGATAGATATCTGAATTAATATGCTTATTTAATAGATAATTTCCTTGTGCACCATATAAACGCAAGAAAAAGTGGGGTATAGCCGAACTAATTTTTAAGATATATCACTTTATAAATACCCATAAAAAACACTTCGTGTAAAAATACCAGCCAAGTCTCTTCTACTAAAAAAAAATATATGAAATCTAAAAATTCTGCACTGAAAAGTAATGATATCAAAAAATTTGCCAAGTCAAAACTTTATTTGAAAATCAAAAAATACTTGGCGCATCGTGTATATTAATAGCTTAGAAGTATAGGCCAGATTTAAAATATACATAAAATATACAAACATATAGTATACCTAAAATGCCCTAAAAAATCGATGCGCCAAGTATTTTTTGATTTTCAAATAAAGTTTTGACTTGGCAAATTTTTTGATATCATTACTTTTCAGTGCAGAATTTTTAGATTTCATATATTTTTTTTTAGTAGAAGAGACTTGGCTGGTATTTTTACACGAAGTGTTTTTTATGGGGATATCACTCCTTTTTTTAGTTTATTCTAACAACTTGTGACACATATGAAATGAACAATTACTAAATTCTTTTAAAAAATCATCACCCTTTACAATTTCGTTACCACTAATGAATAGCAGCGTATGGTCCTAAATAATTGCTTTAAATGATCTTTCACGAAGAATAGCAAAGGTTTCATTCCAATCAGTCAACCCAGTTCCGAGATATGGAAACACTTCGGTTTTCAAAATGGCTGCTGAACTTTCTGCAATGCCACATAGAATTTATTTCTATAAATGATGTGTATCATTTTAAGCTTTCTGAATATGTATTTATTGTATAGGAGGGAATTATAATAATTTATACATTTGAATGACGTCATTTCCGGTCTCATAAATAGGAAAATTCTATTTGTACTGTTCATATTCCATAGAGATGGCCTTCCGAATCGTTTGGAGCTAGTTTCATACCGATTTGTCTACCAGTTTTTGAGATATGACGTTACTTCCGGTTTAAAAATGGCTGCTGAAATCTCTGACCCCTTGAAGTATATTTGAAACATGATTACAATTTTATAAGCTGTCTCAAATAGTATATTTATTGCATCAAAATAAAAATTTGTAAGATTATTAAAATGTGTGACGTCATTTCCGGTTTAGGTATGGGAAACTGCAAATATTATTGATGATAATACATAAAGTTGACAGTCTTAATTGTTTTGCGCTGGTTTCGTTGAAATCAATTTAGCCGTTATTGAGATATGATGTCACTTCCGGTTTCAAAATGGCGGCTTCCGGTTGGTTTTATAACAAGTCACATTAGACGTCAAAAGTACATACGTTACATAAATATCAAAATAATCGGATCAACCTTTGTTGCCAAAAAGCCAATCGATGTATTTCAAATTTCATTACGTCATTTCCGGTTTCTTTAACATAATGTTTAGTCTTTTGCTACTGATCATGCATATAGATGACCGTCTGGATCGTTTGGCGCAATTTTCGTTCCAATCAGTTCAGCTGTTGACGAGATATGACGTCACTTCCGGTTTCAAAATGGCGGCACAAAAAATTCATGGGGTGAAGGTTAAATCAGACGCCAAAAGTGCACACGTGGTAAAAATGTGGGATCAATCGGTTCAGCCGTTTAGGCTGTGGCCTGTTTACCGGATTTAAATTCCAGGAGACTACTACTACTACTACTACTACTGAGATTATTATTATTATGAAAACCGCCCTAAAACACTGTTTTCACGGTCCTCTAGCGCGCAAAGGGCGTAACCTATTGTTCCCAAATTTGGTATATGTTGTAGGGTTGGCCATAGCTCGAAATTAAGATATATCGCAACAATGTGAGATTTTCCAATTTTAAGATCCAGTAGGCCGAAAATGCCACTTTGATGCTTACAGTAAAAGTGGGTTTGCTCCAGCCTTTTTAAATGAGTGTGTGCGCGCGCCGTACGACTTGGCTGGCGTGGAGCGACCGCTCCACTAGATATGAGTTAGCCCTATCTTTACCATGGCAAGTAGAAAAACTCAGTAATGTTCCTAGTAAATATTAGATTTTTTCCGCCGATAGATTTTTCCAAAAGCTAATATTATGTGTATTAGACAGAGGTATTTGTTAAGATTTTTATATAGACACCTAGCCGTACGTTTTTAAAAGTTAGACGCCAAATTCTAAATAATTTTCCTATACCTCATGTGTTAAAATTTATCATATTATTCTGAAGACATCATTTTGAAAACTCAATATAGGTCGAGAGTTACTAGTTACAAGACATTTGATGAATCCTTTTCATTAAAATATAGTTCAAATGTTGAAATAGTTTATAAAAATTGTAAATTTCAACAAAATATATTTTCGGAAAATCTACTTGGGCATCCCTCCTCCCACTCGATTCATTCACTATTCTCAATTGCTAGTAACAGAACAGTGCGTCATTAAATTCCATTATAAAAAATATCTAACTGAGATGTATAATTGTGACTCACCTATCGCTGATCTTGTCATCCGTGACGCTCCTCGTAAACCTGGAGGACGCTTTTCCCTCCGCCTGACAGCATTCCATCTCCTCTTGAACCTTCATCTCGGGAGACAAATATGCGCTCCACTTTCCCTAGCGGCTCTGAGCGCTTGCGAATAGTCTATCAAAACACCAGATTCTGGCAGAGATCGCCGAGATGTCACTTCAGTGTTTACTTGTAGCAGCTAACATGTTGAATTTAAACGAGTCGTTTGAAGATTCATAACAGATTTCTCTTTCTAACGTGGGAATCGTTCAAAACGTTCAGAAAAGCAGATCTCAAATACGAATATTTTCTTCCTTTCGTAGATATTCAGTATTCATGCACCAAAACTGTTTCAATAACACTAGCTATATTTTAAATTCAGAAATTGTCTAGCTTTTGCGGACAAATCGCTTAGAAATTAAATCAAGTTTTTAATTTTTCTTCCTTTTCGTAGATATTCAACAGTCCATTTACAAAAAGTAACCAAAACTAAGTTCGACACTATTTATTTTAATTTTTGAATTCAGAAATTTCATTTTACAAGTTAGGGAACAACTTTTTCACTAGGAAAAAAAAATCAAGTCTAAAATTTGTCTTCCTTCGACGATTTTGTTGTTTCCTTGTAGAAAAACTAATCGAACTGTTCTGAATATTTAAAACACATACAATCGACTTCTGAAAACTATTTCCCCGAGTCACAAGAGCTCAACCTTCTTGCTCCAGCACTGAATCAGGACTGACTAACCATCCCAGCAGATTCCAATCCCGTGAATCACCTCCTCTTCCCCTCTCTCCCAGGGGAATTCCTTGCCAACGCGCATGCCCAGACCGTTCCCCTCACGTATGTAAACACATCACGCATTCCAAACCAATGTGGTATTCTTAGCCCACTTTAAAAACGGCGACATCACCTTTGCGCTTTTCGACTTCGCAGTGTGGAAAGCAAATTAACTCAAATATACGGCTGGTAATAAAATTAAAGATTTTATGGTTTTTGGCAAAGGAAAGCGTGAATATTTTTTTTTGCTAAAAATTTTGCCTGTGTCTTTATTTCGCCTTGGCCAAGTTTGAACCATGAAAATGTTTATTTGTATCAACCGGTAATGTCGCATTGTCATTGTAAACTGTGAGGACAGACATAACAATGGTCTTGGTTTGAAGTGTGCTTTAGGAGTTGGGACGATGACAATTTATTTTGCGATTAAATTGAGCCACGCCCAAATGTTCTTAACTAGCCAATTAGTAGGTTTAATAGTGGCAAAAAAGCAGGTGTTAAGAATTATATTTAGGTGTTAAACAAACTGTGTCTATCATCGAAATTCTTTGCGGAATATTTTCTTTCGGAGTCGGTTAGTCGGAAGTTATTTAAATAAGATCCCATCCTACTTTTTATTTTTATATTTTGGTTAAGAATTTCCTGTTTGGGAAGTGCCAGTTTACATTTTTGTAATTCCGAACTGTGGTTATTATAAATAAAAATGGCTTAAAAGCATTTAGAAATTATACTTAATCTGATTTAGGAGTATATTTCAAGTTCTAATCTTATTTGGAACGTATATTGTTGTTCTATTTAATAAATATAATGGGTCAAACAAATCTTTTGATGTTGGCATCATTTCAAATTTATTTTTAAGAATGTTTAAGTTTCCAAAATCTATTAACTTGATTGATTCGCAATCATTAAATTACTTTGATGTTGAACCAACTGTACTGTTGCTATCTATTTCAGTACTTTAACGTCGCACTGTTCTGCAACTAATGGCGATGGATGAAGACATGTATGATGATGGATGGTGGAAAGGAGGCGGCCGTGGCCTATTAGATGGGAGCCTTACAAACACAGGGCCGTAACAAGGGGGCGCCAGGAAGCCAAATTTTTATGTTATGACTTTTTTGCACCCAAAATTAATTTTTGCGTATTTGAAACACAAAAAACGCCCTGTGGGGCATGGTTGATGCCGGTGATGATTTCAGTCATACCCAGGAGGTCTAACCCCCCCCCCTCCCCCTTCACAAATAATGCGCCCTTTAAAGATATTGTGCTGAAAAAAAATCAGTGAAATTGAACGTCAAAAATGATTAAAAACCATTAAAATCCTATCAAATAAATCAATATTTTCCGTTTCAGGGCCCTGGACATATGGTCAGGAGGTCCCCCCCCCCCCCTCCCAGGCCCCTCATTGCTGTCATTGTTAAGGGCCGTGGAAATGTTTGACCACTGTTTTGCATAATCATTTGTTTTGTGCACAACCAAAGTTTTGGTTTGTTCTAGTCTGAAATCATCACTGGTTAGGTATAGCGTTTTCTGGGGTGGTGGGGTTGGGAGGGGGGCGACAAAATTTAGATTTGCACCGGGCGCCGAAATCCCTAGTTTACAAATATATGCCTCTTGACTGAGGGTGTACCATCGAGATTATTTCAGTCAGGAAGAACTGCATATGGCTCTTTAAAGTGTAATTCCTATTTTTATATTTATGAAACTTTGAGCGAAAAGCAAATGCAAAATGCCACACAATATTAATGATGAGCAGTGGTGTAGTCCTAATATTTTTTTTGGTATACGCTACCATGGGCGTCCGCAGGATTTCTGCCAGGGGGGGGGGGGGGGGGCAAGTCAAGGAAAACAATTTTCCTCGGAATAAGGGGGACACCCCCACCCAGCCCCGCAGGGCGTTTTTTGGTTTTTGGATACTCTGAAATCAATTTTAAGACGTTATGAGGCGTATTTTGTTTAAATATTAAATATATTTTATAATTTGACACTTTTGGGTGGTGGAGGGCATGGCACCACCTTGCCCCGCATGCCTTTTTTATTTTTTTGACACTTTGAAATTAACTTTTTTGAGTTTTTTGCTTACGAAATGAAACTTGACGTAACACCACGAAAATTTTAGTATTCTTGACATCTTCACTCTTCAGCAAAACTATTTTTTTAGGTATACGTTGTATACCCGCGTATACCCTCGACTACATCACTGATGATGACCTCAAATTATATTATACAAGAATTCGCTGGCTTGATGCCGAACATTACTCGTATGCCATCTGCAATCAACAACTTCGAACTGAAATGCGCCGCTGAAACATCTCAACCCGACGACAAACAACAGAAACCAGACATCTCGAGTGTAAGCAACGTTACAACACAATCCTTCTTTCTTCACACATATGTTTTAAAATAGCCGCCATGGAATGCGCGCCGCGACCTGGGTCAACAGTGCGCATCATTAATATGCCGCCATCTTGCGCTGTCTTGCCGTGAACCTTAAGAGAGCAATTGCATCATCCATCACCAGGGTGTTGACTGTGTGGAGCCAAATGTAGCAACATTACACAGGAATGTGGGTGATTACCAGCGGTCGAATTTGGGGGGGGGGGGGGGGGGTGCATGGAGAATGTTTTGATAGTTCCATCCCCCCATGAAAGATTAAAAAATAGCACTATTTACTTCAAAATAATACCATTCCCCGAGTTTTTTTTATAATGCCATTACATAATAACATGTCACTTCAGAACTGCATAACACATAATAGTGCAGGTTCAAGTGTAGAAAAAATGCTTTCCGCTCGATTGGAGTGCCGAAATTTATTTTTTCATAATTATCGATTGTTTACATAATTCTTAATATTACCTGACGTGCCTTCAATTTTTTGGGTGGCCATCTTCGAAAATATGGCGGAAAACGTTCATTTTACAAATTATTTAATTGTTGGTAGAGTGAAGGTTGAAAAATTATGAAATAATTCACTAAAACTAACTCAAATATGGGGACTTGAAAAAAAAATACGCCGTGAACGAATTTTATTTTTTCATTGTTGGAATTGACCAATCACGTTTCTGTGTTTTTTTGCTCTCAATTTATTATGAAACGCGTAGACTTAGACTAAAATATGTAGAATTAAAATTTGTAGACAATTTCATTTTGAACAATATGCGTTTTAAAAAAAAATATGTTTTTTTAGAAAAAAAACTTAACTTTTTTTTAAATTTTTTAAATTTTTTGTTTACGGCGTATTTTTTTTTCAAGTCACTATATTTGAGTTAGTTTTAGTGAATTATTTCATAATTTTTCAATCTTTCCTCTACCAACAATTAAATAATTTGTAAAATTTACGTTTTTCGTTCGTTTTCCGCCATATTTTCCAAGATGGCCACCAAAAAAATTGAAGGCACGTCAGGTAATATTAAGAATGATGTAAACAATCGATAATTATGAAAAAAATCAATTTCGGCACTCCAATCGAGCGGAATTACATTTGCTCCCCTACTATAAGACCGATAATGAAATAACAAACAAAACAAGTATACCTATATAATAGAATTGTGAATTTTCGTAATGTTATTGATTTTTATTAAATTAATGTCAACACTTTTGCTTTCTCATTTGAAATTTTCTTCAGAAATTAATTATTTGACATTAATTTAATAATAATAAATGACGAAATACCCCAATTCTATTAATGGAAATAGTCATGAAAGTTTATAAAAGGCTAGGTATTTTTTTTATTATTACCTGCTTTACAATTTTTATAATAGAATGTTAGCTCTCAATTAATTGATTTTCTTCTTCTGGGATTGAAACATTTCGTTCTCTCAATAAATCAGAAGTGCCATTTTTGTTTATTAAAATAAATGGATTTTGTTCAAAACTTATAAACCTGCAAACCAGACATAGTCCCTATACAAGTGTACAAAATTCATCTGAATTAGATCATTTACTGCAACTGACAATTTACTGATAATTTATAACAACTGCAACCAACAACGAGACAAATATTACTCTGACAATGCTTCGCTCGGTCAATAAACATTATAAATGAGATACACATGTCCAGTTCATACTGACAAAGTAAACAGTCTATTTGTTGCTCAGCATTTACACGATCATGCAACCAATTCTCTTTACGCCGTGTTTAACATTGCACTGAATAACAACCAGGCTAAATGTTGTGACAGTTAATAGTCCAGTCAAATGAGAGTTTTAACTCCCATAGGAAATGGCCCATCGAAAAGTCATATTTTAGTAAGTTTTCGACGATTTAGGTCACTTCGAGTGTAATTTGACGTTTTGCGAGGTCCATATTTCTCAAACGATGAGATTTAAAGAACAACAAACAAAGAGCTATTTTATTCTTTTAGGTTGTTGAACAATTCTGCCAAGTTTCGTCAAAATCGGAGTTACATAAAAAACACTTTTATTTGCAAGATGGAATTAACATGGGGAATTAACTTAAAAATGATTAAAAAGTACTTCCGGTGAGCGGAATTTGGCGGCTTTGGATATGAATTGTTGGAGACATTTTTCTGAAGAGAATGACACCAAAATACCAAAATGTTGCAATTTGTTCTGGGTTTAGACATTTTAAAGCCTGATTTGACTGGACTACAAATGATTGGGATTATGACGATTATGTAAGGACGGACGGTGGGAAGAAGGCAGTCGTGGTATATTATTAGTATATAATTTCCTCAGGTCTACCTCTCGACTGAGGAAAATATTGTAATTACCCACAGTCTGTAAGGACTTAATGACATCTGGTCAAGAGAATTATACCCTGTTCTCACTGAGAATTCGATCATGATCAAAAAATTTATTCATCGAAAGTAGAATAACCTTAGAGAGAGAAAACTTTTATTTAATAAACAAAACACTGTCATCAGACATGACTGCCACTAGGACACAGTATAGTAAAATAATAAGTTGAAATTGAGAATAATAAATGACTAATGGCTAATATTATAACTAATATTGATTATAAAGATGATTACGTAAAATGGAAATGGAGCCCTTCAATGATAAAATGCTAATGTGTGATATAAATGATCTACTGTCAAGCGATAATCATTTAGCTAAATTTTTAATACAATGTGTATATGGCTTTAAAATATTGATATTTATAATGTAATAAATTGTTTTTAATAGATTGCTGGATGGCAATTCAATATATGGCTTGAATTTTAGTTTCTGTGTTGAATCAGACAGGTTCAGAAATTAGTTTCAGAGATAACAAGTTGTAAAGTTCGTCAGTATAGCGTAATTGAAGACCAAGGAGCCGAAGTGAAATTGATATTAATTTATAAATTTCTATTAAATATCACAAGAATAATAATTCAACTTAAAATACTACAAATAAAACTATTAAAAAAAACGATTGATTTTATCGCTTGTTGAAAATCTACTTGGAAATGTTGAAAAGTCATTACCGATATTATATCGCCACAATGATAAGTCGACTTGCTGTGATTCATAGAACAAGGCCTGCTGGTAAACACATTGTTTTCGTTTTATGTAGGTAGATAATTACGTTGATAGCGTTAAAACTCAAAAGTCCCTATCAAGTAATTATTATTACTGATAATGTAACGCCCAAACCACAACAAAATTACCAGCGACAGTTCAAAATGATTAGGAGTTAGAGTATGTTGTTAATTTTTCGCGTGGCGAATTACAAATTAATATTACCTAAATATGGAATATGGAATAAATTTGTACCTATTTGTAGAAAATAGTTTTATTAATTTATAAAATTACGTTTTGTTATTTTTGATATGAGATGTAGAAAATGGGATTTGTATTGATTTGAGCTTGTGCTTGGCTTTTGCGCAACATGTCGCCATGTCTTCACATGTTAGCTCTATTATCGGCTGCATGGATATCGCTTAGCCACGGGGACTTCTGCGTCCCGGCTTACATCCCTCTGGACTGTGACGTCACGACCACTGGCTGGCTGGATGCGAAGTCGTGGACACAGCTGGATGCAGAATGTGGGAGAATGTATCCTGGATACAGAATCCTGCAGAAGAGGTTCGTCAACTTGACGCAAGCGGAGAGGAGCTGGTGTCATGGCGCTGATGTGCCGCTTGGAGTAGAGAAAGTCGGGGAGGATTTCATGTTCATTAACGGACACAATGTGACAGCAGAGGTAGGTGCTGATTTGTTATTTTATATCTAGAAATGAGACATTTTATGAAGAAAGTGCTATTCTTCATGCAGCACGAAACAATCAGTAGTTCCCCCCCCCCCCTTCCCCTACTGTTTTATAGTTGCGTACCCTAAAAATCTTTAATATTGAGTGCACCGTCTTGTGTGAATTTTCAGATGTTACATGACACTTTTCCAATTAACGTAAATCAATTACGTGTTGTGAATTTTTGTACAATGTGTAGATGGCAAACATAACATTATGTCTGATTTTTTTTCCTTTTTTTTATTTCACAAAGATAACACATACAAATACAACTAATCACAAAAATTGGTCGCGGCCACGCATTTCCCGGCATTTGGGTCTAAAAGTGTGGGTTTCAAAACAAAACACGGGTCCGGGCAGCGCCAGACCTAGGCAAATTTTTGGAATTTAGTGCATTTCTAGGTGATTTCAACACAAATTATGGTCAATTTGATTATTTGTATTCTTTAAATTACTACTTACATCTGATTATCGATATTTTAGTACTAATTTACACTAATATTTTTATAATGGAAACTGGCGGAATCATGCTATTTATACTGATTATCTCTTTATTTAATCCAGTAACACAACATTTGAAAACGTCTAAGATGATCAGAAAAATACGAGCTTTCAAGTGAAATAATTCAATTTCTTCAGAAGATTTTGACAACCGTACATGTAAGCTGAGGAAGCGTCCATAAATTACGTAAATGATTTTTTGGCGAGGGGGAGGGGTGTAAGAGGTGTGTGACGTAACACTTCATAATTTTAATTTCTATTGTTGAAGTGAAGTGAGAAGACCATGTTACCAGTTACTACCAAGTTACTACTTAAAAAATTACCAAACCACCAAACCTGATGATCAAACCAAAAAATGTATCCCAATTGACAAAATTACTAGGAAAACGCTCTGTGTAACGCGTTGATGAGCGAGCACCGACACGCGCAACATCGCCAATCGAGCACGATCCATCCTTTCAATCAAAGATACCTAACTATACATCGTTACTGATTTTCATCGCAACTTTTTATAAACGTTCTGGAAACATTTAATATCAGGTCAATGTACAATGAATTTGATAGGTACTTCTCCATCAATCTCTGTGAACAGATATTCAAAACACCAAAAGTAGAAATAAGTATGTAATATTTTTACCGATTGGACTAGAATAATGTGTAAAATATAAGTTTTTACATGTACTGCGTCTAGTCAAAACGTTGCTTCTAACATAACTGTGAAACACGATCAATATTTAAAAAAAAACTATGAAGGCATACTTATACATAATATACATCCCATATGAATTGTATTATATTCCACACAGTCAACAAGAATATGTTTTTCATTGAAACTCAGAATAGCTATCTATACACTTTGGTACACTAGGAAAACGCTCAGTGTAACGCGTTGATGAGCGAGCACAGAACATGCAACATCCCCATAGTAACGATGCACGACACGGCACAAGAAGATTTTCTCTGCAATTTTTCAATCTCCATACTCTGGATGAATAACAGATCCATTGTGTCGTGAAGTCTTACCTACATACCTTCTCCAGAAATCTCTTGTGACATCCCAAACTAAACTCGTAAAATTACAATTAATACTTGACTGATTGGGCTTACAATATGTAAAATTTAATATTAAGTTGGTCTTAATCACCATGCAAAATTTGAACTTAATGTGAACATTTTTATTGTCGACCAATCAGAAGACATTATTTAAAATTAAACCAATTAGAGGATTTGGCCTTCGTACTGCATCCGATTTTACTGTACATTTTGGATAGCTTGGCTGCTCTACAGGCCTTGCCTTGGAACAGAAGCTTAAAGAAGGCAGGGATGACAATTTAGTATACATTTTTCAAGATTATGGAATAAAATGACCTTAAAATGACAAAACTTTTGAAAATAACGACAGATTAGACTGAAAATTGGCAAAAATACCTAAAATGTTGGTACCAATGACCACGCGAAGTTTAAAGTTGATCGGTCAATCTGTTCTAGTTTAAATGTCAAAAATCACATGAAAAATGGTTTTAAATTTGAACCAATAGGAGAATTTGGCTGAAACTTTTTATGATTGGGTACAATGTTGGTTGCAATGTTTTTGCTAAATTTCAAATTGATTGAAGCAACCAATCGAAAGATAATTTTTTTTAAATTTGAACCAATCACGGGAGCCCGTTTAAAAACGATCCCAGGGACCGCATAGAGTACGATAGTATGTGTACAAAATTTCAGATCGATTGCTTGAGCGGTTTGACCTGGGCTGTGACCACAAAAAAAAATACAAACAAAAAAACAAACAAACAAACAAACACACAGAGAAAGTGCCATAAGAGTACCGTGGTGACGCTCGCTACGCTCGCTCAATAATTAATAAAACAATCCAGAAAGCGGTGGAATTTCCTGACACATTCCATCAATAGACAACATCATAAATTATCTAGTTAGCTCTGCTTTTCAAAAATTTTCATATGCAGTACCGTGATCCAAGTATCTATTATGGTTATGATCCATTGTTGAAAAACCATAATAGATACTTAGATCACGCTACTGCATATGAAATTTTTTGAAAAGCAGAGCTAACTAGATAATTTATGATGTTGTCTATTCTGACAGTTCCAAACATGGAAAATGTCATTAAGTGCATAAGTTATCTATTGATTGGGCTGAAAATTTGTAAAATAATAGAAAATAGTAGTCTTAATGTCCATGCAAAATATGAACTTTTTTTTTTTTTGTCTGGGGCTTAACGTCGCACTGTTCTGCAGCGAGGCTAATGGCGACGGATGGATGATTATGATGATGATTGGGAGATGATGGTGAAGAGTAGGTAAGGATGGAAGGTGGGAAGGAGGCGGTCGTGGCCTATTAGTTGGGTACCTTCCCAGCATTTGCCTGAAGACTGAGGGAAAACCACGAAAAAACCCCAGTCAGGAAGGACGGCCGCGGGAATCGAACCCGGGCCTCCGGAATACAAGCTGAGAGCGTTAACCACTCACCCAACCTGTTCCGTAATATGAACTTAATCGGAACATTTTGATTTTCGACCAATCGGAAGATATTTTTATTTTTGAACCAATCAAATGACAGCTCCCAAAAACTATACACGATTAAGTTAGAATGATTTAAGTATGTGTGCAAAATTTCAGCTTGATCGGAAAAAAATTGTGACCTGTGGCGTCGGGCCAAACACAAAAAAAACACACACAAAAAAAAAAAAAAAAAAAACAGAGAAAGTGTCCAAAAGTGCAGAATGGAGACGCTCGCTACGCTCGCTCAATAAAACGGCCATTATCAAAAGTAGCATGATTCATCGATAATGACTCTAATAGAGGAAAATGTACTTGTTAATCTTTCTAATTTTAGTAAAGAAAAATGTATTTTAAAAAACGCTGCGCCAGGGCCATTTTTTAAGTAATTCTTGGTGTTCCTATTTTTTCCCCAAAGATACAATTAAATAAAAAGTGACCTGGATGCATTTTTTACACGGAGTGTTTTTTGTTTTTAATTTGAACCATCTCTAGGTCGTCAGCGACATCTACACTGCAACACTCGCGAGCGACGCAAAGCAAGGAACCGTCGGCTCATTGAATCTGAACACCGCCCAATGGCAGCTCGTGGACGTCAACACCACGTTCAGATGCGCTCTCTGTGAGATGACACTTCGCCATGACGTCACAGTGTCTGTCTATCCGCCCATGCCGGCTGTCAACAACAGCGCCAATGTGTTCGATGTCGCAGTGCAACTTCCCAACAACAAGTCAACAACCAAGAAGGTAATTACCACGTTCAGATGCGCTCTCTGTGAGATGACACTTCGCCATGACGTCACAGTGTCTGTCTATCCGCCCATGCCGGCTGTCAACAACAGCGCCAATGTGTTCGATGTCGCAGTGCAACTTCCCAACAACAAGTCAACAACCAAGAAGGTAATTACCACGTTCAGATGCGCTCTCTGTGAGATGACACTTCGCCATGACGTCACAGTGTCTGTCTATCCGCCCATGCCGGCTGTCGACAACAGCGCCAATGTGTTCGATGTCGCAGTGCAACTTCCCAACAACAAGTCAACAACCAAGAAGGTAATTACCACGTTCAGATGCGCTCTCTGTTAGATGACACTTCGCCATGACGTCACAGTGTCTGTCTATCCGCCCATGCCGGCTGTCAACAACAGCGCCAATGTGTTCGATGTCGCAGTGCAACTTCCCAACAACAAGTCAACAACCAAGAAGGTAATTACCACGTTCAGATGCGCTCTCTGTGAGATGACACTTCGCCATGACGTCACAGTGTCTGTCTATCCGCCCATGCCGGCTGTCAACAACAGCGCCAATGTGTTCGATGTCGCAGTGCAACTTCCCAACAACAAGTCAACAACCAAGAAGGTAATTACCACGTTCAGATGCGCTCTCTGTGAGATGACACTTCGCCATGACGTCACAGTGTCTGTCTATCCGCCCATGCCGGCTGTCAACAACAGCGCCAATGTGTTCGATGTCGCAGTGCAACTTCCCAACAACAAGTCAACAACCAAGAAGGTAATTACCACGTTCAGATGCGCTCTCTGTGAGATGACACTTCGCCATGACGTCACAGTGTCTGTCTATCCGCCCATGCCGGCTGTCGACAACAGCGCCAATGTGTTCGATGTCGCAGTGCAACTTCCCAACAACAAGTCAACAACCAAGAAGGTAATTACCACGTTCAGATGCGCTCTCTGTTAGATGACACTTCGCCATGACGTCACAGTGTCTGTCTATCCGCCCATGCCGGCTGTCAACAACAGCGCCAATGTGTTCGATGTCGCAGTGCAACTTCCCAACAACAAGTCAACAACCAAGAAGGTAATTACCACGTTCAGATGCGCTCTCTGTGAGATGACACTTCGCCATGACGTCACAGTGTCTGTCTATCCGCCCATGCCGGCTGTCAACAACAGCGCCAATGTGTTCGATGTCGCAGTGCAACTTCCCAACAACAAGTCAACAACCAAGAAGGTAATTACCACGTTCAGATGCGCTCTCTGTGAGATGACACTTCGCCATGACGTCACAGTGTCTGTCTATCCGCCCATGCCGGCTGTCAACAACAGCGCCAATGTGTTCGATGTCGCAGTGCAACTTCCCAACAACAAGTCAACAACCAAGAAGGTAATTACCACGTTCAGATGCGCTCTCTGTGAGATGACACTTCGCCATGACGTCACAGTGTCTGTCTATCCGCCCATGCCGGCTGTCGACAACAGCGCCAATGTGTTCGATGTCGCAGTGCAACTTCCCAACAACAAGTCAACAACCAAGAAGGTAATTACCACGTTCAGATGCGCTCTCTGTTAGATGACACTTCGCCATGACGTCACAGTGTCTGTCTATCCGCCCATGCCGGCTGTCAACAACAGCGCCAATGTGTTCGATGTCGCAGTGCAACTTCCCAACAACAAGTCAACAACCAAGAAGGTAATTACCACGTTCAGATGCGCTCTCTGTGAGATGACACTTCGCCATGACGTCACAGTGTCTGTCTATCCGCCCATGCCGGCTGTCAACAACAGCGCCAATGTGTTCGATGTCGCAGTGCAACTTCCCAACAACAAGTCAACAACCAAGAAGGTAATTACCACGTTCAGATGCGCTCTCTGTGAGATGACACTTCGCCATGACGTCACAGTGTCTGTCTATCCGCCCATGCCGGCTGTCGACAACAGCGCCAATGTGTTCGATGTCGCAGTGCAACTTCCCAACAACAAGTCATCAACCAAGAAGGTAATTACCACGTTCAGATGCGCTCTCTGTGAGATGACACTTCGCCATGACGTCACAGTGTCTGTCTATCCGCCCATGCCGGCTGTCGACAACAGCGCCAATGTGTTCGATGTCGCAGTGCAACTTCCCAACAACAAGTCAACAACCAAGAAGGTAATTAACACGTTCAGATGCGCTCTCTGTGAGATGACACTTCGCCATGACGTCACAGTGTCTGTCTATCCCCCCATGCCGGCTGTCAACAACAGCGCCAATGTGTTCGATGTCGCAGTGCAACTTCCCAACAACAAGTCAACAACCAAGAAGATAATTACCACGTTCAGATGCGCTCTCTGTGAGATGACACTTCGCCATGACGTCACAGTGTCTGTCTATCCGCCCATGCCGGCTGTCAACAACAGCGCCAATGTGTTCGATGTCGCAGTGCAACTTCCCAACAACAAGTCAACAACCAAGAAGGTAATTACCACGTTGAGATGCGCTCTCTGTGAGATGACACTTCGCCATGACGTCACAGTGTCTGTCTATCCGCCCATGCCGGCTGTCGACAACAGCGCCAATGTGTTCGATGTCGCCGTGCAACTTCCTAACAACAAGTCAACAACCAAGAAGGTAATTACCACGTTCAGAGCGCTCTCTGTGAGATGACACTTCGCCATGACGTCACAGTGTCTGTCTATCCGCCCATGCCGGCTGTCGACAACAGCGCCAATGTGTTCGATGTCGCAGTGCAACTTCCCAACAACAAGTCAACAACCAAGAAGGTAATAACCACGTTCAGATGCGCTCTCTGTGAGATGACACTTCGCCATGACGTCACAGTGTCTGTCTATCCGCCCATGCCGGCTGTCAACAACAGCGCCAATGTGTTCGATGTCGCAGTGCAACTTCCCAACAACAAGTCAACAACCAAGAAGGTAATTACCACGTTGAGATGCGCTCTCTGTGAGATGACACTTCGCCATGACGTCACAGTGTCTGTCTATCCGCCCATGCCGGCTGTCGACAACAGCGCCAATGTGTTCGATGTCGCCGTGCAACTTCCTAACAACAAGTCAACAACCAAGAAGGTAATTACCACGTTCAGAGCGCTCTCTGTGAGATGACACTTCGCCATGACGTCACAGTGTCTGTCTATCCGCCCATGCCGGCTGTCAACAACAGCGCCAATGTGTTCGATGTCGCAGTGCAACTTCCCAACAACAAGTCAACAACCAAGAAGGTAATTACCACGTTGAGATGCGCTCTCTGTGAGATGACACTTCGCCATGACGTCACAGTGTCTGTCTATCCGCCCATGCCGGCTGTCGACAACAGCGCCAATGTGTTCGATGTCGCCGTGCAACTTCCTAACAACAAGTCAACAACCAAGAAGGTAATTACCACGTTCAGAGCGCTCTCTGTGAGATGACACTTCGCCATGACGTCACAGTGTCTGTCTATCCGACCATGCCGGCTGTCAACAACAGCGCCAATGTGTTCGATGTCGCAGTGCAACTTCCCAACAACAAGTCAACAACCAAGAAGGTAATTACCACGTTCAGATGCGCTCTCTGTGAGATGACACTTCGCCATGACGTCACAGTGTCTGTCTATCCCCCCATGCCGGCTGTCAACAACAGCGCCAATGTGTTCGATGTCGCAGTGCAACTTCCCAACAACAAGTCAACAACCAAGAAGGTAATTACCACGTTCAGATGCGCTCTCTGTGAGATGACACTTCGCCATGACGTCACAGTGTCTGTCTATCCCCCCATGCCGGCTGTCAACAACAGCGCCAATGTGTTCGATGTCGCAGTGCAACTTCCCAACAACAAGTCAACAACCAAGAAGGTAATTACCACGTTCAGATGCGCTCTCTGTGAGATGACACTTCGCCATGACGTCACAGTGTCTGTCTATCCGCCCATGCCGGATGTCAACAACAGCGCCAATGTGTTCGATGTCGCAGTGCAACTTCCCAACAACAAGTCAACAACCAAGAAGGTAATTACCACGTTCAGATGCGCTCTCTGTGAGATGACACTTCGCCATGACGTCACAGTGTCTGTCTATCCGCCCATGCCGGCTGTCAACAACAGCGCCAATGTGTTTGATGTCGCAGTGCAACTTCCGAACAACAAGTCAACCACCAAGAAGGTAATAACCACGTTCAGATGCGCTCTCTGTGAGATGACACTTGGCCATGACGTCACAGTGTCAGTCTATCCGCCCATGCCGGCTGTCAACAACAGCGCCAATGTGTTCGATGTCGCAGTGCAACTTCCCAACAACAAGTCAACAACCAAGAAGGTAATTACCACGTTCAGATGCGCTCTCTGTGAGATGACACTTCGCCATGACGTCACAGTGTCTGTCTATCCGACCATGCCGGCTGTCAACAACAGCGCCAATGTGTTCGATGTCGCAGTGCAACTTCCCAACAACAAGTCAACAACCAAGAAGGTAATTACCACGTTCAGATGCGCTCTCTGTGAGATGACACTTCGCCATGACGTCACAGTGTCTGTCTATCCGCCCATGCCGGCTGTCAACAACAGCGCCAATGTGTTCGATGTCGCAGTGCAACTTCCCAACAACAAGTCAACAACCAAGAAGGTAATTACCACGTTCAGATGCGCTCTCTGTGAGATGACACTTCGCCATGACGTCACAGTGTCTGTCTATCCCCCCATGCCGGCTGTACTTGATTAGACGTTAGAATTAGCTTTGTTTTCGCTGAAGGTTGAAAGTGGAGGCTAATCAGCTAGCAACTAATTACTTGGCCATGTCACGTGACTCGATGTCATGTATAGGCTTTGTGATGTCAAGCCATAGAACAAAGAATGTATTGGACTTTTAAAAAGATAAATTAAACCATAATTCAAATATCTAGCGGTTATGTTACAAAGAAACGTTTAACTGACTATGTTATGAATGCTCGTTTGTTAACAATTACATTGGTAAAAGTTATTGATAAAAATCGATTTAAAAACTCTTCAAGGTCAAACTCACTACCCAGCCGTCTGAAGTGGCTCCATCACGTATCGCTTATTTTCTGGAATTACCTCTCCGTATTCAGATCGAGTCGGTTGTCTCCAAGAAGCTCTCCGTGGACAAGGACTACATCCTGACGACCTACCGCGACGCCGACGTCCTGCATCTGCAGATCGACGCCAGCAGCTACATGTATGACGACAGCATCATGACGTCATTGACAAGCTTCACTGACGTCATCCAGCTGGAGGGCGGCGCCAAAGTGATCGACATCCAAGTGATTGACCATTGTCCAGAGATCAGCCACACCGTAGCGGGGGAGAGTTCAGTCATGTGGCCGGCTACTGGAGCAAGTGAGATGAACAAGGAGCTGTTCGAGAACTTTTCAGTTTCCAATATTAGTCCAGTAATTGTGTGATTATACCCACCACTAATTGCAACAGAAGGTTTTAATACATGAATCGATTCAGAAAAATGTCCTCTACAACATATCCAAAATCGCCCAAAATCGCTGTACGGAAAAAGGGTTTTAATGACTTTTTAAGTTAATTTCCCATGTTAATTCCATCTTGCAATAAAAACTTTTTTCATGTAACTCCTTTTCATGCGTTTTCCTCTAAATCTCATCGTTTGGGAAATATAGTCCATTGAAGAGTCATGTTTTCGAAGATTTAAATCACTTTGAGTGTAATTTGACGTTTTGCGAGGTCCATATTTCCCAAACGATGAGATTTAGAAGAAAACGCTCAGAGAGCTATTTGTATTCATTTAGGATGGTGAACAATTCTGCCAAGTTTCGTCAAAATCGGAGTTACATGAAAGAAAGTTTTTTTGCAAGATGGAATTAACATGGGAAATTAACTTAAAAAGTATTTAAAACCCTTTTTCCGTACAGCGATTTCGGTCGATTTGGATATGTTGTAGAGGACACTTTTCTGAATCGAACGGTACCAAAAACGCTTCTGTTGCAATTAGTGGAGGGTTATGCTGATTTTGTCACTAGAATTACTGGACTATATCTATCAGAATGGAATTGAGAAAACGATATAGAATAAACCTCCTGCAACAATTAAGAGTCCTGGGGACCGCTATGAAAACTGACGGATTGTGTTAAATTTTCCCAAAATACCTAAGTCTCCCCAAGGCTAAATATTTACTCCACTGTTATGCAACTTTGGTTAAGTTTTGATACCTAATTTCTCGCGATACTATTGATACAATTTAAGAAATATTCAAAGAAAAAAGTTTTATTTTCACATATTTCATGAAAAAATATGGAAAAAAAACCTTTTTTTGTTTCAAGTATTTCTTAAAATTTCTCAATTGTATTACGAGAAAATTGGTATAAAAACTACCTCCCAAAGTTGCATAACAGTGGAGTAAATCTGAGGTAATCGGAGTGGAGTAAATAATTAGCCTTGGGGAGACTTTGGTATTTTTGGAAAATTTGACCCAACCGTCAGTTCCATAGCACACGTACGTCATACTTCAGTATGCACTGGCATTCATGAAAACGAAGGAGAGTGCCATTTTATTTGACAGGAAAATATGGGTTCACTTTCGTTTGAATAACTTCCTAATTACCCTAGCTACATTCATTCGGTCTGGACTGTAGTGTTCACAAAAGATCGCTCTCAATGTTTCATGACACTTTAATAATGAAAAACGCTTTATGAACTAAAAAGTCGGTGCGAACTACGGCAAAACTGCGACCACGAGACGCATTTCTATACGAATACGAATTCAACAATACGTAATTCAACAAAATAATTCAACAAAAATTATAAATAGAATTAGAATTAGAAAATTTTAAATTATAATTTTCAAAGAAATCTGTAGGTAGGAAAGCAGCTTATGTGTTTCAACACATTTGAAAATATCAGTATGGCTTTTTTCTGTATGGTTGCAATGTTAAATTGAAAGAATAACTGATACTTAGGAGTGAAGTATCTCGAATAACTCGAAAATAAGTTCGCAGCTTGATTTCGTTTGTACGGTTGCGCGTATCGGTGCTCGCTCATCAACGCGGTTCACATAGACGTTAACTCATGTTTCTGTGTCACTTCTATCTTTCCAGATTGCGTGGCTACAGAAGTGACCGACAACATCACATCTGCACGGGAATGCCACTGGGAAGGACACAAGTCTGTGTGGACTGAAACTAAAAGATGGCGGCTTGACTCCTGCTATTTGCACACGGACAAGATGGACTTCAGAGCTTTGGCCTTGGAACGGCAGGAGAGAATCAACCAGGCAGTGTTTGAGTCGGCAACGGTACAGTTTGTGTTTCCTATGTTTGAACTCTCACCAGATGGAGCCACCGTCACTTACTCTGTTAGGCCGAGAAAGACGTCATTGCAAGGTGAGCGCGCAATGAAGTCTTTCTCGGCCTAGCAGAAAAACTGCGATATATCAGCGCATTCTGGCGAGAGTTCAAACAGAGGAAAAACGAACTGTATATATCTTTTTACATTATTTTTACTAGGAAAGCGCTGAGTGTAACGCGTTGATGAGCGAGCACCGGTACGTGAAAATTCTCGAACCGGAATTCCGTACCATTAACGCACAGAAAACATATACCTATATCCATATTGAATTGAAATATGAGCCACTCAATCAACTTAAATGTATTTGTTTTTAATTGAAACTTGAGTAACACTCGGGTACATAAAGCGCAATCAGATTTAGTTGCAGTGGAAAATTCCCATTCATTTCGATATCTCATTTCTGACTGATATTAAAAATTTCAATAAGTGCATACCTACTTTCTTCCGAGTGATTGGGCTGAAAATTTGTAAAATAAGAGACATTAATGTGGGTCTTAATGACCATGCAAAATATGAGTTTGATCAGATTTAACGAAGACCATTTTCATTTTTCAACCAATCAGCAGATATTATTTTAATAAAAAAAAGAATGGGTCTGTAATCAGAAAAAATTGTGGTCTTCACATGTGTGCAAAATTTCTGATCAATCGGTGAAACGGTGCGACCTTTTATCGGGTAGTAGCAGTAAAAATGTTTAAAAAATAAACAGAGGTTCATGTCAGAAGAGTCAAAAGGAGTCGCACGCTCAATCATTGCATTCCATCATAATTTGTTAAAATAATTAAATTTTCAGTTAGCGAAGCTGCAACGCCAAAGATAATATGAGAAACTATTGTTTTAACTAAGATATGGACCTCGCAAAACGCCAAGGAGGTCATTTGGAGTTACCATGGTAATACTTTTGTTTTTCATATAAGGCAACGCCACCTTCATTGGTCAATTGTTTCTCCTTTTTCACTGCCCTATGGAAACACCAAAAAAGCAAATCTATAAAAAATTTCCTGCCAGAAGTGGCTCCATCACGTATCGCTTATTTGTTCGATACTTTAGTCCAGTAATTGTGTGATTATACCCACCACTAATTGCAACAGAAGGTTTCAATACATGAATCGATTCAGAAAAATGCCCTCTACAACATATTATCCAAAATCGCCCAAAATCGCTGTACGGAAAAAAGGTTTTAATTACTTTGTTAATTTCCCATGTTTATTCCATCTTGAAAAAAACTTTCTTTCATGTAACTCCGATTTTGACGAAACTTGGCAGAATTGTTTAACATCCTAAATAAACACAAATAGCTCTCTCAGCATTTTCCTCTAAATCTCATCGTTTGGGAAATATGGACCTCGCAAAACGTCAAATGACACTCAGTGACCTAAATCGACGAAAAATGACTTTTCAATAGTGCTGATTTTTTCACTGGAATTACTGGACTTACTTGTTGCTTCTAGATCGGGGCATGCATCTTTGAGATGATGAGCAGACAAC
Organism: Leuctra nigra; assembly: GCA_934045905.1. Taxonomy (NCBI): domain Eukaryota; kingdom Metazoa; phylum Arthropoda; class Insecta; order Plecoptera; family Leuctridae; genus Leuctra; species Leuctra nigra. The sequence goes on along the minus strand of OW203772.1, from coordinate 25,205,906 downwards.
CGAACAGCACGGAACTCGCCGCCTTCGTCAACTTGTACGACAGATTGCAGGCAATCGGTTCCCTGGTGCCAGCTGACGTATTGAGTAGATTCTCGCTAGTGGAAGGCTTCAGGCACGTCGTTCTCCCAATGTTGGTGAGTTCTTTCTTCAGTCAGGGGCGGATTACCCATTAGGCTAGTTAGGCTATAGCCTAGGGGCGCAAGCTTCCAGGGGGCATTTTTTTTGTTGTAATTTGCATATCACAAATTTTAAATTTCTTTGAAATGGATGCCAAAATAGCTTCAAAATTGATTATTTTGCATCAAAAACACAAAAAAATTCCCTGCGCGGCCAATGAGGATTCCATATACAAATAAATAGTTAGAGATTATATTACATTTGTCTAAAGTTTCCCCAAGAATATTGCATTACACACTATAAATTTCTTTGAAATGGATGCCAAAATAGCTTCAAATTCGATTCTTTTGTATCAAAAACTCAAAAAATTCCCTGCGGGGCCAATAGGGATTCTATAAAAGCAATAGTTACAGATTATATATCTGTATATCCGTAGGGATTTTCTAGATCCCGGTTTTCATTTTAGAATTTTAGGGGGGGGGGGGGGGGGGGGGGGGCGCCACGCTTAAATTAGCCTAGGGGCGCCAAAATCATTAATCCGCCCCTGTCTTCAGTCGATGGGAAACAGATTTCACTAGGAAAACGCTCAGTGTAACGCGTTGATGAGCGAGCCTTCGTACTGCATCCGATTTGATATGCGTTTGCAAGTATCAGCTGCTCTACAAGTCTTGGGACTGAAGCATCAAGAAGGCGGGGATTAAATTAAGTATATATTTTTCAAATATTTTAAGATTATAGAATAATAGTAATGTCCTAAAAATGACTATAATGTTTGAAAATAAAGACAGATTAGTCTGAAAATAAGCACAAATACCTATATAATCTTGGTCCCCATGGCTATGCAAAGTTTTAAGTTGATCGGTGAAACGGTTCTAATGTTAATTTCAAAAATTACAGGAAATATGGTTTTAAATTTTAACCAAAAATAGGATTTGGCTGAAACGTTGTAAGATAGGGGACAATGTTAGGTTACATGGTTACATGGTAGATCAACAATGAACAGTATAGTGCTCGTAATTCTGTTGAATGTCGCCTTTTTGTGTCAAAAACAAATAAAGATAAATTGAATTGAATGAATTGAATGAATTGAAAATTGAATTGAATTGAATGAATGACTTGCCTCAATTTCAAATTGATCGTACCAACCAATCGAAAGATATTTTTTTTGAAATTTGAACCAATCAGCGAATTAAAAAAAAATAAGGTCTGCAACGCCTAGAAATGGTCCTTACATGTGTGCAAAATTTCAGTTTGATTCAAGAAAAACTGTGACCTAGTGTATAGACAAGGTAAAAGAAAAAATAAATAAAAACAAAAGTCATTATTTACTCCACTGTTTTTCATCTTTTGGAGGTAGTTTTTGGTATCTACTTTCTGAGTCTCTTATTGAGAAACTTTAAGAAATACTTGAAATAAGTACAAAAAGTATTTTTCTCATATTTTTCATGAAAATATATAAAAAATATAACTAATGTATTTCTTACATTTTCTCAATAGGATTCCCAAAAAATGGGCATCAAAACTACACCTCCAACATTGCAGTCAAGTAAATAATGAGCCTTGGATATATCCGCATGCGGGAAACTCACGATACTTGATGAAATCCATGTTTTAAATGAAGCACAAAAAGGCGGCCCTTACTTTTTTCTAAACGGCTTTACCGATTGTCTTCAAATTTTCACAGGTTATAGATAAAGTGAAGATCTGTATCTCTTGGCACCAAAGTTTTATTTTTTGTTTAGTTATTTCAGGGCAGAGGTGCCAAAAAGACTCATATATTGCCCATGTTAGCACTTCCTCAAAACGAGAAAAAACATTTTTTATTATTTTTTTCGATCACTAGAGACACAGATTTACTCTTTGTCTCTATGCTGTTAAATTTTGAAAACAATCAGTCAAGCCGTTAAGAAAAAAGTAGGGACCGCCTTTTTGTGTTTTTTTGTGGTTTTCAATATTTGAACTAAAATAACTTACTTCACAGCAGTATATGCAACATGCAACACACGATTAAATGTCACAAATGTCACGTACAACCAAGATCTAATGGATTTTTTTTTTACATCGAAATCGAAATTTTCTGCGAGTCCTGTCGACTCTTAAAACACCTTATTTGGTGTTTACAGATAATCGAAGAATCATACGATACTGCAGGTACGCCGCGCCTTGCCATGTGTGTGGCGGACATGATCGGAACTAACCCCATCATCGGGTACAGCCTGACGATCACCGAGACTGGAGGCAATCTCACCATGGTGCCGATCAGACTCCAGGACCAGAACTACGTAACCAATGAGACGCAGTTCACTGTCACAATCACAAGTCCCTTGACAGTGGGATTCAACCACATTTCAGGATACTTCAACCTCGAGGACAGCCTATGTCGCAAGTCAAGGATCAACCTGTGAGTAGGTAGTAGTGAGTTTGACCTCGAAGAGGTTTTTAATCGATTTTTATTAATATCTTTTACAACTGTAAACTAGGAAACAAGGCAAACTTGTTGTTAACTAGGAAAACGCTCAGTGTAAAGCGTTGATCCATTCCAACAAATGTTAAGAGATTATAATTAAAAGATATTTTACTTCGGAAGTTATTAAAATTAATTTAACATTTACAATTTATGGTGAATTTGTTTACATAACTATGAGAATGTAGGTTTCTGTGGAAAACTTCCATGGAGTCAGGATGAAACGAAGGGATGTGCGTTGTGAAAAATATCCGACCGAACCGGGGCTCGAACCCGGGACCTCTCACTTGCCGGGCGAGAGCTCTACCAACTGAGCTACCCGATCGGACGGACGGATATTTGACACAACGCACTGATGAGGGTTAGATATCTCCGAGGAGAATGGAATGAAGATAATGATTGGACATTACAAGCTATCAGACCATCGGTAACGATACTGTCACCATGTCTCTTTGCACTTGCGTGCGCAACCCTCTTTTACTCGACTTAACGAGTTGCTTTTCAGCTCGAATGATGAGAATGTAGGTTTCTGTGGAAAACTTCCATGGAGTCAGGATGAAACGAAGGGATGTGCGTTGTGAAAAATATCCGACCGAACCGGGGCTCAAACCCGGGACCTCTCACTTGCCGGGCGAGAGCTCTACCAACTGAGCTACCCGATCGGACGGACGGATATTTGACACAACGCACTGATGAGGGTTAGATATCTCCTAGGAGAATGGAATGAAGGTAATGATTGGACATTACAAGCTATCAGACCATCGGTAACGATACTGTCACCATGTCTCTTTGCACTTGCGTGCGCACCCTCTTTTACTCGACTTAACGAGTTGCTTTTCAGCTCGAATGATGAGAATGTAGGTTTCTGTGGAAAACTTCCATGGAGTCAGGATGATACGAAGATATTTTTCACAACGCACAGGATGATATTTTTCACAACGCACATCCCTTCGTATCATCCTGACTCCATGGAAGTTTTCCACAGAAACCTACATTCTCATCATTCGAGCTGAAAAGCAACTCGTTAAGTCGAGTAAAAGAGGGTGCGCACGCAAGTGCAAAGAGACATGGTAACAGTATCGTTACCGATGGTCTGATAGCTTGTAATGTCCAATCATTACCTTCATTCCATTCTCCTAGGAGATCTCTAACCCTCATCAGTGCGTTGTGTCAAATATCCGCCCGTCCGATCGGGTAGCTCAGTTGGTAGAGCTCTCGCCCGGCAAGTGAGAGGTCCCGGGTTCGAGCCCCGGTTCGGTCGGATATTTGTTACAACGCACATCCCTTCGTATCATCCTGACTCCATGGAAGTTTTCCACAGAAACCTACATTTTCTCATCATTCGAGCTGAAAAGCAACTCGTTAAGTCGAGTAAAAGAGGGTGCGCACGCAAGTGCAAAGAGACATGGTGACAGTATCGTTACCGATGGTTTGATAGCTTGTAATGTCCAATCATTATCTTCATTCCATTCTCCTCGGAGAGCTCTAACCCTCATCAGTGCGTTGTGTCAAATATCCGTCCGTCCGATCGGGTAGCTCAGTTGGTAGAGCTCTCGCCCGGCAAGTGAGAGGTCCCGGGTTCGAGCCCCGGTTCGGTCGGATATTTTTCACAACGCACATCCCTTCGTAACTTACATAACTATGTTATGCTCATTCAAAAGCTGCTCGAAAGTGTTCTTCGAGTTTTGATTTGAATTCTTGCACCAAACTGTTCCGTTGACCTAACACCGCCCACTTCCGGTGTGATCTGATGTTTAGAACAGCCGCCGAACAAACCTACTCACTCCGATTCTTTCCAGTTACTCGACCGTGAACCCGGTGTTGTTCGTGGGCCTGTCCGTGGCGCCCAAGATCGTCAACAACACCAACCCCCTGAGCGAGAACTCCTACGTCCAGATCGGGTTCCCTCCCTTCACGGCGACCTCCAAGTACCCGCGTGAGTGTGCAGTCAGGTATCGGGAAGCCGACGATTGGGACCCGGACGGCTGCGAAATGCTCAAGGTATGACGAAAGAAGTTTCTCTTATCTTAATTATAAACACCCAACGGCTGGTGTATTGGATACCACGGTTCTCCTCAGATCACCGAGGGTGAGCAACATTGAGCTGGGTCAGTGTATGGATGAGTGACCATTCTACTCTGACCTGCCATTTGCTGCCGTTGGGCCAGAGAGTTTGGGGGTCAGTGTAACGACCTCACACACTAATTTCATTTGAGCGGTCACATGTATAGCTTTTGTACAAAAGCTAAAATTAAAGAGGAACCGTTTCGCTCATGATCGCTCATCAACGCGGTTCACTTGAGCGTTTTCCTAGGTGAACAATCATTAATTTTATAATTTACTCATCCAGGAAACTCTTGGCTCCCTGACTGTCTGCCAGTGCTCCATCGCCCTCAACGAATTTCTGGACGCAATGGGAGAATACATCATCTACGAGCCAGCTGCCACCTTCCTCAACTTGATCAAGGACAACAGCGTCTTGTACGCTCTCATGATAATTGAGATGATTGTCTCCTCATTCGGCATCTGCTGTGTCGTCATCACCGCGATCGTCTTCAAGAAGTGGCGCAAAGACGTTGGACATCAGATCCTGCTCCACATGATCCTGGCACTTCTTCTTAATCTGATCTTCGGTTTCTTCAACTACTTCGTACATTATGATTTGAAAAGTCGTTCTTGTCTTGCTGTTGGCGTCATACGACATTATTCTTACCTCGCCATGTTTGCTTGGCTATTTGTCATGTCAGGGTTACAGCTGAAACGTCTTCTCACTGTACTTGGATCGAAGGATACGGAACATCTCATTCTTAAGGTAGGAGCTTTCGCCTGGGGTTTGCCGCTGATTCCGATTATAGTCCTGACAGCTTGGAACACTAATTTCTACAGGACTGATTTGAGGAACCGAGGGTTTTGTTATCCAGAAGGTCTGGCCTTTGAGCTCACAGTACAACTCCCAGCTGCTATCGTTCTCATAGCGAACGTAGTCATCTTTGTTTTGATCACAGCTAGGATTTACAACTGCTTTGGTTGGGGTGTGATTGAAGGTATGGTTAGGCATGATGCGAGTTCCCGTAAGCAGCAACTCCGTAAGTTAGGAACCAGTCTCTTCATCTTCTTCCTATTTGGACTGACTTGGACGTTCCATCTGCTATCCGAGGAGAACATAATCAACAACAAGTTCATCTTCGAGTACTTGTTCATGATCACGGCCACGACTCATGTCTTCATGTTGGCGTTGTTCTTCATTCTTCTGGACAAGGAGACGCGGGGCATGTGGGAGTTGGCGGCGGCTGATCGCATTCCCTGGTGCGATGACAGGCTCAAGGAGAAGCAGAAGAAGAGGAAGGCCAAGTTAGCCAAGAAGTTAATGGCGCAGAGAGCAGCGAAGAATGTCCAAACTCAGAGCGCTGTTGATGAAACTACACTTTAGAGACACTGATCGTCATTTCACTCTTAGACTTGTGTCGTGTAGTTCAACATTCAACCTACGAGGCGCTAGTGTCACTGACCAAGATAGCCAAGAAGAAGATAGCCTTCCCTTCCCTACATGGAAATTTCATGCTTGTTCTGAAGAATTTGTCAAATTTAAGACCCCCTTCAAAGTGAAAGTTGTCATATTTATGGATGTTTTACATGATCAAGGAAATCTTCCGCGAAAATTGAGATAATTTAATTATCTTTGCGTCAGAATAAGGTTGAAAGATCGACGAATCTATCTACGTTATTGTTTTAATCGAATAATTATTATTTGCTTACCCCCAAATTTACAAACAACCCTTACATTTTAGAAAAACTGGGTTTTTTAGTGATTTATTGCGTCTCTCACAGAACGAGTATCAACATTTCGCAAACGGTGGCCTCAAGATACATCTTTTGGGAATCTACATAAAAAAAATCAGGTCAATCGGAGACATATTGACCGGACAATATTTGATTAAGTATTCGATTATCTTGGGCAATTCTGACGAACTGGAAGGAAGCTATATTACACTGATAGCTAAATTTTTGACTTGCTCTCTCGGTGAAAAACCCAAGGTAAACATCACTGATTCTTTGACGCTTGATGTCTTCTTACAAGCATTTGCAATGGGACACAAGCATACTTTCGCACGCATTTTAATTCGCATGGAATACTACCGCATCATCGCATGTTAGGTACTTTTAAGTCACTTTCTTTCTTTCATTTGTTTGTTAAATAAATCACTGCATTACATACCTTATACGAGGGATACCATTAAAAATTCCCAATTCTGATGGAATTCGGTTCCGATCCATGCTATGTTAATCCTTATGGCTGTGAGCGATTTTTTGTGGCGCCAAAAACTCCCTCTTAAAAAATGAAGAAATAAAGAAAAATAATAATTACCTTTTCGCTCGAATCGCCATAAAGTGTAGGAAAACTTCGAAGACAATTAGGCGTGTGCATTTGTGTTGTTATACTTTGTGAAAATGTGTTAAAGTCTGTTTATTTGTGTTAAATCGTGTATAAGTTGAATTCTGTTTATTTTATGTTGAATAATTGTGTAGAAATGTTGAATTATATTTATTGGGTTGGGGTTGTGTAAAGTTGTGGTGAATTCTGTTTCTTTTTTTGTTGTATGGACCACTAGTCATTATCTTGCTATGTGACATCACGAATAAAACAGATGACAGAAGGATGTGGGTCGTGACCGTCAAGAAGGCTCTGACAGCAATGCTAAACATACTAGACCTACACTTCCCCCGGGTGGGGCGGGGGAAGTGTAGGTCTAGTCTCTTTACCCAACACGTTTGATTGGTTCTCTCTCCCACTCTGGACCGTGCTGCTCTAGTGTGAGTAAAGAGAACTATTATGCTCCTCCCATCACCATTGGTCCATTGTGTAGAAGTTGAAATATGTTTATATGTGTTGAATGATTTATTTGTGTTGAATTATCTATAAATGTATTGTATTTTGAAATGTGTAGTGTCCCCATTCTTTCCTCATTTGCATGTTATATTAGAAGAGAAACAGCCATTATCTCAATTTCGTGTCAAGGTTTCCTGAGACCTTCAAGGTCAACAAATATATCATATAATATATCCTGTTATCAGTCTCTAGACGGCGCGGGTTGTGGAGGCCTGGGGGGCTATTTTCGAGATCGTTCGAGTCAAATATCATACGGATTCACGGCCGCCTGACGTCAGACGAAACAAAACAATAAACTGATTTGGCTTATTGGATACTATTTCCTTCGGACGGACGTCATTTTGACGTCACGCTCGATTATGCGAGAGCTCGAACGATCTCGAAAATAGGTCCCCTGTGCTGTAAATGTTACACCGTCCTTCGGATGGGATGGGACGTTAAGCCGTTGGTCCCCTTGGTATCTTTCGTCAGGAGTAGGCTACATGCCGGTACCGGGTTTCCTCACCTCCCTTCTCTATATTACATTCTCACTTGTGGGGCCTCGTAATAATATTATAATATTACACGTCTTAAGACAACATGTTCTAAGGGATTTATAATCCGTGATTTTTTATTATAACTGTGAAAGACATAAAATCATATTTCACGATTATGGACAGCCCTCCTTAAAAGTTGCAAGTATCATATTGAGCCATATATTGGGACTATCGGCCATCATTTGCGGTTGGAATCATTTTATCTGCATCCATTCACCCCTAAAACTTTGCACCCCAACCACCTCAAAACGGGGGGGGGGGGGGGGGGGGGTGATGATATTTCAGTCATCCACGGGCCATAGAATAGTTTATTTTTCTGGACATGTGTGCCCATTTTGCTGCTTTTATCCCAAAATGCTCGGTTTTGCAATAATAATGAGCTAATGAAAATGTTTGGCATTGAAAAACTTCAGCATTTATTCCCTCACAAACATTCATTTGTCTTGTGCTTGTTTTTGTTTTCGCAATGTACAATTTCAAGTCTCGGAGAACAACATCGAGTCAAAATGAAGTTAATTATAAATCTCTGTTTATTGAACTTGAACTTCGTTTAAATGAGGACTATAAAGATCATCGACAATGCTATTTTTTTAATGGCAGACTATAGTGTTCATTGTATTTTTACATGTTATTTATTTGTGTTTTGTATTTACAATATTTATACCTATTTAATTGACGATGCTCTATACAAATACCCTGTATATGTCTTTTGAGATTAATAAAAATACTATACTATACTATACTATATTTTCAGGGACAATTTTGAAAGTATATATATATCGAAGGGTTTCTTACCTCTATGTATATATCGTTCCAACTCTACACTAAGACTGTTGAAACCTCAACCGTCTTAAACCATGTTGTGATAGATAATTTTATTTGTATCTAGTTAAAATATCAGTTATCAGTTATCAGATATCAGTTAAAATAAAAAAGAAGACGATAGCCCTTGGAGTATGCTACAAACCCCCAACTGCTAACCAAATGTGTATACACTCCCTAGACGGAGTATTGTCAAACATGAGCATAGAGTCTGATAATATTATTCTTATGGGTGATTTCAATGTTAATCTTATCTCGAAAAACCCAGACTCAACCATTCTTCTCGACTACATGGACAGCTTTGCACTACAACAAGTCATCGAGGAACCAACCAGAATCGCTACAACATCGGCATCTACAACTTCCTCACTGATCGACCACATGTACATCAGAGATACCTCAACCGTTGTTGATACTGCAGTTATCGACACGTCTGATATACTCGACACTCGAGGACGCCGAATAACAGACCACAATCTCATTTCATGTACACTACGTTGCGCAAGACCAAAGAAGCTGGCTAAGACCTGGTCCTATAGAGATTTCTCTAAACTTGACCCGGACACCTTCTATGACCACGCATCCAACATCGCGTGGTCAGATATCCATCTTATTACATCATTAGATGAGAAGGTGGAACTTCTTAACCAAAATATTCTTACTTTGGTAAATACACATGTTCCCATGAAAATAGTCAAAGCAACCAAACCAAAAACTCCCTGGTTGACAGATTCTCTTCGACTAATGATGAAGAAGAGAGACAGTATCCTAGTCAAGTGGAGACGCAGCAAAGAGGTGGCCCATTGGAATACCTATAAGCAACTAAGGAACTTTATCACAGGCGCAGTACAACGCGAGAAAAAGGCCTATATTGCGGAGGAATTAAAAAAGTGCAAAGGCGACTCCAGGCTATTCTGGTCAAAGATTAAATCATGGGGAATGCACTCATCGAAGAACAGCAACGACAGCGCATTACCTGATCATTTATCCGACCCAGATAAGATCAACGACTATTACATCGAAGCAGTTGGTCACGAGTTAGTAAGCAGCGACGCACTGAACTACTATATCACAGGCACTAACACACCAGGAGTCACCGATTCAAAAGCGCTGATGTTCCGTCTCTCTACTGTGAGCGCTGAAGATGTTCAGAAGGCGCTTCAGGATATTAAATCCAAATCAGCTGGTATGGATGAGATTTCAGTAAAAATGTTGCAATTATGTCTACCACATTGCATTGACAGTATCACACACATTTGTAACGAATCCATGCTTAATAGCTCATTTCCCTCTCTGTGGAAGGAAGGCATCGTATTCCCACTGCCCAAAGTCACACAGCCTGAAACATTCAAGGACTTAAGGCCAATAACATTGTTGCCCATATTGTCGAAAGTCCTAGAGAAGTTGGTAGCCATTCAGCTCAAGGGCTACCTAGAACGTAACCAACTCCTGCCTGATTCACAGTCCGGCTTCAGGAAGAATCGGAGCACAGTGACAACTCTCCTAGATATCACAGACGATGCGCTTTCCGCAAGAGACTCTTCAAACGTTACGTCGCTTGTTTTGCTAGATTTCTCAAAGGCATTCGATACGCTAGATCACAAGTTACTACTGCACATCCTAGCGTACATGGGCTTCGATTCGAATACAGTGGACTGGTTTCGCAGTTACCTTTTGGATCGAGTTCAACGGGTGCGTGTCATCAAAAACGACACACACTTATTGTCCAACCCCCTGAAGCCAAAATCAGGCGTGCCACAAGGATCAGTGCTGGGGCCATTGTTGTTCACCATCTATACGGCTAAGTTGTGCGAAGTCGTCCAACACTGTAAAGTTCATACATATGCAGACGACACACAGGTGTATGCTTCATTCCCACCTGCAGATACTTTGAGCTTTGTGCAGAAGATTAATGAAGACCTTGAGAAGATCCGACTCTTTGCAACTGACCATGGCCTGGTGTTGAACCCAAGCAAATCCTCGTCGATGTTGCTGGGCTCTTCATTGCAGCGGAGTAGAGCGATACAACAGGGGTTCGAACTGTCTTTGAACAACTGTACATTACCTATTGTGGACGTCGCAAGAAACTTAGGTTTATGGCTCGATAGTGACATGAGATTCGAGGCTCATGTCAAGAAAATCTGCCAGAATGCTGTTGGGAAGCTTAAAGCCTTGTACAGATTCAAAGACCTCATATCAACACCAGCCAAGCTCCAGCTATCGGAAGCATTAATACTTTCGAAACTGAACTATTGTGATGTTATCTACGGTCCGAATATAACGAAATACACCTCAGCTAAACTCCAGAGGATACAAAACTGCTGTGTGCGCTTCGTTCTAAGTCTCCGTAGAAATGATTGGCAACATATTACACCGTTCATCAACAGCATGAGATGGCTGAAACTTGAGAACCGCAGAAAGCTTCATACCATCTGTTTAGTTCATAAGCTTAACAAATCCAAACAGCCAGCATACCTCAGCAGCAAACTAAACTACCGTAGAAATCTTCACGGCCGAAACCTGAGGCACAAAAGCACACTTAACATCAATCACCACAAAACAGCCAAGTATAAAGGATCATTCTCATATGTTGCAGCTACTTTATACAATTCATTACCGGACAGAATCAAGACAATCAACAACGACGTTAGTTTCAAGAAAGTAGCCAAAATGTTTCTCCTTGACCAACAAGGAGCCATCGTTCGCAGGGGATAATGCGGCAGAGAAGTGAAGACTGCAACGATTATGTCTATTTTCCATTTACGTATATTATATTATATTACATTATTCTATTCTTATTTTATTTGTTAATTTATTCATAAATTCACAAATCAAATTAATTTATCTTCATGCCCCTATATGATGTTACTTCATCTCAATGTATCACATAGTTTATTATTCCTCTTACATTATATTGTAATTTTAGCATGGTTATGTGGCAGAGCAGCCTCTGCAGTATACGAAAGCATTCTGCATGCTGAACATCGCCATTTTCGTATTTGTTACAACCTGTACACTTACTGAAATAAAGTCTTTTTATTATTTTATTATTATTATTATTATAAAGATAACCTGACAAAAAATTTCTAGATAACATACCTAATAGATAAATTTCCAAAAAATCATCTAGCTAAAAGAAAGAGATAAAAAATAATTATCTTTAATTTTAATCGATAAAAGATTTTTTTCCACCAACAAATAATTGTTAATACTACTTTATTAATACTTTTTTTCAATTCCTACATTCTAAACTGAGTTTTTAAACAATAAGGCCGCCAAAACAATTGCATAATGCAAACTAAACGATGATGATTTTCCTTTTTTATTAATTTTGTAGCTCGTGCATGTTCACACACAAATGCATATTTTCAATTATATATTTTTTTATCGATATAATAAAATAGACAATACATAATAAATAATAGATAATTTCATAATTAATAAATATTTTCTAAATAATCATAGAACTCAATGTTAATAAACAATGTTATACTCCACACACGCACTGAAGCATGTAATTAATCTTAAGCACGTTATTCCAATAACTTGCTCTCTACGTAAACTCTACAACATTCTCAATTCATAATTGCCACTCTGATTTCACAATTCCACCAACGAGCCAGCATTCAGAATTTCGAACATGAATTCCTTTACGCTAACCTATTTTAATACAGACCAAAATCTGTCAGAATTAATGAAGCGTACATCCATGCCACTATCTGAATTGTAGATTTAATACCACTCATAAATCAACTTTATTTACTACGAAACCGTTCAGTTATTGCGCGTTGATGATAAGCGTTGCAAAGAAACTGTATGTATCATAAAACGTGTTTAACAGTACCTATATGAGACCTGCACGATACTGCATTAAAATTAACCATCAGCAAAGCGGAGAAGGAACGGAACAATTAAATCAATTATCCATTGGTCGATGTGGTAGAGCAGCCCCCGCTTAACCCCCCCCCCCCCCCCCTCCCCCCTGGATGACAGATGAACATTAAAGCCCGTTTTACATAAAGCGCGTTTCGCGTTTTGCGTTTCGCGTTTTTTTTTTATAACGCCTAGGAGAGGCCGTCGAAAACAGAAAGTTGATATACATTTTATTATTCTTGTTAGTAACAATATGGGTGTTATTAGATAAGATTAGATGAAATAATATGCACAGGTAAGTGAATATTAACATTATAGTCTTATTTTGCAGTTATTTTATATAGTTTATTTTATAGTTTACGTATATTGACGTCATTTTCGCCACGCGCGGTACTGAAAATACCTCCCGACAATCGAGATAAGGGGGCTTAAAAATAAAACGCTTGCGGAAAATTTCTCGGTGGTTTTGATGGGTTAATAAAAAAAAAAGCGAAACGCGAAACGAGTGTTATGTGAAAGCGGCTTAAAACAATTCTGGTGTTTTACGTATCGTTTCATTTTGTAACCAATCACACTAAAGAAAATTGATTTCAAAGTGTCAAAAAACCAAAAAATGCCCTGTGGGGCAGGGTGGGCTGCGCCCCCCTTAACCTATAAAATATTGTTTTCCTTGCCTTGCCCCCACCTGGCAGAAATCCTGCGGACGCCCATGGTGACAACATTTGAAATGTGTGATACTTACGATCAAACGGAACTTACTTTGTAGAATCATCACGCAACATTTCTCTTCAATGCCGCGCCGATTGCACAATATCATAACCGAGCCAGCCATTCAGCATCTCCTTCGAATTCCTTCACGCAATCCTATTTTAATACAACTCGAAATCTGTCTGACTTAACGAGGCTTACATCCATGCCAGTATCTTAGTTGTATACATTAAGGTGCTACAAGCGCGAGCGATTTTGCCGCGTGTTGCAGGCACTTTTTTGGATACGATTGGAGACAAAATGGGTTGACGAAATTATTTGAAATTTTAACCATGATTAGATAATAGACAAAATTAGGGTTATCACTAGGTATATTTTTAATTTTTTGTTTCGTTAAATAGTAATAATTGTTGATTTTGGGTGAAAAATTTTCTATTTTCTTGTCTCAAAGGGTGCCGTACGAAATTTAATTTTAAAAATGTGCTAAGTGATAACCCTAAGTTCGTATTTTATCTAATTATGATTAAAATTTAAGATCAATTGGTTAACGGGTACGGGCAATCGTATAGCAAATTTCATAGTTATAATGCAAAAAGCAAAATTGAAAAAGTGCGACTAATATACAATCAGACTGATCATGTGAACATCTATCAAAGTCACACCCACTTATGAAAAAAAAAATCTCTATTAATTTACAAAAACGGCCGAGTGCTAGCATCACCTTAACACACCCTCATTATACAACTATATTTACAGACCACTTCAAAGTATCAGATCCTTCATCTATGTTTAGATGCACGTAATTGCATCAAAGGGATTGCAACTGGGAGATCAAACGGTGCATCTTCGCACAATAAAGCGAACGTGAGGCGTGAAGCACTATTGTTACATTGCAACATCGCATGATTAACAGTGTGGGTACATTGGAGTTGAGGTTGGGCGCCAATGTGGCATGTCAGGCGCCTCTTGGCGGGTGATTTATAGGTTGCAATGAGAGTAGAATAACAGTGGAGTGAGCGCGGAAGATTAGCGGCGTCAATGAAGTGAAAACAACATAATACAGAATTAGATGACATTAAGATTTGTTTTAGTTGACTGTTGCACTTTCTGCACTATATGTTACATTTTGTAAGGGAGCGCTCCTCAGCGATTTTTTTTCTTCTAATTATAAAAATATTATAATATCAATAAAATCTGGAATCGAAAATATTGAAAATTCGAAAAAAAGCCATGCGGGGCAATAATTGGAAGGTTATTTGATTAAGGCCCGGTTGTACGATGTCCCGATAAGTAAGATAAAGTTCACTTTAGCCTAAAGTGGACTTTAGCGGTCTAGATGGCTGTGTTTCATTGGCTGTTGCCATGGTTTCAGCCGATAAATCCTACCGCTAACTTTATCAGGACATGGTGTAAGTTTGTTCATTTTAGAGTCCCATCTGTCACTTTAAAATGGTAGAAATTCTTTTAAAAAACGCCCTGCGGGGCAACAATTGGGGGGCTTCGTCAAAATATCAAATTAAACTTGTAATTAAATTTATTATTTTCTGTGTATTATATTTGATTGCCTTACTATGGCTCCCATTATTATCTAAATTATTAATAAGCCTCCTTCACCAAAAAAAGGTTGCCGACCCCTGGCCTATTGGTTTCTAGCAAGATCGGGCTCGTGGTTTCACCGAAAATGATATATTGTATTACTGATTAAACTTGTGGCTTTGCTCTTTACTTTTTACTCAAACGTAATTATGTATAGGGTAATAGTTACTCTACTGAGAGGCAGTAGAATTATTATTTCCTAGCACTTCGAGGGCTCGCTTCAACGATTTCGCTGAGTGTTTCCTAGTAAGTAATAAGGAAGAGATAATTTATAAAGTATAGTTCAAGTACCAACGAAAGTGCTTAAAACACTTGTCTTTTCAAGTACTTTACATTTTAGTAAATTTATAAGTTACACTGTTATGAGTTCGCCGGTGTAGATGTGACCAATTCATAGTTTGCACGTGATGTCATCTCATTGTTGGCCACCATCTTGATGGCACGCAGAATAGCTGTGATTCTCTGCTTTTTGACGATATTTTATAGTTAATGGGTACCTGGGAAATTGTATAGGCTCCCGGCAGTGTTTTTCCAGATAACAAAAAAAAATTATCTAGATAAAGATAAGATAACTAAGTTTTTTGTTATCTAGATAAGATAATAGATAATTTTTTAAGTTGTTATCTAGATAAGATAAAAGATAACTCTCAGTTATCTAGATAATAGATAAGATAATTTTAATAAATGAGTTTAGGGAAAATGCTTGAACTAATTTTGCGAGACAGGTGGCTGGAGCGATTGATATATACAAAAGTATTTTTTTCTTGAAAGTATAAGTTCTAAAAACGTTTTCCAATATTTCAACTATATTATTTAAGTATAAAAGATGCTTCTAATGTATTTTAGTTTGCATCTTCAGTCCAAATGTGAGGTTTCAAGTTTATGTTAATTAGATAATGAGCAATGCATTAACATGGTAGAGATAGTAACCTCATTTCCAATTTGGTTTCTAACTTTTAAAAAAGCACACGTTGGTATTGTTTTCAATTTTTTCCTGACAGTACGTCCGTCTATCTACAAGAAAAAAAGTTCTTTGTTCAAATCTCTCGGTATTAAAAAATTAGAACTTCATCATCTTTATCATAGCTTAAAAATTATCGATTTTACTTGGCTGCCATAAGATAACATAGAATTATCTCAGAAACTTGACACGTGCAAGTTTATATTTTTTGAGGGATTGTGTATGGCATGATTATCAATAAGTACACTAAACATTATGAAGATCTAAAACTATCCACCTTTTTTAAGTACCTATACTTTGAACAAAACATGTTGTTACAAGGTAACATAACTGTGGCAATGAGGGCGTTCGATTTGAATAAATCGCGGGATAATATTTAATATAAAACAAATTTTCTTAGACACTGAATAATTTGGCTGAAACGCAATATTCCATTATTGTTATCTATTATCTGGGATTTAAATAATAGATAACAGATTTATTTATCTACATAAGATAATAGATAAATGATGAAATATTTATCTAGATAAGATAATAGATAACAGAAAGTTATCTAGATGAGTTATCTAGATAACTTTATCTAGATAAGGAAAAACACTGAGGCTCCGGAGATATCTTTAGTACGAAGAGGAATCACTCACACTATACAAAAATACATCGATTTACCTCAATCAAGTTATAAATCTGACCCGTCAACGTGTCAACAAAATGTCCGCCTCAGGTGGAAATTTCAATAATTTTGCATTGCTGATCCTAAAACAAAAGAAGTTCGTGCAAGCTATGAATAGGTAAATATGAACGGTGGGAAGGACACGGTCGTGGCTCACATAGCTAGCTATAATTGCCTACCGTAATAGTTTGTCTTGATAACGAGACACCTGTCAATGAGTTGAGTTGTAACAATCGCTTGGCTCACTTGATAGTGATTGTAGACATGATTGGCCGGACAGGAAAGTGACACGGCAGTTGGCTAGTGGAAGACGCAAGGACAAGTCGGACGCTTTTAGAAACAGATTCGAACTCGGATAATATACATGTGGCGCCGTTTAGAAGTCGACTTGTCATTCTCAGACGTTGTCAAAACTATGTCGTGAGTATCTTCATGTGCTTCATTTATGTCATGATTCATTCATTCATTTATACCCAAGTAAAGGTCTCGATAGATATCGATAGATATCTATCGATCGATAGATAGATAGAAGTTTCGCCAATAACGTGATTTATATTTTTAGTCACGTGGTATCGCTCGATTAGATTAGATTAGATTAGATTAGTTTGGTTTAATGGCGCGTCAACGACGAGGTTATATTGCGCACATTATTGTTATATTTAACTTTGTTGATCATAATTGGAGGGCAGGGGGAGGGGGTCGACCTAACGGGCCCGATCCGGGGGAGTCCAGCACTGGTGGGAAGGCCAGGCCGGAATGGGGACGGACCGGGGGGTGTGAGGATTCGGGCCGGCTGAACCCGATTTCAGGGGATCACCATATCGAGGGGGGAGGCCGGCCCGAGGGGACCGCAAATTCAAGGGAGGGCATGGCATGGTTAGGCCGACCCTTGCTGCTCTTGGTCTGGGCCTCACCACTGATCTGTCCGGCACCATATAGGTACCATATAAACGCAAGGTAAAGTGGGGTAGCCGAACTAATTTCCATGATTATCACTTTATACATTTGATAGCCCTATCTTTAACATGGCAAGTAGAAACACACAGTAATTTTTATAGTAGATTTAAACTATTTTCCGCTGATAGGTTATTTCCAAAAACTATAATATTATGTGTATTAGACAATAAGTTAATTATTAAGATTGTTACATCACCTACCCGTAAGTTTTTAAAAGTTAGAAACCAAAAACAAAATAACCTTCCTTAGGTACCCTCCTGTGTTAAAATTTCCTCATATTCTGAAGACATCATATTGAAAACTCAATATAAGTCGAGAGTTGCAAGTTGATGCAAAGTTGAGAGTTGCAAAATTAATAAAAATTGTATTTTTTTTTCCAAAAAATCATTTTCGGAAAATCTACTTGGTCGCTCTACCTGAGTGCATGCACCGATTAATAACCTACAAGAATCTAGTTCTGTAATGTTCAGGGTTCAATGTTTGTATATACTTTTGAACTTGAAATAACATTTGATCTTGAAATGCAAAGGAATTCCTGTGACTAATCTGAATGGATCTCTAATGTACCATGCAATATTGTGAGTTGTGACTAAGATGATGCAGTTTTCTCACGGAGCTATATGCTGACCCCCCCCCCCCCCCCCCCCCTCCATTGCAAAGTTCACATTCAAAGTTCACATTCCATTGTGAACTTGATTTTCCTTTAAATAGATATGCCATCCGAATTTAAAAAAATTATTTTTAGTGTAATTAAAATACATTCTATTTAATTTTTTATCAATTTAATTTTATGTGTCGGAATTTCTTTAGTAATTTAGTTCGCTATGAATCAAGGTATCCTTAAATTCAATGTGATATTTAAAAAAATGAATGATCAGATCAAGAAATGAATCTCATTTCTTGAAGATCAGAATCAGATCAAAATCAGAGATCAAGATCAGATCAAGATCAGAGATGAAAAGTGGTGGGAAGACGTGGACACATGGAGAAGACTTGTAGAAAAAGTTGAGGAGGAAGGAGGAGAAGAAGTTGAAGATGGAGAAGAAGATGATGAAGATGAAGAGAATACAGAAGAAACGTCAGGCCCGGCCAGCCGGTTTCATTAATTAGGCCCTTGTATTTTACCTCCTTAACCCACTGATTTTTGGAAAAAAAAGGATTAAAGATTATTATTTATTTAAAAAAAAATTATGTATTTCTTGTATTTTCAAACGAAGATGTATAATATTTTGTTTAATAGACCAAACCAGAAATGACTAGTGCCATCTATATCCGGCTAGGAACTACGAACCATTCCGTGTGTTCCGGTGGTGACAAAATAATCAATTTAGTTTCAATTTACATTTATTAAATAAATGTAATTGAAAGTTCACCTACTTGCTATTTAATATTAGAATTCTTGATGCAATACACACCATAAAAAACACTCCGTGTAAAAATACCAGCCAAGTCTCTTCAACTAAAAAAATTGAAGAAATCTAAAAATTTAGCACTGAAAAGTAGTGATATCAAAAAATTGGCCAAGTCAAAATTTTTCAAAAAATACTTTGCGCATCGTGAATTATAAATAGTATAGAAGTTGGTCGTAATCAAATAATATACTTATCTATACTTATAATGCACTAAAAAAAAACGATGCGCCAAGTATTTTTTGAAAAATGTTGACTTGGCCAATTTTTTGATATCACTACTTTTCAGTGCTGAATTTTTAGATTTCTTCAATTTTTTTAGTTGAAGAGACTTGGCTGGTATTTTTACACGGAGTGTTTTTTATGGGGATATCACTTCTTTTTTCAGTTTATTCTTACAACTTGTAACATTATATTGTGGCACCAAAGACTATAATTCCCTTAAAAAAATACGCCTTTGTGATTTGGTTGCTGAGAAAAGTTGTGCTTGTTACTATGTATATGCTATAAATAATATGCTATGAAGTATAGCGAAAGTTTCGTTCCAATCGGTCCAGCCGTTCTCGAATTATGGCATCACTTCCGGTTTTCAAAATGGCGGCTGATATCACTGCCACCTAAAATTTGTATCTGTAAAGTTATGTAACATTATAAACCTTCTGAATATGTAGTTATTGTTATAAGAGATGATTTTAGTCAGATTTTGCAATTTTATGACGTCATTTCCGGTTTCGGTAATAGTACATTTCTATTTCGACTATTGATATTTTATATAGATGACCGTCCAAATCGTTTGGCGCTAGTTTCGTCCCGATCGGCCTATTTGTTTTTGAGATATGACGTCACTTCCGGTTTAAAAATGGCGGCACAAAAAAATCGTAAGGGCAAGGTATCATCAGACGCCAAAAGTGCACATGTGGTTAAAATTTCAGATCGATCGGTTCAGCCGTTTAGGCTGTGGCCCTGTCAACGGGGTCGCCTGATATCATCAGAATCATCATCATCATCAGATAAAAGGGGTGTAATTTCACTGTTTTCACGGCCCTCTAGCTCGCAAATAGCATAACCTGTTGTTCACAAATTAGGTACATGGTGTGGGGTGGGCCATAGCTCGAAATTAAGATATTTTGCAACAATGTGAGATTTTCCAATTTTGAGATCCAGTAGGCCGAAAATGCCATGTTGTTGATTACAGTAAAAGTGGTTGGTCTGCTCCTCAGTTTATTAGGCATTTACGGTATGTTGAGTGACTGTGAGTGTACAGTACGACTTGGCTGGGTGGAGTGACCGCTCCACTAGATTAAATGAAATGTACTAAATTGTTAAAATAATTTTAAAGCAGAACGAAACAAATTGTACAAAACAAAAATGCAACAATCGAAAATTAGATAACAGCCTTCGAAGTATAATTTTCGTTTTAAGAGGGCAGTGTTTTCGAGATGTCACACGGGTCAAGGTGTAAAATTGTCAACTTCACGCATGCGCAGGAATGTCTGTTTTGGTCTAATTCTCCTCCTACTCTTGTTATGACGTCACCCAGGTAAACCCTCTGTGCGCATGCTCATAAGAGTGACGTCACCCAGGTAACTCTGTGCGCATGCTCATAAGAGTGACGTCACCCAGGTAACTCTGTGCGCATGCTCATAAGAGTGACGTCACCCAGGTAAACCCTCTGTGCGCATGCTCATAAGAGTGACGTCACCCAGGTAAACCCTCTGTGCGCATGCTCATAAGAGTGACGTCACCCAGGTAAACCCTCTGTGCGCATGCTCATAAGAGTGACGTCACCCAGGTAAACCCTCTGTGCGCATGCTCATAAGAGTGACGTCACCCAGGTAAACCCTCTGTGCGCATGCTCATAAGAGTGACGTCACCCAGGTAAACCCTCATGTGCGCATGCTCATAAGAGTGACGTCACCCAGGTAAACCCTCTGTGCGCATGCTCATAAGAGTGACGTCATCCAGGTAAACCCTCATGTGCGCATGCTCATAAGAGTGACGTAACCCAGGTAAACCCTCTGTGCGCATGCTCACTAGACTGAATACATTCCATTCTATTTCTTCAACTCCAACATGCGGCGTGGCGAGCGAATCTAAATATAACTCATTCCACTGCGTTTTTATTTGACGTGTCTTGAAAGAAGGCGATCTTAGACCAACTCGAATCTCTCGCATTCCTCTCAGCCAGTTACTGCTTTTGAAGGGGTAATTATATAAATATCCGTTCCCTTTAGCTGAGTCAACAATAGCTGGACGAATTCCTGCAGCTTTTGGCCCTAATTGGTCCAGTATAGAAGGGAAATGAATGGAATGAAGTTTATAAAGATAACTTAATTAAATCGTTAATTTGAAGTGATGGTTGGCATTGTTTCTGCTGTGCGTTGTGTTGCCAGTTATTCTATGAGACATCGTCGTTGATTGTATGTGTACCTCAGAGGTAGAAGGGCGGAAGTCTTTTTGAACGATTTTGATTTGAATCACTGTTGGAATTAGGTATATTTTGTGCTCCTACGATTTGTGTCAACAAATACAGTTGTATTGAAGTTTTCTCTTACACAGTGACTCATGTCACCGTTACAAATTTAATTGGATAATACTTGACAGAATTAAAAAAAAAAATCTACTTACAAAGTATGTATGATAGAATTCTTATGATTTTAAAACAGTGAAATTTTTAGCATGCCATTTTTTCCTCCAAATGTCAAATTAAAATTGAATTTGATTTTTGAAAATAAATATAAATGCGAGATGATATCGATGTCTGTCCTTATTTTGATGTAGTTAATTTTTCAAATCGGCTGGAATAAAATTGCGTCACATTTCATTATTAGACAGATCGAAAGTTTAAAGAACTTTTGCAAATTTGGCACAAGACTATTATTCAAACTTCCAACTCTTACATAAGAGAAACGTCAAACCACAAAGGCTTTTCATTTATTAACAGATTTTTTACCACAGCTCTCTTCTTCGATAAACAAACAGCTTGTTAAATCTGTTGTCTTGTGGAATCAGCCGCCATGTTGTACCATATGGCGCTTCCGGAGGAAGTGGCGTCACTTAACATATGCATTCCCTATAGTCATTGACAGGTTTAGTCTATTCGTGTTCTATTGTTAAAACTCACGTGATAAAGTTGATGTACTTCATCATGGGAGTTCACATAATTATCGCTCCTCACAGGGCCGGAATAAGAGTCGACAGTACTCACAGAAAATTTCGATTCCGATGTAAAAAAATCCAGAAATGTATGAAAATGCATTAGCTCTGGGTTGTACGTGACATTTGTGACATTTAATCGTGTGTTGCATGTTGCATATGCATCATAGTCAGTTATTTTAATTAAAATATTGAAAACCACAAAAAACCATGAAAAGGCGGCCCCTACTTTTTTCTTAACGGCTTGACCGAATTGTCTTCAAAATTTTACAGCTAAGAGATAAAGAGTTAATCTGTGTCTCTACTCTCTAGTAGTCCAAAAAAATAATACAAATAGTTTTTTTTATCGTTTTGAGGAAGTGCTAACATGGGCAATATATTTGTCTTTTTGGTACCTCTGCCCTGAAATAACTGAACAAAAAATAAAACTTTGGTGCCTCTAGTGACACAGATCTACTGTTTATCTATAACCTGTGAAAATTTGAAGACAATCGGTAAAGCCGTTTAGAAAAAGTAGGCCGCCTTTTTGTGCTTCAGTGAACATGAATTTCATCAAGTATTGTAGACTCTTAAGGGGATTTCAGGAGGGGGGGGGGGGGGGTATTATTTTAAATTTCAGGGCAAATATAGTATAAAAGATATCAGCTGAGACCTATATTAGCTAATTCAACCCATTTTGGAAAGTCAAAAAAATATCCGGGACGATCCAAACTGGTTCAAGACGATTCACAGAAAACATAGAAACTGAATAACCGTTCAACATAGCAAGCTAAAACTTAGCATGAATTAAAGTCCTGTTTTGGATTTTTTATTGCAATAATATGTCTAAAATAAAGTCGGTACGCACCGGATTTTTCGTCGAGAAAACCTACATTTATTGATGCCTGTGGCCAGGTTACAAGAAATTGACAAAAAGAAACATACGAGTCCCTGAAATATGATTTTTACTCATTCCCTCAGTTAGGCACTAACCAACCTCAGTTAGTTGGTATTTATTAACATTCGCCTAACTGAGGGAATCAGTAAAATTCATATTTCATACATATGCGCACTCCTCTGCTTATGAGAAATCCAAGTCGAATGAAGTTAGTCAGTTGTCAAACGTGGATGAAATTCACGGTCTTCTGACCCTATCTTCAAAATCGGTAAGTTGCTAACGCAGCTTATATTGGAACACAGCCGCTGCACTGTGAACTGCCTCGGTAGCTCAGCTGGTAGAGCATCTGACTGGATATCGTAAGGTCGTGGGTTCGAGTCCCACTCGAGGAAATTCTTTTCACATTGCAGTTGGTATTTATACGAGTCCCTCTTCGCCTATTCATAACGAAGACAACAAGCCCACTTGCGAGTCTGTAGAGTGAAAATTGCGGTATCTACCATTTTTTAATGTAATATTGCTGCTCAGCAATATTTCGTCAAACAAATTTCGGGCCCAAAGTATTGGAGGCGAAAAAGGTCAAGTTGGTTGTAGAATGAGTAGAATCACTTAGAGAATGAGGAAAATACGTTTCAGTGACTACTTGGAAATTGAAAGAAAGTCTACTTGGACTTGACGAAATCAATCAACCTTTTTACAGGAAAAAATTAGATAAGTAATTCTTACACTCAACATGTTATTACATTTTAAAATAGGATGATAATGAAACAAATGTGAAATGTTCCATGAAAATAGTTTCGATTTTAAGTGGAAATATTGACGTTTCACTATTACTTATAAATCTGAAATTTAAATAAAAACATATTTTTATGACAGGAAATAAGTAAATTAAAATGAAGCGAAACACAGTGGGCGTTTAATATTGTAAAAAATCTACACAATCCAACCATTCCCCCCTCCATTGCAAAGTTCACATTCAAAGTTCACATTCCAATTGTGTTCTTCGTTAATGAACTTGATTCTCCTTTAAATAGATATGCCGTCCGAATTATTTTTTGTTTGTAATTAAAATATATTCTATTTAATTATTGATCAATTTAATTGTTAACTTGTTGATTATGTCTCGGGTTCTTTAGTAATTTAGTTCTCTACGAATCAAGGTATCCTTAAATTCAATGTGATTTTTTTTAAATTGTATGTATTTAGGTGTAAGTGGTAACGCTCTGAACTTGTATTCCGGAGGCCCGGGTTCGATTCCCGCGGCCGGCCTTCCTGACTGCGGTTTTTTCGTGGTTTTCTCTCAGTCGACAGGCAAATGCTGGGAAGGTACCCTACTAATAGGCCACGACCGCCTCCTTCCCACCTTCCATCCTTACCTACTCTTCACCATCATCTCCCAATCATCATCATAATCATTCATCCGTCGCCATTAGCCTCGCTGCAGAACAGTGCGGCGTTAAACACCAGACAAAAAAATCATTGATTGTGAGGTCACCTACTAGAGTGAGACAATGAGATCGCTTAGACTGACTTCTGATGGTACGAGCTTACATTTATCAGCCTGTCAGATTTATTGAACGTTCAAGTTTTGTTTGGCCAAGTGTACATTAAAATTAATCGAAAGAAAGTGGGTGTGTTTAATATTTTAAAAATCTCTACATAATCTGTCAAATAGAAATTGAATTGTAAAATTCTCCATTGTTCTCAACAAACTTGCTAAAAAGTGAAGTTTGAAAGTCTCGAGTCAATCTCGCTCATAGCTGAGTATCGATGCATTGCCAAGATGGCCGCGTGCCAAAGCACTTCCTCTCGCACGCATTCCAAAGCTGTTGAGTCACTCTGTAGAGACATTTCATTCCCCGCAGACCAGATATTAACTGTCATCTTCACACGCCTTCATAAACACTAAACTAATTGCATACTTCGGACTTTTATACTCGTTGTTTGTGAATAATAGTAGACATTTGTGTATTATTTGAATATCACTGAAAATAAACCAAGTATTTTGCATAGGGGCTGTGCTTTAATGACGTCACGATAAAAATATGATATTTTGACACCCCCCCCCCCCCCCCACCCTCCCGTCCTGTCACGCTGTGTCACACTTTTCGGTTCCCCCTCCCCTAAAAGTACGTCACAAATCTATATCTACCACCCCCCCCCCCCCTTAAATAGAATATTTTTGACTGTAAAATGTATCAGAATTTTAGCGAAATCTCCGGTC
Organism: Leuctra nigra; assembly: GCA_934045905.1. Lineage (NCBI taxonomy): Eukaryota > Metazoa > Arthropoda > Insecta > Plecoptera > Leuctridae > Leuctra > Leuctra nigra. Next base: position 25,180,648 of record OW203772.1, on the reverse strand, counting down.
CCGATATATCAACTGAAATTTAAAATGCTTGAAAATAATCAATATCAAAACGTGACGTCCTACTGACTCTAGACCCCCCTCTCCCCCTGTCCCACTGTGTCCTATACTAGTGCACCCCCCCCCCCCCCCCCCTCCTTCTTAAGGGGACTGACATGTGAGCATTTAACATGTAAAATTGACCATCTTTAGGAACACATAACTTTTAAACTAATAGTCATATTCAACGTTTTCTTGGATTATATGAGACATGCCACCTTAAAGAATATTTTAACGAAAAAGAAAAAATATATATTTTTTTTTATAAAAATTATTGATATTTGAACATTGCACTAATATTTGCACAAATTTTTATGCAAAGTTTAACAAATAAAATTTTTTTGGCTTAATTTAGAACAAATCTTTTTTGTTAATTTATAAAACACACACCTATGAACATAATGCCGCAAAGTTCATAGAATTATCTCAAATGGAACCAGAGATAATTGTTCCTAAACCTAAAATAACTCTAAATTGAGATAAATGAGTTTAAAGTTTGGTATGTCTATAATAATGAACCGGAATTGCTCATTTGAAACTTTTTTTTTGATAGTAAAAATCAACTAAAAACAAATACTTGACATCTCCATGGCAATAAAAAACATTACAAAATATGAAAATAAATTTTAAAAAAATCTATAATTTTTTTTTTTTTCACATGTCAGTTCCCTTAAGCGTGACGTCCTTTATGCACAGCCCCATAGCAATGTTGATTTTTGGTTCGGGTTATGTAGAAAATGTAAATTTAATTTAAGTGCTAAACAAAAATGCTGAATTCTAAAATCTTTTGAGAAGTGGCAGATTTTCCATTCACCAGACGAAATCCAGATTCAACCATTTTTCTGCCAAGTCATATTACCCTGTTGATGTCACATTCACACGTAATAGTTACGCTAGATGTTTGTTAATAAAGCCTGAAAGTTATAAGAACATTCGACGAATTTTAACACATAATTGTGGGAGTTTTACAAAACTATCCAAAATCAGAAGCGGTATTCAAAACCGGATGTTTACCCTTATTGTAATTACAAAAATTAATATTTCTTTGTTGTCTCCGATAAGATTTAAAACTGTTTTGTCAGATTGAGTGATTGAATTAAATGAATGTAAATCTGTGGGTTAATTTAACATGAAAATGACTGAATACTTAACTATTGTTAAGTGTATTAGAGAAAATAAGGAACACGACTGACCTCTGGTGGATTCTTTGGTACTAGGATAATGGAGGATATAAAGGGTTTATTTATGTAAATAAATTATATAAAATTTGCTTTAGTTTTTTGTTATGGCTGAAAAAGTAAACTTTGTAACTAAATCTAAATTTCATTTGTTTCTCCTTTTTCACTGCCCTATAGAAACACGAACATCAAAATAAAAAAGTGCATCTATAAAGTTTACTGCCAGAAGTGGCTCCATCACGTATCGCTTATTTGTTCGAATACATAACATGTAATACTAAAATAGCGAAAGCTAAACAAATATTTTTTTTTTTTTTTTTTTTTTTTTTATTATCACATATTTATTTACATTTATAAACACTTAATTCCACACTAGGTAGAGTAAAAATTTCTTATAGGCTAAATACATTTAGTAATGCCGGCTAGCCAGGCCTGTCACATTTGTCTTCCTTCTCATCCTCCTCCCCTCCTTCCTTTTTTCTTCTTGTTCTTCTTCTACTTCTTCTTATTCTTCTTCTTCTCCTCCGTCTTTTTCTTCTTCATCCTCATCCTCCTCTACTACCTCCACTTTAGTAACTATTTGTTCCCATAATTCTTGATTTTCCCACAAATGTTTCCTTTCAACTTCTTCCCATCTTTCACCTCGTTCCTCAACATCTCTTTTCACCTGTTCAATCCATCTATCTCTTGGCCTCCCAACTTTTCTTTTACCTTCCACATACTTTCCAAATTCACTTTTGGCTCTTCTACTGTCTTTCATTCTCTTAAGTTTACCAAACCACCTCAGTCTTTCTCGCCCAATTTTGAACCCAACACTCTCCACACCCATCTTCTTCCTTATCACCATACTTCTAACATGTTCCTTCATCGATATATTTGCCATTCCTCTCACGAACTTCATCTCTTCTGCTTGTACCATACTCTCCTCCTTCCATCCCAAATTCCACGTCACCGCCCCATAACATAATATCGGTAAAAATATTGCTTGTATAATACTAATTTAAATTTAAGAGGTAAATCCCTATTCCATACTAATTTTCTAACTTTTTGATAAAACCCGTCTGCTTTCTGTATTCTTCTTTTAACTTCTTTCGAACACTTTCCGTCTTTTGTAACCAAACTTCCTAGATAACTAAAATCTTCTACTTGTTTAATATCTTTTCCATCCAATTTCAAACCATTTCTTACAAGCCCATTTTTCTTCTTCTCCAAAACCAAATATTCACTCTTCTCACTACTAATCTTCATTCCATATCTTTTTATCACCTCGTTCCACACATCCACTTTCTTCTGTACCAACTCTTCAGTCTCTCCCCAAATTACAACATCATCCGCATATACCCCAGTTTGCGAATCTAGATCTTCATTCCTTTCCACCTCCCGAATTATATCATCTATTACCATAATGAACAGCAAAGGTGACAACACACTGCCTTGCCTTACTCCTGATCTCACACTAAACCAGCCCGTTCTTCCTCCCACTGTTTCCACACAACTCTCACATCCAACATACAAACTCTGTACTCTTTCAATCAACTTCTTGTCTATTTCCCTCTTTTCTAAACTCTCCCACACCCTATCCCTTGGCAAATGATCATACGCTTTTTCAATATCCAGAAACACTAACCATATTTCCTTTCCCATCTCCCAATTTCTCTCCATAATGGTCCTTATAGCGAATATAAGGTCTATCGTAGATCTGTTTCTTCTAAATCCATATTGTTCATCTTTCAAATCCTCTTCAACTACACTTCGTATCCTCTTCTCTATAATTCGTTCGTATATCTTCGCTCCTTGGCTCATGAGTGTTATCCCTCTATAGTTGCTACATTTCTTGCGATCCCCTTTCTTAAACAATGGTACAATAACACCTCTCCTCCAATCCCTTGGTACAGTTTTTTGAATCCATGCCGATGCCACAACTCTGTAAAACCACTCCAATCCAGCTTTACCACCTGCCTTTATCATTTCCACACTTATCTCATCCACTCCCGGCGATCTTCCATTTTTCATCCCTTTTACTGCCACCTCAACTTCCCCAAACATTACCATATCATCTTGACAATTCAATTTATCGCACTCTTCACTTATTTCCTTGTCTTCAGTACCACCTTTGTCATCATTCAATAACTTTGAAAAGTAGTGCTTCCACATATCTTGTATTTCCTCCACATCATTTGTAAGGCATCCCCTTTCATTTACCATATAATTAGTTGTTCTATTATCTTGCCTCTTACATTTTACTACAGAATATAACATCTTTTTGTTTGCCTCAAAGTCCCTCTCTAGACATTCAACAAATTCGTTCATTGTCTTCGATTTTTCTTCTGAAACCAAAAAGTGAACATGTCTCTTCATCCTTTGATATTTATTTATATTCAATATTGTTCTGCACTCTTCTTTTTTAACCCATGCTTTTCTTTTCTTTCTTACTGCACACTTAATTGCATTTGTCCACCACGGTGTTTCCTTTCTTCTTCTCAATCCCTTTGTCCTCCCGCATATATTTTCTGTAATAGTCAATATAGCATTTCTATTATCTATGTTCTATTATCTTGCCTCTTACATTTTACTACAGAATATAACATCTTTTTGTTTGCCTCAAAGTCCCTCTCTAGACATTCAACAAATTCGTTCATTGTCTTCGATTTTTCTTCTGAAACCAAAAAGTGAACATATCTCTTCATCCTTTGATATTTATTTATATTCAATATTGTTCTGCACTCTTCTTTTTTAACCCATGCTTTTCTTTTCTTTCTTACTGCACACTTAATTGCATTTGTCCACCACGGTGTTTCCTTTCTTCTTCTCAATCCCTTTGTCCTCCCGCATATATTTTCTGTAATAGTCAATATAACATTTTTAAAACTCATCCATTCCTCTTCTACCAAATTAAGATCCCCAACTGGCATATTTTCTTCTATTGCCATTTTAAATTCTTTTCTTATTTCATCATTCTGCAATCTCCATACCTTCAATTTTCTTCTTCTCTTCGCTTTTCTTCTTTCAACACAAAGAATTCTTTTCTTCTTATAAAACAACAAAATCAAATAACCCCAAAACGTTCTATACTGTGTATTTACACATCTCAAACCATCCCATAAAGAAGGCTCTGCTATTAGAAGGTGCTTTGCATTTGTTCCAAGCACTAAGAAGTGAGTAATGGAGGCAAGTAGGAGTTGAGAACATTATGTGACGTGGACAAATCATTATCACGATTGCATAAGTACTGTTTACACAACGCGGAATATATCCACAGTAACTCACAAGTGTTATTGTCTTACACTGGTAGTAAGAGTAGGTACACTGGTAGTAGGTACCTGACTAGTGTATAGTCAAGTTTTAAATGTAAGACTTGAGTAGGTACCTACTAGATTATTTGTTTCTTGTTTTCAAAATCAATTTAAATTTGTTTAAATTCCAAAAAGTGAGCATTTTTTTATTATTATTTTTTTATTCAGTTTGTGCATTTTAGACAACCAGAGTAATCCTTTGACCGTTCAATATCTCTGGAGGGAATGAATCAACCTGACAAATCTCATGTTTCGGAAGGACTTGAGCGAGAACTGAACCCAGGCATTCGGAGTTATGTGTTCTTGCTTGTCCCCTTCCCCATCTCCCATCACGTTCATTCTGATGGTTGGAATTGTCATTTAAGAGACACATAAGTATTTTCATTTTTCAGACTTCAGAGATACTGCTCTTCCATCCATCCATCCATAAAGCATTACGTGATAGCCGGTTGCAGATCAGTAATGCGTTATAATTATGTAATTCAGAGGTAGAACGGCGGAAGTCCATTTCAATGATTCTTGAGGTGCGCTCAAAAACCAGTTATTCTGTCTTCATCCAATCATATTTGTAATGGTGACATGAGTCCTTGTGTAAGAGAATACTTCAATATAACTGAATTTGTCATCAAATGGCAATTTGACATTATCCAAAGTAAGCAACGCAAAATCAAAAATGGACTTCCGTTCTTCTACCTCTGAGGTAGAAAATTATATTAAATCAGTATGTCGTGACTGTAACACATAACTCAACATTTTCCTATGACTGAGTAAATTACCTCAGTCAATGTTCAAGTCGGGATTGTTCTTGACTGAGGTGTTTGATAGATTTCCTCAGTCGATTGACAAATGTTGGGAAGGTTACCGTATATACCACGACAGTCTCCTTGGGAACATAAATTCCCGAAAAAGGACCAGTGAAAGTTGAATTTGGAGTAAGATATGAAAATTAACTTCAATTATTCTTTTAATGTGTCAATGTGTTAGTATATTTGTTTCAAACGGAGAATGAAAATTTTGTGAGGCCCAGAATAACCAAAGTTAAATTGTGCTGGATTAACTAACTTTTGGATTAAATTCAATTGTTTCACTCATTTTGAGGTATCTGATTGGCTGTGCCGCCAATTTAGACCAATATTTAGTTAATCCGACTCAGATTAACTTTGGTTATTCCGGCCCTAAAGACAACAATTTTATTTGTAACTTGAAACAAATATTTCATATTATTTCCTAAATAATTTAAGAAAAGGACAAAACGACCTTAAAATAGCAAGATATGACTGAATTCATAAAAAAAATCAGTAAATGACATTTTCAGGCAAAATAAAATACATCATTTTTAGACGTGTCTTATCAAAAAAATTAAAAACGCGATATGTCCTAAGCATCCTCGCCCTAATCATAATCATTCATCCGACGCCATTAGTCTAGCTGCAGAACAGTGCGACGTTATACATTTAAATCTAACTTTATGAATTATTAATTAACTGTTTAGGTGTAGTTAAAAAAGGGAAATTAATTGTTTCCCGTCTTCAAATAGAACAGCGTTCAATCATATAAATTGATATTTTCGACTCATCATGCGAGTGGACGTCACGCCGCCAACGCCAAAGAGTTCTATTTTTACAATTCAATCGCGCAGTTACCTGCACAAACCTTGACCTTCCCCCCCCCCCCCCCCTCCCCCTTGTCACGTGACATTACGATGTAAATGCCGGGGCCCTGATTCTGTAAGAACACGAAGTCATTTCCGTTGGAAATCATTGCACGGCCATAAGGATATCATTGATCTGAGATGATTTTAGAACGAATTGATGTCGTTTTCGTTATAGAATAAGGGGCCCAGGTACAACGCAAGAGCTTATAATTTGTCTGTCTCCTAAAATACGCGAAATAATTTAATGGATTTTTACATTTCAGAGTAATTTAATGAACTAAATAAATAAACGCAAAATAAATATAATATATTATTCAAAAATTTCGGACAATAATACACCACACTTCATGTCCTGATCAATCTAATCTTGGAAATTATATCCACCCACATATTATTTCAAACACTGTTCCAACCCAAAAGCCAGTGTTGAATTCAGACATATATCAGGCCAGAAGGGCAAAATGATTGTGCAAAAAATAATTAGTTATTTCACAGGGGTCTGGAGCGTTTGCCCCTTAGAAATCTACCGCGTAGCGAAATTTTTGAAAAGTGACATCTTAGAAATATTTCAAATTTGCATCAGACAAATTATCAGACCCTATCAATGCCATAACGAGGCAGTGCCGTAACTAGGGATTTCGGCGCCCGGTGCAAATCAAAATTTTGCGCCCCCCCCCCCTCCCCCCAGTCCCCAGAAAAAGCTACCATATGCGGGTCTGGGGTTCTGAAACGGAAATTCAGATTTTTTTAAAAATTTCGTTTTATTTGTTTTTAAGCATTTTTGACTGTCAATTTCACTTAATTTTTTTTCAGCAGAACATTTTTATTTCAAAACTTTATTTCTAGACTCTGCAAAGGGGTGCATTAATTGGCGCAAGAGAGGGGGGGGGGGGATTTTAACCTCTTGGTTATGACTGAAATCATCACTGACATCAACTATGCCCTGCAGGGCGTTTTTTGTGCTTTAACGCAAAAATTAATTTTGGGTGCTAAAATGTTATTACATAAAAATTTGGCTTCCTGGCGCCCCCTGGTTGGCGCCCTTGTTACGACCCTGTCACGGGGCAACCTTGCCCTTGACCCCCCACCTTGACCCCTGACATTACGCGCTAACGACGCGGCAACTCGTCAGACCGACGCGTCCTAATGTGTTGATCTTTCAACGACCCGTCCCACCCGAACAATAACAAATTCCCGTTCTATTTGCAACCCGCTGATTCAAAGCTTTGATTGTGCGCTTCGAGTCAGAAGGAAAGACATAAACGTCGGTGGCAAATCACAAGGCTTTTGTTGGATTTGCCAAGATTTTTTTTTGTCGAGTTGTCCGGGGGTTTTTGGTCATTGGCTATTCGGCAATTAGGCCTCGGGTTGTTGCCATTAAAGTTACAGGAGATTTGTGACCGGTGAAGAAGATGTCTGGACCTTAATAAGATATTTTGATTTGGCTAAAATTATCCGGTATTTTAGCAAACGATATAAACACGTGTTCTAGAAATTTCGACAAATTATTAGAGAAATACGAATTTCTAGATGACCGTTTACCCATCGCAATACAATTTTACATACTAGGAAAACGCTCAGTGTAACGCGTTGATGAGCGAGCCTTCGTACTGCATCCGATTTGATATGCGTTTTCAAGTCAACTGCTCTACGCCTTGGACCTGACGCATCAAGAAGGCAGTGATGAAAATATATGGAATTTATGGCATAAATTTGCAAATATTTCAAGATTATAGAATAAACTGTCCTTAAAATGACAAAAAGCTTGAAAATATCACTAAATTATTCTGAAAATTTGCAATAATACCTAAAATGTAAAGTTTTAAGTTAAGCTGATATTCATCAGTGAAAGTGAGAATTTCCAGGAAACAGAAGACAGTAACATATGAGCTCTGTTTTTTACTTCTGTTCGAATAGTTGTGGCCTCTCAGATCGTATATAGCAAAATTTGAGCTAAAATTTTCTTCTAAAACTATTTTAGAATAGTTTTAGTAGTTTTAGAATAGTTTTTTAGAATAGTATGGCCGTGACCAAAGAGCATTCACATATTCTGATCGTACATTTAGATATTCTTTATGATATAATCATTCATCTGCCGTCATTTACCTAGTTGAAGATCAGAACGACGTAAAAAATATCACAGAATAAATCTAATGACCCGTCCTTGTAAGAACAAAGTTATCATCGGAAAAAGCTATCATCAAGCACCGTAATTTTCATAGAATTTTCCTTCTAGCTAACGCAAGAAAGAACTTTGGGAAGAGATAACAGTTGAGTAAGTTTGTCTGAAAATTATTTGATGTCATCATCCGATGAAGTCTTGCTAACTCGTCACCCAATTTTATTAGGGGAGCTCTGATTTGTTTGATAACAAGGATTGATTGTCAAGCCACCTGACCAGAAGGCGTATTCTAGAACGTTTTCCCAATTCCATTCCTGATGGAATCCGGTCACGGCCATAAGGATTAACATTGCACCGAATCAGATTCCATCAGAATTGGGAATTAAAATATTCTAGAATACGGCCCCTCTCTAAAACTTCTGAATTCCCAATTCTGATGGAATTCGATTTCTTGCAATGTTAATCCTTATGGCCGTGACCGGATTCCATCGGAATGGAAAACGTCCTAGAATTTGTTTACATGAAACCAGAGTTCCTCCGTTGTGAAACTGCTAATCAATCTAAATATAGATCACTCTCACACATGTTCCGTCGAAAATGAATCATATCAGCAACTTCATTCAAAGAACAGAAAGATCTGAAGCATTCCGCTCACTCAACATTGTCTATGATTTCATTTTGGCACCGGCACAGAACCCCCTTCAGTTTTCGCACATCAACATGCTGTACAAAAACAAAAATTGTGAAACGACTGCCAAGCACCGTCCCATTTAAAAGTATTTATATTTAAAAGGAGGGTCAAGCAAATTGTGTTACGCATGTTCGCACTTAAAAATCGGGAAATCGTTTCGCTCAGATACTTCCGCCAAGCACTACACTGAACTGTGTGCATGAATTTGGCATAAATTAAGCCTCCAAATAGCAAACATTAACTGTAATAGAAAATGTAGGTAAACAAATTAACAATGAAAATATATTAAAATTTTTTAATTTTGTTAAATTTAAATTTTTAAAATTTTTTTTTTCTTTAATTATTTAGAATTAATTTAAAAACAAAATAAACAAATACAAACTAAAGCTTGTCTCGTTGCGTTAAAAGGAGGACATGACATGAAAATAAAGAATTTGTTAATGCAAATATTATTATCGAGTTATGTATTTAAGACTAAAAATGTTATCTATTATATCTCATAGTATTGTAACTTTTACTGATTAGAACGCTAAACCCTATTGGTCACCCATGTATATTGGTCAGCCATCAATAAAATGATTTTCTCTAAGAATAAAGAAAGAGATGTTGGTGGCCAGTGCAAATTCAATGCGCCGCAAGCTTTTCTTTTTTTGCTTTTTAAATTATTTCGATATTTCCGATCGCATCACTTTGAAAACTGGTATGTGTTCTCAAGTATGCCCGATAAACACGGTTTTCAACTTTCATTTCTAATTGCGCCGAAAACGGCACCTAGCGGACTGCAGAATAAGTCTCCGGTATGTAGCTCGACCCATGTGATAAAACTCTGCTTGGCAGCGTCGATCTAACGTCCGACTGAACACATCTCGGGCCAATGAGCTCACGGTCGTCTAGATTCCCCACACAGTCCATCATCCAGTGGTGTAGTCGAGGGTATACGCGGGTATACGCCGTATACCTAAAAAAATAGTTTTGCTGAAGATTGAAGTGTCAGGAATAATTAAAAAGCTAATATTTTTGTCGTGTTTTACGTCTTTCATTTCTTAATCAAAAAACTCAAAAAAGTTAATTTCAAAGTGTCAAAAAACAAAAAAAGCCCTGCGGGGCAAGGTGGTGCCATGCCCTCCACCCCCAAAGTGTCAAATTACAAAATATATTGAATATTTTAACAAAATACGCCTCAAACGTATCAACATTGATTTCACAGTATCCAAAAACCTAATAAAGCCATGTGGGACTGGGTTGGGGGCGCCCCCCCCCCTTATTCCGAGGAAAATTGTTTTCCTTGCCTTGCCCCCCCCCCCCCCCTGGCCGAAATCCTGCGGACGCTCATGGTAGCGTATTCGCACAATTAAGATCAGCTCTGCACTCTAGTGGTAGAGATGTGGTACTAGAGGAAGGGTGTACGCATTCAATTCTCCATAAGGAACGTGTATAGTTTGGATACATCTACTTCATACACAATTAAACATAGGACCCTGAAAAAAGTAACTAGTATAGAATAGATGATGCTTTATCGATCTGTCACCTCAGAATTTTTCTCCGAGGTTAAATTGCAGCGTAATAATTGTTCAAACATGTAATGCATCAGCCAATCAGAGGACAGGAAATGGTCCAACGGACCAATCAGGCTACAGTATAAGCCGTATTTGCTTCATACGGAAAGTTATTTTATAATTATTTAGACACAAAAAATACATTTCTGAGGTGACAGATCGAATAAGCATAATCTTTTCTATACTCATTACAATTTTTATGGTTCTATGTTAAATAGTGTATGAAGTAGAGGTATCCAAACTCTACAGGTACCTTATGGAGAATTGAATTGCTACACCCTTCCTCAAGTACACATTTCTACCACCAGAGTGCAGAGAGGAAGCTTGATTTAGCGAATACCCCAAAACATTATTAGGACTACACCACTGCCATCATCCACGGTCCATCGGGTCGCGATGTTGCACCACATCAGTTCCAAATGCGGACGCTCTCTCAATTTGTCATCTTGGCCAAGCGCCTTCGGAATGACAGGCAATGCATTTACATGCATCCAGTTGAAATATGTGAGGATATATTATTGTTTCGGTGCACATAATTTACGAGTTTTGACGTTAGCTTGGTATAATTGCGATATTAATCAAGGTGGAGAAGAGTTATGAGCTACTTGGAATGCTATTTTGGTTCTTAGAAACGGCAGTTATTTCACTGTGTTCAGTCAATATTCTGTGTCAACATCGCTTTATTTATATGCACATTTATGTCATAAACACTCATTATAATACATTTCCAGAAACAAACATGAAGAAATCATCATGAATTCCTCAGTCATGAAAATAAACAGCTTGACAGAATGAATGTATAGAAATAGGTTGTAATATTATGTTAATTTTCGTACAATAATCGTTATAGACGTATTCTATATAATAGCTTTTGGGTCAAGTGAAGATAGAAATAAGTTTGGCAGTAGGAATATTGAAATCGGTTTTAATATTATTTTAATTCTCGTACAATAATCGTTATAGTCGTATACGACCTACTGCCAAACTAATTTCTATCTTCGCTTGACCTAAAAGCTATTATACCATATGAATATATTCAAAGGGTAATATCATTTGTAATAGATTGTAGAAATCGGGTTGAATAATATTTTATTTTTCTTACAATAATCACTGTCAGCCGTATTTATGTACAGGGTAAAGAATAATAGCATTTGGTGGGTCAAGTGAGGATGGAAATTATTCGGTGATGCTTATTTTAATATGTTTGATAATTTAGTTCCAATGGGGAATAGGTGAATGTTGAGATCATATTTTGTTTATATACAGAATAGCCTCAAAGAGTAACGTGAAATTTTATTATATTTTTTTAATTCATATATTTCCCATCATTAATTTACTAGGAAAACGCTCTGTGTAACGCGTTGATGAGCGAGCACGGATACACGCAACACCTCGAACCGAAATTATGTCTATCGAATGTCATTAAAAGCCAACAATTATTTAGTTTCGTCACAGACTTGTATAAAAATCTCCAAAATCTCCACAAATATTGGTGCCAATCCTTGCTAAGTTTTAAGTTGATCGATTAAACCTTTATGATTGAACGGTTCCTTGTTAATTTTCAAAAATCACAGGATCTCGTTCAAAAAATATACCTGGGACCACCCATATGATATGATATGTAGTGTGTGTACACAATATCAGATCAATCTGTTGAACGGTCATTATTAGTTTCATTTCGTTTGAAACTTTCTGCTCTAACTACCTTGCCTTGAACTGAAGATTCGAAGTCACCGTGAATTTGACAGCCAACACGCAAAATGTCCCTAAAATGACAAAAACTTTTGAAAATAACGACAGATTAGAGTGAAAATTGGCAAAAATACCTTAAATGTTGGTACAAATGACCATGCGAAGTTTTTAGTTGGTCGGTCAATCGGTTCCAGTTTAAATTTCAAAAATCACAGGAAAAATGGTTTCAAATTTGAACCAATTGGAGGATTTGGCTGAATTTTTTTTTGATTGGGTACAATGTTGGTTGCAATGACTTTGCTAAATTTCAAATTGATCGGACCAACCAATCGAAAGATAATTTTTATAAAATTTGAACCAATCACAGGATCTCGTTCAGAAAAGATCCCAGGGATCGCATAGATTACGTTAGTATGTGTACAAAATTTCAGATCGATTGGTTGTGCGGTTTGACCTGGGCAGTGAACACAAAAAAACAAAAAAAACAAAAACAAAAAAAAAACAAAAAAAAAAAAACAAACACACAGAGAAAGTGCCATAAGTGTACCGTGGTGACGCTCGCTACGCTCGCTCAATTAGTTTTCGACATTTCACTCCTCTGCAAAAACTAGCTGTACGTCACACGCCGTGTTCCCTGTGTTACGGGATGTATAGAACTGGCTCTGGCTAACATTATCTATACGGCCCGACTCGGCGTGTGACGTCAAATTGTGTTTCATGGACAGCTACAATCTACCAAACTTTGTTAATTCGTTCCTTGAAAACTATTCATCACACAACAAAAATAATACCACATCTGTCTTCAACAACATTTCAACTTTCATAAAATACTTTTTACTCTAAAATCTAAACTTCACTTCACTTCCCTATTGCCAGTAGTAAATGTTAAACCATAAAAAACACTCCGTGTAAAAATACCAGCCAAGTCTCTTCAATTAAAAAAAAATAGAAGAAATCTAAAAATTCAGCACTGAAAAGTAGTGATATCAAAAAATTGGCCAAGTCAAAACTTTTCAAAAAATACTTGGCGCATCGTGCATATAAATAGTATAGAAGTAGGCAGAAAATGAAATGTACTCATCTACACATGTCCTAAAAAAACCGATGCGCCAAGTATTTTTTGAAAAGTTTTGACTTGGCCAATTTTTTGATATCACTACTTTTCAGTGCTGAATTTTTAGATTTCTTCTATTTTTTTTTAATTGAAGAGACTTGGCTGGTATTTTTACACGGAGTATTTTTTATGGGGATATCACTCCTTTTTTCAGTTTATTATTACAACTTGTACCAAAGATTATAATTCTTTAAAAAAATAAGATTTTGTGATTTGGTTGCTAAGAAAAGTTGTGCTTGTTACTGTGTTAATGCTATAAATAATATGTTACAAAGTATAGCAAAAGTTTCGTTCCAATCGGTCCAGCCGTTCTCGAGTTACGGCATCACTTCCGGTTTTCAAAATGGCGGTTGACATCACTGTCACCTAAAATTTGTATCTATAAATGTTATGTAAAATTATAAGCCTTCTGAATATGTAGTTATTGATATAAGAGATGATTTTAGTAAGATTTGTCATTTTTATGACGTCATTTCCGGTTTAGGTTATAGAACATTTCTTCTTTCACTATTGGTATTCCTTATAGATGACCTTCTAAATCGAATGGCGCTAATTTCGTTCTAATCGGTCCAGCCGTTTTCGATATATGACGTCACTTCCGGTTTAAAAATGGCGGCACAAAAAATTTATATGAGCAAAGGTATCATCAGACGCCAAAAGTGCACATGTGGTAAAATTTTCATATCGATCGGTTCAGCCGTTTAGGCTGTGGCGGTGATAGCAACGTTTCCTGATATCTGAATCTGAATCATCATCATCAGATAGCTTTTAAAAGGGGTGTAATTTCACTGTTTTCACGGCCCTCTAGCACCCAAACGGCGTAACGCATTGTTCCCAAATTTGGTATATGTTGTCAGGTGGGCCATAGCTCGAAATTAAGTTATTTCGCAACAATGTGAGATTTCCCAATTTTGAGATCCAGTAGGCCGAAAATGCCATGTTGTTGCTTACAGTAAAAGTGTTTGGTCTGCTCCTCAGTTTATTAGGCATTTACGGTATGTTGAGTGAGTGTGAGTGTATAGTACGACTTGGCTGGGTGGAGCGACCGCTCCACTAGATCATAGAAACACGTTTTCATTAGCGATGCAATCAAATAACTGTATCCGTATATCTCCACTTTATACTCTATCTTATCTTATTAAAAACACAGTCAGTCAAATGTCAATAACTCGTGAAATTCCTGTCATATTTGTCTGAAAAGTATCACAAACTCTTAAAATGTTGGTCCCAATAACTATGCAAAATTTGAAGCTGATCGGACAAAGTTGAAGAAAAATAGGAAAAACGAAAATGTCGGAGAAGTTGATTCTCAATTTTCAACTCATCAGATTCAAATGGAGAAATTATAATTTGAGAGACAGGGTCCCTCTCAAGCACAGGATCTCGTTCCAAAAGTATACAAGTGACCGCTCTTCTGATATCAGTGTGTGTTCAAAATCTCAGATCGATTCGCTGAACGGTTTGGCTTGGGCAGTGCATTATACAAAACAGTCATAGGCGTGCGCAGGAGAAATCATTAGGGGGGGCCAAGATGGGCGCCGGCAGGAATAATGCCAAGGGGGGGAAAGGCCTGGGGAAGGAATTTCCATGCGGTAAGGGGGGTGTGGGGGGCGCGCCCCCCACTTTGCTCCGCAGGGCGTTTTTTGGTTTTCTGGCACTTCAAAATCAATTTTGAGACGTTTGGGAGCCAAATCTCTTACTTATGACAAAGGGTAGCTGGGGTAAGAGCCCCCAGAAGACGTGAGTCCAGGACTCGTAGCCCCGAAGAAAAATTGTTATCCTTAAGTGGATTTGATGGATTTTTAAGAGTTTTGAACTAAGCATGGCCCTTTGAATTTCCAAATAATATTTTGGTAGAAAGTTAAAAGTGTTTGCTGTAGGCAAAATAAATTTTTAGGGCAAAAACATAGCGTTTCATGAGAAAACCATGTTTCTAGAAGGTATCTAGGCAATGTTTTCGTGGTATTTTCTTTAAAATATTGTGTTTTGGATGAACCTAGTACTTCATTCCATTGATTTGAGCAACTCCAGTCTGCCCCGCTGGGAGATTTTTTTGTTTTAACCCTTTTAAAACAAACTTTTACACTATGAGGACCACATTTTATAATTTTTTAGTTGAGACTGATCCATTAGGGGGGGCCAAGGCCACCCCGGCTTCCCCCGTGCGCACGCCTATGAAAACAGTACCGTAGATGACATCGTTGGGATTCACAAGACTGTCGTCGATGTCTGGTGACAAAGAATACCGACCCGTTCTTACGTGCAGACCAAGGTCAAAATCCGAGAATGGAAACGACAAAGAGTTGCTTATGGGAGAAGCAGCTGATTGAGCTGATTTGCTTTGCTGTGCAGTCGGATGAGCATACGTTTTACTGGGCAGCCTCAGGAATGTAACTCTCTATGGGTAGACAAATTCTAACTTGAGAAAATTTAAGCTGGGCAACTTTAAATAAAAATAACTCTATGGTTAGACAGAATAAAAACTTGTGAAAAAATCAATATTAAAAGTGAGAACACGGCAGGATTCGAACCGACGTTCTTTTGCACCACAGGGCAATGCTTAACCAACTGAGCCATTGGGTCTGCGATGTCTGATTGGTTCATAATATACACAGCTTACGCGCATTCGACAGTGCAGCGGAGCATCTCAGTGGAAGAGCCGCTTCTCCCATAAGCAACTCTTTGTCGTTTCCGTTCTCGCGTCCGGCGAAGATAGTCTTACATTTTACCAGATTGCAGGAAAACCTGACACAGCTCAACATTATGCTCTTGATTGTGCCGTATTATAAACATAAAAAAACACTTCGTGTAAAAATACCAGCCAAGTCTCTTCTACTAAAAAAAATATATGAAATCTAAAAATTCTGCACTGAAAAGTAATGATATCAAAAAATTTGCCAAGTCAAAACTTTATTTGAAAATCAAAAAATACTTGGCGCATCGTGTATATTAATAGCTTAGAAGTATAGGCCAGATATAAAATATACATAAAATATACAAACATATAGTATACCTAAAATGCCCTAAAAAATCGATGCGCCAAGTATTTTTTGATTTTCAAATAAAGTTTTGACTTGGCAAATTTTTTGATATCATTACTTTTCAGTGCAGAATTTTTAGATTTCATATATTTTTTTTAGTAGAAGAGACTTGGCTGGTATTTTTACACGAAGTGTTTTTTTATGGGGATATCACTCCTTTTTTTAGTTTATTCTAACAACTTGTGACACATATGAAATGAACAATTACTAAATTCTTTTAAAAAATCATCACCCTTTACAATTTGGTTACCACTAATGAATAGCAGCGTATGGTCCTAAAAAATTGCTTTAAATGATCTTTCACGAAGAATAGCAAAGGTTTCATTCCAATCAGTCAACCCAGTTCCGAGATATGGCAACACTTCGGTTTTTAAAATGGCTGCTGAACTTTCTGCAATGCCACATAGAATTTATTTCTATAAATGATGTGTACCATTTTAAGCTTTCTGAATATGTATTTATTGTATAGGAGGGAATTATAATAATTTATACATTTGAATGACGTCATTTCCGGTCTCATAAATAGGAAAATTCTATTTGTACTGTTCATATTCCATAGACATGGCCTTCCGAATCGTTTGGCGCTAGTTTCATACCGATTTGTCTACCAGTTTTTGAGATATGACGTTACTTCCGGTTTAAAAATGGCGGCTGAAATCTCTGACCCCTTGAAGTATATTTTAAACATGATAACAATTTTATAAGCTGTCTCAAATAGTATATTTATTGCATCAAAATAAAAATTTGTGAGTTTATTAAAATGTGTGACGTCATTTCCGGTTTAGGTATGGGAAACTGCAAATATTATTGATGATAATACATAAAGTTGACCGTCTAAATTGTTTTGCGCTGGTTTCGTTGAAATCTAATTAGCCGTTATTGAGATATGATGTCACTTCCGGTTTCAAAATGGCGGCTTCCGGTTGGTTTTATAACAAGTCACATGAGACGTCAAAAGTACATACGTTACATAAATATCAAAATAATCGGTTAAACCTTTGTTGCCAAAAAGCCAATCGATGTATTTCAAATTTCATTACGTCATTTCCGGTTTCTTTAACATAATGTTTAGTCTTTTGCTACTTATCATGCATATAGATGACCGTCTGAATCGTTTGGCGCAATTTTCGTTTAATCGGTCCAGCCGTTGACGAGATATGACGTCACTTCCGGTTTCAAAATGGCGGCACAAAAAATGCATGGGGTGAAGGTTAAATCAGACGCCAAAAGTGCACACGTGGTAAAAATGTGGGATCAATCGGTTCAGCCGTTTAGGCTGTGGCCTGTTTACCGGATTTGAATTCCAGGAGACTACTACTACTACTACTACTACTGAGATTATTATTATTATTATTATTATGAAAGCCGCCCTAAAACACTGTTTTCACGGCCCTCTAGCGCGCAAAGGGCGTAACCTATTGTTCCCAAATTTGGTATATGTTGTAGGGTGGGCCATAGCTCGAAATTAAGATATATCGCAACAATGTGAGATTTTCCAATTTTAAGATCCAGTAGGCCGAAAATGCCACTTTGATGCTTACAGTAAAAGTGGGTTTGCTCCAGCCTTTTTAAATGAGTGTGTGCGCGCGCCGTACGACTTGGCTGGCGTGGAGCGACCGCTCCACTAGATATGAAGACACGACGTGGTCATTAATAAAATTGATAATATGTCTTTATAATTCCAGAATCCGGTAAAGCAGTGCGGCCTCCGACATCGGCGAAAGCATTCAGTGCTGCAGTTACGTATCCCATAGTGACGCTCACTAAATACCCATCATCACAGCACCTTGACAAACGTCATGACAGCCTCATGCGGCGCTGACGGCCTGATGAGCTGCTCTCCCCTCTCGTCCACATACTCGTCATATCTGATCTGTGCCACGCACTCCATGCCCGCCTTCAGCGCCAGCGCCTGAGAGTAGCTACTCGAACACGTCATGCGCAGCAAGGGGAACCCCTCGGCGACGGCCATCTTGGTCCCGTGTTCTATCAACGCTTGCGCAACGCCTCTGCGCCGCATGGCGCTGCTGACTGCGATCTTGTCCATGTTCACGGCGCGGTCGCATCCGGTGCTCCTCCAGATGTCGGCGGCGGCATGAAGTCTTCCGATCAACTTCCCGACTTTCACGCAGTTGGCGCAGTGATTCGGGTTCTCCGTCGGCTGCTCGGAGGAGGTGTTGATCTTGACGAGACAGACGCCGACGATCTTGGCCTCTTCTTCTGGAGCTACGGCGAGAAGCGAGCGGCCTTCTGCGAGGTACGGCACGATCTGATCGGAGCATCTGTGGCCGGAGATCATGCCCGGGGCGTTGGTGATCGGCTCGTACGGGTGGAAGTGGACGCGAAGGAACTCCTCGATGCGTTTGAGATATTTCTCGCCTGCGCGGATTATTCGGAAATCATTGCCGATAAGTTCCATCTGAAATAAAAAAAATTGAAAAACGATTTTCGTAGCTGGGTGCCTATTCTCGAATCGAAACCGTATGCGAAAATGTTCGACTAAGTGAAATCATTTGTTTTATCAATGATAGAGTAGCTGATTCCATTATGCAGTGGCTCATTTCCGCATGGCAAACATTTTCAACAGACTCGTTTTGGTAATGTGTTCAAGAAGTTTCTTTGCCAACTATTGTACCAAGCAGACATCAGTTTTAACTCTATACCTTAAAAGTGTCCGCAGAATTTCTGCTAAGTGGGGGCGAGGGAAGGAAAATATTATTTTAAGTGTTAAGGGGGTGTGGGGGGGGGGGGGCGATTCCTCATCCAGCCCCGCAGGGCGGTTTTTTGGTGTTTTGATACTTTGAAATCAATTTTGAGACATTATGAGGTGTATTTTGTTGAGATATGCAATATTTTTTAAATTTGGCACTTTGGCACCCCCTTTCACAGGAAAATTTTTGCCCCCCGCACTCTTTGAATTGCATAGGTACCGTTAAATTATTTATAACAATAAATATCATCTATCCGTTATAAACAGTGTTGTGAAGTAACATGATACAAAGTAACATGTTACTGGTAACATGCTACTTTTTTCAAGTAAAAGTAACTGTAACATGTTACTTTAAAAATAAAGTAATTGTAATTGTATTCAGTTACTTTCTTTATTGAAAATTGTAACTGTAACTTTTATCCCGTTACAATTTTGAGTAACTTTACTGAAATGTAGCATGTTACATTTAATCCATCATTTGAATAACGTAAAATGTCCGATTCCTTAGAAAATGGTAAAAATCAACCCTCTAGAAGGCATTAAATGACAAAAAAATTTCAAAAAAACCGCTGGACTGGACTTTTTTCTTTCTTGTCCTCCCAGCCCTGTTCACTATTGTCAGTTATCAATCACAACGTAATTCAATCCCTCAAATGTAAAAAAATTCAAGGAAAAATGCTTCAAAATTGAAAGTAACTGTGAAAGTAACTGCTGTCAATATGAAAGTAACTGTAACTTAACACTGATACTTTTCGTTCGAAAAGTAACTGTATCGGTGTTACTATTGAAACCCCTGTAACTGTAGCTGTAACACTGTTAGAATTTTGAGCAAGTAACTGTAACTGTAACACTGCTACATTTTAAAAGTAACTTTGACAACACTGGATAAATCTTAAATAAAATATGCAATTTTCTCTGGTATTTTGTAGTAAAGATGGGTAAAAGAAGAAGATATTAATCTAAGGTTCCATTTGGGCCCGACTTGGGCCTGCGAGAACCACGCGGGCCCGGAAATTGTTTGAATTTCATAATTGACCAATGTAGATCTCCTCCCCCCACTACGTCATAAAACAAAAGTCAATGTTTGGACACTGACAGCTGTCAGTGACCAAACAACTGTCAGTTAACAGCAAACAGCTGTTTCTTACTGATTTAACAGTTTTACAATCTACAAATTGCCATTAATAATATAGTAATGATTTAAACTATTTACTTGAATATTGTTCAGTCTCAATTAACTTATCATAAGAGAGGTAATGCCTTTTTAAGTTGACGAAACAATCCAGTGACAGAAGCCATTAAAAAGTAAAACAATTTGGCAACATACCTGACAAAACATAATTTGTTTCGTTGTACCACTGTAATAATTGTCCAGCATATCATCAAACAAGTTTTATATGAGCTTAAATATATTGATTGTACTATTTCAAGTGGTAAATTAAACTATTAAACACGTGTGAGCTGAATTCTTTGTTCTCTTTGAATTTTAATTGTTTGAATGAAAAATTGTTTATTTTATAAGAACCCTGGAGTTACCATGGTAATACTTTTGTCTTTCATAAGGCAACGCCCACCTTCATTGGTCAATTGTCGATTTCGTTTCCACTTACTATTGATTATCGATATTTTTGCTCTTTATGATATTCATTCAATCCACATTTCCTCCCCCCTCCCCTCCCCCTCCCCTCGCGACTGCGCGGATGGAATAAAAGTGCAGCCTTCACACATCAATGAAAACATTCATCCAGTGTCAATCCCAAGAAGAGCGAATGTCAAGTATTGAAACTATCTAATAGGCATCCTGCGTGAGAAAAGGTTGCCATAGCAACCTGCATAAAAGAATAGGGAATAACAAATCTGACAGAGGCAATCCAAATCTCATATTTAGAGTGATTACTTGTGAAAGAAAGATATTGAAGTAAGTACAAGTTAATAATAATACGCAATATTTATCCATACACATATTCAAGTTAAATATTCATCTGAGAAACATGATTTATAGCTATTATTTATAGCTTTTGACACATTTCCCCTACCAGAGCGGCCTCCATTTTTCTACCACTGTGACGTCACGAGCAGGATTCCTATAGGTAACTATAACTCACCTCGTATATGGTAACACAGGCTGTGACAGCTGCTAGCGATCAAACTCCACTGAGCTAGTTGCTGGAATTGTCGTTGTGAGATAACACTCTAGTCACGTGACAGTTGTGTAACCATGGCAATGGGCTTAGCGGCATGATCATGACGTCATCATCGCAATGAGGAAGTGGAGTGGATTTCATTCACTTGCATCGCGGGAGACCTGAGTGATACAGTTCGTTGAATCGTTTTTCCTATGTTTGAACTCTCTACAGACCGAGACACCGTCAGTTGTTCTGTAAGGCCGAGAAAGACAACATTGCAAGGTGAGCGCGCAATGAAGTCATTCTCGGCCTAGCAGAACAACTGACTGTGGCTCCATCTGGTGAGAGTTCATACAGTAAAAAAAACAGACTGTAAGCAGCTCTTGCAGTGGAAGCAATCATTGCAGATAAGATTTACTCAATAAATACTAACTGCAAGATGAAAATATTTTCCTCCTCCGGGATTCGAACCCGGCTCCTCTGAATGTTTAGTCCAGTGCTCTACCAGTTGGTATTTATTCACATCCACCTGTACCCTTGGTCATAAGGAAAAGCCATAACGAAATTTTATAATATTTATTAACAATACCTTTTGGACCATTCAAATGATGAAAAATGTGAAAAGTAATTATCTATTGTTTTAGTTGACTTGACCCTATCAATATGAGCACCAACTTAAAAATACAATATCTTATGTCCAAACTCGACTCGAGGCTGCAAAAGCAGGGCCATTACTCATTATTTGCTTGTAAGGTCGACGATACGTTACATAGCTTTGTTAGGTAATCATTTGTAAAATGTTGATCATTTGAATGGTTTAAAAGGTATGAAGCTATTTAGGAATTATCTGCAATGTTTACCATCAAGTATGCATCCAACTTAGAGATAAAGTGTACTGTACTGGCAGGATTTCTGCCAAGGGGGGTGGGGGGTCAAGTAAAGGAACAAAACTTGCCACGCGTTAATGGGGTTGTGTTGCGCCGCAGGGCGTTTTTTGTTTTTTTGGCACTTTGAAATCAATTTTAAGATGTTCTGAAAGGTATTTTGATAATCATATTTTTTTATTTTCACAATTTTCACTCCAATAGGGTGTGGGGGGGGGGGGGGGGGGGGGGGCATGCCCCAAATATATTAATTAATCTCTCATGAGGGGATGGTGAAGTGGACAAATTAGCCATGGGGGGATGGTACCATCAATACTCCATGGGGGGATACCATCCCCCGGCATCCCCCCCCCCCCCCCCCCCCCCCCCCCCCAAATTCGACACTGGGAAAAAGCTTTTGAATAAAAACACTCTGAGGAAGAAATGTCATTCTTTGATTTTCACGCGAGATGACACATATAGAATGGGTCACAGGAGCTGTGCATACTTTAATTAAATATTGTATACACGTTTATTTTCATTTATTTTTATTCATAAATAAATATTTCACATCACATGATATTATAATCGTATTCCTAATTGTTCAATAACTTATTTATGTGACTGCAGAACTCTGTTATAACATTCAATGATACAATTAAGTATTTTTTATGTCTATACAGGTGTAGTCAAGGAAATGTGTTCTTCTAATTACTTGCCCCGTTAGGGCTATTAGGGGGGAAATTTCCGGCCACGAGTATAGTAATTTTGACCATAAACGCGAAATCGAAAAAGGTCTAAACTTGTTAGAACTTGTTCTGTAACTATAATTACAATCATGGCATTTTCACATACACATTATGAGTGTGACAGGGTCAAACCAAAATTTAATGTGGCCTCAAAACATAAACAAAACAATAACATTGCATAACTGCAGTTTATTATAAAAATATAATCGTTGTGAAATTTTCCAGGAAAATTGTAACTTCTCAAAGAAGCACTGAATAGAAATGTCTGCAGTTTAGAACACGTTATTATTTGAATGCACCATTATTTGGCATTTCCTAGAGATTCAAAAACAAAGTTGTACTAAATATTTAGGTAACACAATATTCACAAATTATACATTTCAATATTATTATTTTTTAGCACCGTGAAGGGGTAAATAAAAATAATTTACATTTCTTTTCGTAGATCTTGGAACCACATGGAATATGTGTGTTATAATGAAAAACTGTACACAAACAAGTTCACTTCACAAACAAGTTCTTAAACAATATACCTATAATAAAATCGATAACAATAGAAATGAAATGTGTATTCTTTGAAGCAGTCAAACCATTATTCGAGATATTATTATCAGTGAATACGAATCCTTCTACTAGTAGTACAAAGTTGAGTACAAGTTGCACTATCTGACAGAAAAACAGAATTAACAAATGATAAGATATGTATGAAGACACTTCAGCGTTCAGTAATTAAACAGCCTGCAACAGTTGGGCAGTACGGACCCTCTGTGATATAGTTAAATCATAGAATAGCCAGTCCACTAGAAGGATGGGGTTTTGTTTTGAGAGGTTTCCATTGTTGAATTAGAATTTTCATTGTTGGTTAGAAAATATATTTAAGGTGCTGCAAGCGCGAGCGATTTTGCTGCTTTTTGTAGACACTTTTTGCGATACGATTGGAGACGAAATGGGTAGACCAAATTATTTGAAATTTTAATCGTGATTAGATAAAAGACAAACTTAGGGTTATCCCTTGGTACATTTTAAATTTTTAGTTTCGTTAATTAGTAATAATTAGTGTATTTTTGGTGAAAAATTAGCTATTTTCTCGTCTCCCTGGGCGCCGTAAAAAACAAAATTTCAAAAATGTGCCAAGTGATAACCCTAAGTTTGTCTTTCATCTAATCATGATTAAAATTTGAGATCAATTGGTTTTACGGGTTTGGTCTCCAATCGTATCGCAAATTTCATCGTTTTACGCGGTTTTGTTGAATAACCGGTGCCTAATTAACGATGCAATAAGCAAAAATTAAAAAGGGCTACTAATTTACAATCAGACTGATCATGTGTACATCCTGTAAAAGTTACACTCACTTATGAAACAATTTTTCTCTCTCAATTTTCTAAAACGGCCGAGCGCTAGTATCACCTTAAAGAAATGGACTGATTTCAGTGAGTGAAGAGGAATTGGTTCATTGAGCGAGCGAAGCGAGCGTCTCCTTTTGACTCTTTTGACACGGACCTCTGTTTTTTTTTTTTTTTTTTATTTTTTTTTGTTTTTACTTTTGGCTGCTATCTGGAGCAATAGAAGTCGCACCGTTTCACCTATCGATCTGAAATTTTGCACACATGTAGAGACAACCTTTTCTGTTTGCTGACCCAAATTTTTTTTGAAATCCATTGATTGGTTAAAATTTAAATAAACATCTCCTGATAGGCTGAAAAATGAAAATGGTCTTCGACAAATGTGATCAACCTTATATTTTGCATGGTCATTAAGACCAACATTGTCTCTTATTTTACAAATTTTCAGCCAAATCCTCCCATTGGTTAAAAATTAAAAAAATATTTCATGTGCTTTTTGAAATTTAAACCAGAACTGTATGACCCGATCAACTTAAAAATTTGCATGGTCATTGGGTTCAACATTATCAGTATTTTTGACAATTTTCAGACTAAACTGTGTTTAAATTCAAAAGTTATTGACAGTTTACGGATATTTTGCGTGTTGGCTGTCATATTTCTCTAATTTCACATTTCACGGCATCTTCGAATCTTCAGTTCAAGGTTGTTAGAGCAGAAACTTTTCAAACGTATATTACGAAACTGATATGACCGTTTAAAACGAGATCCTGTGATTTTTGAAAATTAACAAGGAATCGTTCAATCCCAAAGGTTTAATCGATCAACTTAAGTTAAAACATTGCGTGGTTATTGGGACCAATATTTTATGAATTGGGACATTTTCGATAAACAGAATTTCGGTTTGAGGTGTTGCGCGTATCCGTGCACGCTCATCAACGCGTTACTCAGAGCGTTTTCCTAGTTAAAAATAACTGTTAATAAAAAAGTTTGTCAAATAAAAATGAATTGTCTTCATTTATGGCCGAAGATGTTTGCATTCCAAAACAAGCATTCCAGCATTATCTGCTATAAATTAATTGTAAATATCTCCAATATTTTGAAATGAGCTCCATAATAAATGGAACGAAAAATAAAAGAGTATTCGACATTACGTTCGGTTATAAACTAAAAACAGAAAATAAATTATATGATGTGATTTGTATGATTTTTTCCTTCATATTATCATATTATGTAGTATTTTGGTGCTCAATGAAATGGCCATCAGCCTAAACTGTAATGTAGGTGACTACTAACTAGACGAACGTTACCAATAAAATATAAAACATAGAATAACACTCCACATAATTACGATAAATAAACAAGGAATGGTCCATCGATAGTGTACGGATCATACAAAATAATATATAAGCATAATTACCTACTTTTAAAATTATAACAAGCAACAGTAACTCAATAAAATAAGCAGATTGTTCCTGCCAGTGCCGTAACAAGGGATTCGACGCCCGGTGCAAATCTAAATTTTGGCGCCCCCCCCCCCCCCCCCCCCCCCCCCCCACCCTCCCCACAACACCACCTCCACAGAAAACGCTATACCTAACCAGTGTTGATTTCAGACTAGGACAAACCAAAACTTTGGTTGTGCACAAAACAAATAATTATGCAAAACAGATGGTCAAACATTTCCACGGCCCTTGACAATGACATCAATGGGGTGGAGGGGGGGACCTCCTTACCATATGCGGGTCCAGGAACCTGAAACGGAAATTTTTTATTGTTTTGATAGGATTTCAATGGTACTTAATCATTTCGGACGTTCAATTTCACTGAATTGTTTTCAGAAAATACTTTTTATTTCAAACTGTATTTCAAAATTCTTTAAAAGGTGCATTAACTTGCGTAGGGCGGGAGGTGGGGGGGTTAGCCTCTTGAGTATGACTGAAATCAACACCGACATTGACCATGCCCCGCAGGGTGTTTTTTTATGTTTTAAATACGCAAAAAATTTAATTTTGGGTGTAAAAAAGTCATTACATAAAAATTTTGTTTCCTGGCGCCCCCTTGTTACGGCCCTGGTTCCTGCTGATGAAACGTATTCGGAAAGCTTTTCATTTGTTCAAATGTACACTTGATGCTCAAAGCGACATTCGAAAGATTGGCTGAAAATGATTTGATGTCATCATCTAATGAAGTCTATGTTATCGCGTCATCTAACTCTAGATGAGCCATGATTTCATTGATAATAACAAGGATTGATTTTCAAGGAACCTGACCAGTGACCAGCAGCCAAACCATTTCTTTCGAATACCGTTTTTACTTCATTCGGCAAATGTATACGTTTGCATTATTCTTGAGAAGCATTAATATCAACATGATTAATGTCTTTGGGTGGTGAGGGGGGGGGGGGGGCAAAATGTATAGTATATGGGGTCTGAAGGGTCTCCCCCCCCCCGCCCTCCCACCAGTATATGCGGGTCTGGGGCTCATAACTGAAAGTTGTTTTAGATTTTAGCAAATTAAGACACTCATATTTTGCACTGAATATATTCGAGAGCTGTGTTCTAGAATAACATCATTAAAACATTTTGCTTTCGCTTTGAGCCGTACTTTTGTAGAAATGTAAACAAAACCAAAAGCAAAAGCATCTACAAAAACCGAGAGATGTGTGTGTGTGTGTTCACTTTCTTTGAAGGGCAAACTTTCTAAATAATTTATTTATCCCACGTACGCATTTTCAGTACTTATGTTTCTGTCACGAGGCCCGGCGGGGGGGGGGGGGGGGGGGGGGGGGGGGGTTTGTCTTCCCTAGAGGACGCCCATGACGTGACCATGTATAAGGTCAAAGCGCAGCGCTTTGCAAAGAACGGTAAGAAAGCTCCCAAGTTACTGGTATTTAATTATCAATTGATGTCACCGGCTGATATGGAACGCATTGGTAATCTTAATAGAAATACATTCTTTGTACCGATTTGTGTGAAATGATATTGGTCTTGCCAATTATACCCCTTCTACAACGATCACTTTAACAACAGAGGACCTCTCAGAGGTAGCCTCTCACTTTAATTAGACCGTGTAGATGATAAAGCCTCCTATGTTTTAACATGGGAGTGAACGTATAGATGGGGTATGAGGCAACGGTCTCCTAATCCGACGTTGGGCCTAGATGGGTAACAAAATGACGTCATTTCCGGCTTTGATTTCCGGTACAAATAATAACAGCACAGAGTGTTTACATTATTAAAAATGACCCAAAAATTAACAAAAATTAACAAAAAAAACCCCAAAATGTACATAGTACAAAGATGTAGCCTCAAGTCGTCTCTTGTTTTCATGTGAAAACTATTTACTGAGCAGAGATCAGAACGCGGCAAGATGACGAAAATTTGAAAAAATGGAAACTATGTTGGGTCAATGATGACATTTAGTTTTACAAAGATATTATGCACGCAGGACACTGTAATTTACATTTTGAAATGTATTTGAGATGACAACAGACTACCAAAGGATATTAATACATAAATTGGTCATTTAAACTCATTAAAACTCATTTTAGTTACTACCAAATATGTTACCCAACCGCTGGCGCCATCCCACGGACATTTTGGTTACTAAAAAAAATGTTACCCATCTAGGCCCTACGAAGCTGCCACGGTCTCCCCATTTTGCTCGGACTCCTCCACGGCCTCTATGTCCTCGCTAAGACTCCACCACGGCCCCTATTGTTCTCGCTAGGAGTCCGCCACGGCCTCTATGTTCTGAGACCAATGCACCCGCCGCTGCTGGTTGTCAAACTCGTTGAGATCGTCCTGCAGCTTCTTGCGCAGTTCGTCGTCCTGCCGCGACAACTGCCAGCGCACGAAGCAGACGGCCGAGACGAACAGAACCACCTGTAGAGCCGCCCAGCCGCACAGCAGTCCCAGGAAGGTGGCGTGCTGGACACATACGTAGTCCTCGTCCACTTCTGGAGAGATAAAACAGAACAGATACCTTGATGGTTACACAACTGTTAAGCCCAATTTACACGGAGCAACTTCTTGTTCAACTTCTGTACCACACTTCTGTGTCACACTTCTTGAATGGAAAATTAGAACGTGTTTTAAGTTCTGTGACAGAAAGTTGCGTCGTGTAAAATCAAAATTGTATGAAAAATGGGAATGGGACACAGAAGTTGTTCAAGAAATTGCACCGTGTAAATGGGGTAAAAGTTGAGCTCAAGTTCTGTGACAAGAAGTTGCGTCGTGTAAACACAAAATTGTGTGAAAATAGCGAATGTGACACGAAAGTTGTTCAAGGAATTGTATACCGTGTAATCAGGCTTTATGAATCCTCTCACACGCACTGGCCCTC